>OU795039.1:29959842-30222944 GCA_917208275.1 Patella pellucida | reverse complement strand
GGTTGAGCAAATAGCTGACGTGCTGACTGGCAACGATAGTATTGAGATCCAATAATTTTGAGATGATTTCACTCAATCAAGATGTGTTTTACTGTCAAAGGAACATGACAGTGAACACATTCTGGTTGAGGCCCTCGCTTTAAAATGAAAATGTGAGTTAAAAAAGAATGACCAATGCGAGAGCGACACAAAACAACTTCATTCCTCCTGCTGGTTCTATAGGAGCTTGGCCAGTCTCATAAGAGTGATATGAAGTTTATTTGACCCTGCAAGATCCCAAGCCCGTTGCCAGCGGTCAAATATAAATTTGTTTATGGGTGATTTAAAATCCGTAAATGGAGTTAAAAATTCGCTCATTCACACAACCAGTGATAAAATCCCGCTCCGAAATTCAGATAATATTCACATTTTTGCAACAAGAACAAAATATAAATTAGATTAGAATCGTTCAGTATGCATGGGGGACAGGAACCATCAAAGAAAAAAATATATAATATATATTCTCAAATTCAAGGCCATTTCCAGGAATTAAAACGAAGACACGAGGAAGATGAATTGACTTTACTCGAGTATAAAGACAGGGTGTCTTATTTTGCGAAATTAAACTATTTTTTATTTATATTATAGTTGGGGGGTTTTCTTATTTAGCGAAATTTTGTTATAGTATAGTTATTGTTTTTATTTATTTGACGGAATCAAATTAATTTTTGTTATAGTATAGTTATGTTTTTATTTCTTTTTTGACGGAATTAAATTAATTTTTGTTACAGTATAGTTGTGTTTTTATTTCTTATTTGACAAATTAAATTAATTTTTGTTAAACTATAGTTATGTTTTTATTTCTTATCCCAAAGCTTATGTTTAAATGTTGGTTAATTAGTTACAGTGGAGATTATGAAAGCGTAAATTCTGATCATAACAATCTATAACATCATTGTTACGTTTTTAATCCATTTTAATCCTTAGGGTCTGGATTCCCGCGAAGTCGTCGAAAACGATATTCTTTAATCCGTTACGGTCAATAACTACGCCTTCGCGGAGAAAAAGTATATAGTATGTGACGTCACCAGCCAATCAACCGGATTAAGGTTGTAATTGAAAATATGAAAACCGTTTTTGGCTTTCGGATACTTAAACCTCAATAACTGAATTAATTTCGACCTGATTGCCGTGAACTTGCGGTAAAGTTGGCTACACGCAAAGAAAAATTCACGATAATTTCATGAGCTCTTTTAAACAGTATCGATATCTTTAATAACAATTATTACGAAAGTAAGTCAAAAAATCCCTGTTTTAATAACATTATTTGTATTTTATTTTCAGTGTTTTATCAGTAGATTCATACACTTTTCCCACCACTAACAATCAGGCAGAGCGATGATTTCCCGACTTAGCCTTGGCGTTGTATCATACATATAGACTGTACCATTTTAGTTTGTTGCGGTGAGTATTTGGATATACTCTTTATGTCGGTGATGTGATTATTCCGTCAAGCTGGTAACGGTAATTATAACATTATGTTAAGGTGAGTTAGACCTCACATTATCGTCACGGGCGTTACTCTACTGGTTACCTAATTGTCTTCTTGTAAAAAGAGACGGGTATTTATTTGTCATAATGGCACTATAGAACAAATTGGATATGGATTTGTTTTTTTTCCCTGTATGAAACACAATAATGAAATCTTTTTTACCGCTTATATAGTCTATATTTTCCCACTCTCGAATCTTATCTAAAACACATCTTCTCTTTGAAAACCCTGTTACATTTGTTTCTAAACCTCATCTCGGGAATGTACGAGAAAGTGACATTGGTTGTTTATCCAAACAAGATAAAGGGATATTTCTAAGAGAATTCACTCAACTGCTAAACATTAGTAGAATCGTTATAATCGTCTAAGTTTATTATAATTCGTTTGCCGTTTAGATTTGGTGTTGATGGTGTAGAGTCTACCATGTCCTCTTTCTGGGCTGCCTCGGTCATTGCCGATAGTTTATGTTGAAGGTGGCGATTTCCCAATTTCATATTTCTCTGTTTAAGAAGTTCCAATTGAGTATACAATCGTCGAAATTCTTCCTGAAACGATAAACCACCATGCACATTTTAAATAAGAGAAAAGAAAGAAAGAATCAAAAGCTTACATGTTTTAAATCCACTAACAATCGGTGTCGTGTTTGAGGTGGGTGGACAATCCCAATAAATAATGACTTTTAAACAAAACTACGCTGTTTTGGGGTATTTGATTCGAAACATTTATAACCACTCAGCTGTGCCCTTGTGTTTGCCTTGCTACCCCAACGCATCAACATATTGAACTAAAAGACCCCCTATAAACCTTTTTGCGATACTGTACTCTTTTTTTGAAAATCCTTAACATAACGGCCTCGGTGATGCCGTTAGGTTCTAGGTGTCAAGACATTCTGAGAATCAAGCATAGCCCTGTACGTTGTGCGATAGGAAAATTATTCCAAAAGATCCATAACAAAAGTCATATACACCCACAAACAGTTTTTCTCCAGACAATTAATTATTGACCATGTTAAGATGCGGTGTTTTTAAAAAAAAATCACTAAGCACCGTGTCCCCAATATTGTATTATCAAATTATTTTTAGATCAAACCCCATAACTTGGGAAACCACAATAAACACAGGTTTGTACTATATTATATATTCATCTGGAATAAAAATATGACATTTCATTATCACTACTATAATATTATAAATGAAATAATAACCTGTATATCCTTCTCGAGGAAACTTTCACATTCTTCTGGATCATCTATTTTATCTTCATAACCATTAGTAGATACCGCATTACTTACAGCACTAGCTGGTTTCTGGCCCATTGTATATTTTGAACCCCTACTAAGCATTGTCGATTGCTGATGACTTTGTTGTTCTTTACCGTGATATTTATAAACAAGATAGGCCTGAAAATAACATTTGAATGCATTGGGCATTAATGTGTATATTCTGCCATCTGTAGGCCACGTATTTTTCAGAGCTAAACACTGTTTCTAGTTAGCGATCTATAACAAGTTTTTTTGTATCGATCTCTCCATATTACCATTCTTTTGAACATCACCAGAACTTTCCCCTACTTCCAATTCCAAAGCTTGTAGTGAGACTAATAGTTTAAACTCTCAACTTAACATGGCACGAAAGGAAATTTTAGTCTTATTTAATAAGAATAAACTATTAAGGTATTACTTTATCAAGCATACATTAGCAATGAAAGGTGTCTAGAATTTTATGAAACATATTATATAATAGCACAAAGGCTTACAATAATTATGAAAAAAAATGTTGTACATACCTTACTACCGAAAAGAAAGGCTAAGGTAACAGTAGTAGTGAGCTGAGTGTGTATAAATAATACTAAATACAATAAATCCGGGTTAGTAGGGAACGGATCCTTCAAAAATATCCTGAATTATAAACATATATAAATACATATGTAGCAATATATAAATTAGCTGAACGTCGACGACGACACAAACTTAAATTATTCTATAATGATCTAGCTACTTCTTATATTTATAACCTTTTTTTAAAGAAAACTCGCCATATCGAGAACGAAATTATAATAATCTAGAAGAGTACTTTTGTAGAACAAACATTTTTTCAAATTCTTTATTCCGTCTACGACCAGAAAATGGAACACATTGAATCCCGAAGCACAAAATTCAAATTTCGCCTCATAATTTGTTTCACCATATAATTGGAGATAGAAAAATTCAAATTACACATAGTAAACTGAGATTAGGCTGTAGCGATTCCAATGGTCATAAGATTGTTGTAGTATAGAGAATTGTACAGCCATTTACATATGCTTGACCTTTGATCTTTACGTGCGTGCGCGAGCTAGGACTAGTGACCTAGTGACTTATTGACTTACTTCGTCCTGACCTTGTACCTGGGAGACATTGCACGTGCGTGACCTTGCATATGCGTGACTTTGCACGTGCGCGATATAGTTGGGAGAGAAATAAGACGAAGAAGAAAGAGGAAACAACTGTTTTTGCATTGAATAATCTTGGCCCTAAAAAGGGCGGTTGTCCTCTCAGTGAGATGGTTCATTAATAGGAACACTGTGGAAGCCCCAAGCACAGCGGTCGCTTTTGGCATTGAGCCTATTTTTTGGCGAGTATATCGTTCACACTTGACCGAAAACGGAAAGCGCGTGTTGGGAGGGAGCGTGAAATCGATGACACAGATAAAACAAACAATAATGTCGGAGACAAACAAGTATCTACCCGGTTGGTCTTCGTCGCCGAAAACGCTAGAGGTGAGATGTTTTTGTTTCTAAAGCTCGTGTTTTTTGTCGGTTGGAGAGAACCTCACCAATGCCTGATGGCCTGCCGACTGGCCTCGATTTCCAAGACAAAATGTATCATTAAAATCAAACATTAATAGTAATAACATCTCGGTGTTAGCAGTGAGTGTTAGTGGGATCAAAAACATCAGTTTTGGTGGAACGCGTGTCTACAATCTTACACACACACACATTAATTGTATATGATTTTTACTCATCAGTTTTTTATAATTTTTAATTACCCAATAATTATTGCTCAGAGGTATTTTGGAATCAAGTAGTCTCGTATTATTATTGTTGATTGGCGTTTAAGCAACATTTTTTTTATATTTGTCTATATGCATTTTATACATGTATTTTTTAAGTGCTTTCCGAGATTCTGTCAGGATTATCGCCCTTATTTTTAAAACTATTTGACGTTCTATCACCTGACGTCCACTGGCAGACTATTTTCTGTCTTGTCCGCAGGTTTATCTTGTAAATTTTTGTTTTGCGTGTAGTGCGGTACTACTGCACTTACTATTAAATTGTAAAACGCACCTGAGCACTTTGTGAAAAATGCGCTATAGAAATACACCAAAATAATACTAATAATAATAATAATATTTATTTGACTTGATATGAAATCTGAATTTAAATTATTCGAGGGAAAAACTTGTGTGATACGATAAGGTTATAATCTCTAACATCGCTTATCTTCTTTATAATAAATGTATTGTACAGTTGCATTGACCCGTAGTGCATGGAATCGTACATGGTTATACGATTCCCCAGCGACATCGGAAAATTCCATATTCGCTGTGAATTTCAAATGGAGTTACGATAAAAGCTGTTTTTTTGTGTATAGAAATGGTTATCAGTAAATGGCTGTTATCATTTGTATTTCTGTACTTATAGAGAATAAATTGGGATATCAAGCATTACGGGTTATCAAAATTAACGGTAAATGCGCTAATTGCTTGAGTCGTCTTCATTTGTCACGGGGTTATGTGTGTGAAACGTGGTAGAGTGCGGATATAAAAAAAAGAAAAAGTGAACAATGTTATCAAAAGAAGATGGTTTACACGTTGAAAAATGTGGTGGATTTGATTGAGAATTTAGATTATAGAATAGGACATATTGAACAAAGATTAGGTAAACGATTCTTTCAAATATATCTAAAAAATTAAATTCCCTGGAAAGTGACGTGAAAAATATTAAAAACCTTCAGACCGAAATGAAATCAGAACTGGAGAAATTATCAGTGGCAAATAAGTAGTCTTCTGAAATAACATCTGAGGATAAAATTCAAATTGAAAATTTGTCAAAATGTGTGAACAATGTAATGGAAAAAGATCAAAAGGTATCAGATGTGATAGATCTGCAGTGTAGATCTATGAAATATAATTTAATATTTAATGGACTGAAGGAGTATAGTGATGAGAACAAGAATTGCAAATTGATCACAAAATTGAGTTCTGAAATATTCATAGATTCGGAAAGTTTAAAAGAAAAAGTCGTGCCAACACATGTTGAGAAGAAAAACGTATAGAATGAACGAACAATTCCCCCCCCCCCCGATTGTTGAACAAGAAATAAATAAATTGTACACTGGCTAGAAATTAAAATTGGTAAGAGATAAACTATTTGTTATTAAAATAATCAACTCTATGATATTACCAAACACAATGCTACACAATTTGACTAAAGACCTTCAATCATATGGTAACGAACCAGTACGAAATCCTCTACAAGCCACATTTACTTATAATCCGATTAGTCCATGGGAAACAAACAACAGAAACACAGGTACTTGCACTAGTAGTTCCGGTAGACCTTCAGCGAAACGCAACGCACACTTCAGTTCAAGTTCCGAAACATATTGAGAAACACTATGGATAAAACTATAAATAGTTTTGGTAGAGACTTGTTAAATATGGAATAATAAACGGTTCTTATACATTTAATAGTTTTAAAGGGTCAAGTTTAATCGATTATTTATTGATGATCAATTTAATTTGATACACAGTTTTGAATCTGGTCAGTTTAATGAGTTTTCAGACCACTCACCACTTTGTATCAAGCTTAACTTCAATCTGAATAGCTCGGATGTTAGTAGTATCAATCGTAGTAGTGTTATACTCAAAACTAAAGTTGTTCAGAAATTGGATCACCGTAGGTGTAGTGAACTAATAAATCAGTTGAGTAATTATCAACCTGTTTTAATTGATAGTTGTACGCTAAATGACCAGTCGAAAACTTCAATAGATAATAGTATTCCCTTTCGGAAATAATAACACCCTTCTGTATGAATAAAATAGAAGGTTTAACATATTTAAATAAATCTAGTTGTAATAAACTTAAAGCACGACCCTGGTTCAATGAAATTTGTACTTTCCAATATAAACTTTACAAAAATGCCCTAGCCTTAAGTAACTTTAATAAAAAAAAAAATCTCTGAAAAATAGGTTAATTTTATCTTACACAAAATGTTCTTATACAAAATTAGAAAACTTAAACGCACCTATGTGGCACGAGCAGGCAACCGTATTAATTTCTACGGAGAGACAACCCAGCCATGTTTTATAAACTTTTCAAGAAGATAAAAAAAAAACTCAATGGACCCTTCGGTTACTATAGATGACTTCTATGAACATTTTAGTAACTTGGCTTTAAATATAACAAACAATACGTTGATCAACCGAATTCTAAACCAATAAAAACGTCTTTATTGCTGTTTTGATTTTAAACTATAATGGTAAATTTTTGAAAACTCCAAAACAGTATGGGCTTATCGATCAAGTTGCCATTATGATATTTTTAATAACAATAATTACGAAAGTAAGTCATAAATTCCTGTTTATGTGTATTTTTTTTCTCAGTGTTTTCTCATACACTTATCCCACAAGTAACAATCAGTCAGAGCGATGATTTACCCACTTGGAGCCTAGGCTTTGTATCATATAATATAGACTGTACCATTTTAGTTTGTTGCGGCGACCATTTGGATATACTCTTTATGTAAGTGATGTGATTATTCCGTCAAGCTGGTAACGGTAATTCATGTTTATAACATTATGTTAAGGCGAGTTAGCCCCCACGTTATCGTCACGGGCGTTACTCTACTGGTATAGACGAAGAAGAAGACCAAAGAAAGAGGTAACAACTGTTTTTTGCATTGAATACTGTTGGCCCTGAAAAGGGCGGTTGGTTTCTCGGTGAGAGGAACCAAGCACAGTGGTCGCTTTTGGCATTTGAGTAGATGATCCCTAGCCTATTGTTTGGCGAGTATATCGTTCACACGATACACTTGACCGAAAACGGAAAGCGCGTGTGGGGAGGGAACGTGAAATCGATGACACAGATAAAACAAACAATAATGTCGGAGACAAACAATTTATCTACCCGGATAGTCTTCGACGTCTGATTATACCTAGGTGTTACGAGTCCACAGAGGGGAGACGGGTTTTTTTCTAAAGCTCGTGTCTTTTGTCGGTTGGAAAGAGCCTCGCCCATCCGTATCGATCGATTTCCAAGACAAAATGTATTATAAAAGTCAAACATGACTGAAAAGCGATTTGTAAATGACAATCCGTTATCATAAAAGTCAAACATGACTGAAAAGCGATTTGTAAATGACAATCCGTTATCATGGTACGGCGCTTTTTTTATCAATATACGTTAGAATTAATAGTACTAAAGTTATACCGACTAAGGGTTGTAAATTAATTTTTACATCTCGGTGTTAGAAGTGTTGGTCGTATTCGGCAAACAGAACATGACTGGCGTGATTTTTCGGGCCCAAGGAGCTTTAATGTCATTAAAGCTCCTTGGTCGGGCCGCACCGAATATGAGTTGCAAAGACAGACCTGCCGCTTTGAGATGAAAATAGTTACCGTCTGCTCCGTTGTCGTTGGTCAAATTAAGACGACCACCCTTTTCCTCAAGGTAGTGTAATGTTTAGTGTTAGCGAGCGTGTAAAATAGCTTTATTTAACGTCCGCTTCCACCTAAGTGATATCGCAGACAATGTTTATTAACATCTGATTAAAAACGCCGGGAAAATATGCCTACGCACAGTTAGGCTTTGCCTGTCATGCCCTTAGAAATAAACATCCCTCCTTTTGTTTTATTATAATAAAATGTTTGTTTGGAATAAAAGTTAGTTTTGTTCACTTCTAAGAGTTCTTATTATAATAAGCACACTGTAAAACAAATTGCAATTTCCAAAAATATAATAATCCCTTGTACTCTTGGTTCTGATACCATTCATCTGGGTAGTGGTGTTTGAGTACTTAATTCAAAGATGTTTGATGACTGGCACAATTTCTATCTGGATTATTTTTATAAGCAATGGAATATTTGGCACCAGTCCATGAGTATAATTACCATACACCACACTTGGTTTGTTGTAATACTGTCTGTCAGAACTATAGGGTTTCATTTTCATTTTGTATTGTTATCGAGTTATCATGTATCCGTATAACTGTGTATGACTTTGGATTAAAGTTCGTGGATAACTTATTAGATTTTTCTTGATTCAGAAGGACTTTGCTGTTCTACCAATTTCATTGTATCTCTCGCCCTTCTCTTTCATTTGTTGAGCTCGTCTTCTAACAATTTCATCGGATACAGGATCTTTTACTACTGGAATTTCGGTTTTCAATGAAGGGTTGACCTGTATGGGGTGGGACGATTTACTCAATACTACACAATACTACCCAATACCACCCCAATACCACCCCAATACCACCACATACTACCCAGTGCTACAACATAATGATCCAAAATGTGCAAATGAATTAAAATAATTTTTAAAAAATTAGTTACACCGCGAAAATTGAACTTTAAATGCTACACCGCTGTCTGGCTGTTCTATTTGCCTCCCAACATAAACCAAAACAAACAAATACTAACCTAATACTACCAAATACTTATCACATACTACCTGATATAATCAGTTTACAACCTAATATTGTCAAATTAGGTTAATTAGGTTAATTACTGCAACGAATATTCGTTATTTTGCAGAAAAATGAAATGTTTGAGCAGTTATCTCCCTTTTATAACCGATAAAAAGATTTTAGATTGCTATTCAGATTAATCATTTTGTTTTGCTTTTCAGTTGATTCCCAAGTCGACGAAATAAAAATAAGAAAAAACAGTATTTTGATATATAATAAACTACGGTTTCTATAATTATATAAGATGGCCAACAGTCTATAAATAACTATTTCAACCCCACCATGGGTATCGTCAGGCGGTGGCAATAACATAAAGTTACCACAGATGTCCCCGCTATTATATTAAATTTATATTAATTAAGTTATATTTGGCTGTTGGTTCTATATAACGCCATTTTGACTGGTTTTTTTTTTGTATTGCATTGCATGGTACAGAGTATTTGATACTCTCAGAACTTGTTTTTCCGCTTTTCGACGTTTTCGTAAGCCGTTTTCTTTTTTGCCACATGTTTGTTTAGGCTTGAAGCTTGAGCACTTTTGAAAGACTCCGGAAGTATGTGTAGTTTCCATTTGGCAACCTGTTGAAGTCTGTTGTTCATTGACTCTGTATTAATATTTGTCCAAAGGCCGGAAATAGTATTATATCGAAGAGGGTCATAAACAAAATTACGTAATTACACAAATACCTTTCCCAATATTGATTAAATTGTTTTGATTTTTCACGATATGGTTTTAAATTGTCCGCACGAAAATCATACTCAAGGTCATTTAGACTGAAGACTATTCCGTCATTGCCAAACACGGTTTCCAAGGGCGGATCCATCCTCGGTTACCCAGTGTACACATTCCGTTCTACTCCACTATACCCTGGGTTAATCCATAGGGATTCCACGATTTCAAATTATCTGCCCTGGCTGATTGTGATATTTTTATCGTCCAATCCCAGAAAGCGTTACTTGGAAGGGAAATAAACGAAGGGAAGTAACTCTCATCTTTTTTCAACAAAGAATACCCCAACATGGCTGCCGAAGTTCGTTCTTGCACACTTTGCAAATATGTAAACAAGTTGTATGACGTAAAAAACTTCGCTAAAGGGTCTTCGGAATACTTATTTGTAAACTGTTCTTTGATTGGCTCGTACAGTTTAACTACATTCTGATATTTTGAAATCGTGGAATCCCTATGGATTAACCCAGGGTATAGTGGAGTAGAACGGAATGTGTACACTGGGTAACCGAGGGTGGGGCGGATCTAGAAATTTTGATTAGCGGGGCGGGGGCGCGAAATGAGGGCACTGACAGGGCACTCTGCCCCTCCCCCCCAAGAAAATTATCCGTCGTTTCCTTGCATATTGAGCTATGCCCCAGTCTGGTGTGTTTCAGTCGATGGTTTGAGTCATTTAGGACCCTTGCAACGGACATTTTGGGGTCTTAGAAGGGCACTTTCAGGAAAAGAATAGGGCGCTGTCGAAAATTAGGGGGGGGGGCGCCTATGCTTTCATCGAGGGGTTATATAAATAAGTTCAGTCGGTTTTAGTGGTTCTGGCCTAATTTGTCTTGTTGCTACCACTTGACATGTATGCCAGTTTTTAACCATTTTCTCTACAGCTGCGCTCATTTTGAACCACCATACTTGTTCTGGAAGAATCTGCTTTGTGTGTACGACCCCTTGATGTGTCTCATGTACCAGTGTTAGCACTCGTGTCCGTCGCTTATTCAAACAACTATTCTATTTATAAACTGTTTGTATACTCCCTTATATATCAGCTCTCTTCCCGTCTGACAGTATGTAATGAGTTCTGTAATTCTTTATCTTCTTTTACTATTTCATCTATTGTAACGAGGGACAGCATTGTCTTATATAAATTGAATGTACTCTTCAGCTTCATATTCATCTCTAACAGGTTTAAAATTTGTCTGTATTAATCTGGATAGTGCATCAGCAGCAATAATTGGACGCTAACTTTGAAATCGAAGGGTTGCAATCTCAGTACCCATCTTTCGATTCGAGCGGACGGCTTTGATTTGGGCGAATATTCTGACTTCAAACGGTTTATGATCGGTTATCAATTCAAAAGAAGATCCCATAATATATAATCAAAACCTCTCACAGCCCAAAACTACAGCAAGAGCTTCTTTCTCAGTCTGTGAGTGTCAACTTTCTGTGCCTGTTAATGTTCTGCTGGCATACGTTACAGGTCTGTATGATCCATCTGACTGTTGTTAGGTTAATATTCCGCCAAGGTCAACTGGGCTCGCATGAACTATTGATCTTGTTTTGGATGAAGGGTCGAAGTACGCCATTACTTGTGAACTCGCTAGTTTCGATTGAAGTACGTCGAAAGATTCTTTTTGTACTTCCGTCGATACAGAAGGGGTTCTACTTCTAGTTTATCTTTTTAGCGGCTCTAATATATACTATTAAAAAAAGTAGGGGATATTTGATTTTTACGTGTTATTAAAGTCACCCAATGAAACAGACGAAGAAACAAATGACAAAATAAAATGAAGTTCACATTCATCGATTTATTCCAAATGATCGTTAGACTAAGTAAGGCACAGACTGACCATTATATGGGTAAAATGATACCCGGGGTCAAACAGCAAAGTTACCACAGCATCACAACAAAGTCAGTAACGGGTTAATCCTCCTCTGTTTGCCAAACAAGCATTGATCCGACGTGGCATACTCCTAATGAGACGTCCAGATTGTCCCAACGCAGCAGCAAGTTCTTGGACATTGGCAGGACGTTGTTACCGTGTGCGCGATTGGGGAGAGGTCGGGACTCAGTGCTGGCCAAGGTAATGTGGTGATATTCTGTTGTTGGAGGTTACTTGTAACGATTCTGGTCCTGTGACATCTTGCGTTGTTATCCTGGAAGATGAAACGGCGGCCATGACGTCGTGCGAACGACAGAACATGGACTGCCGGTAGTTGTCCCGGTAGTACTGGCCTGTAACACGCCCTGCAAACAACATGTAAAGTAGTTCTTCGAGCAACAGTGATGCCTTCTCCAGAACCACTCCAAATCGATCATGTCTGATGACGTTAACGTCTTGGAAGTGCTCGTTTCGACGACGCCACACCCTCCTACGTCTTTCCAAAAAATCAACAGTGAACCTTGACTCATCTGAAAACATCACATTGCTCCAGCTTCGATTATCCCAGTGTTGAACGACGTCTTGCCTGAATGTGATGATCTTCCAAACAAGGGATCACGCGAGGACGTCGGGCGCGAAGGTGACCCCTATGCAGTCGATTCAGAATGGTCTTACCACTTACTCTCACGTCAGTGTCTGTTTGAAGACGAGCGCTGTGATGACACGATTTCTCAAGGCCAAGTTACGGATAAATCGATTCTGGGCTTGAGTTGTCACCCTTGGTCGACCGGAGCGTGGTCTGTCCTGTACAGATTGTGTCCCGTGTTGTGTCGATCTGTAGCATGCCAAGGGCACGTAACCTTTCATTTTGGGTAAGCCGACGCATATCAAAATTTGTTTTCTGGTCACTATAACAATTAAACTGATGTTTCCACCCTAGAATTCAATGCCACAATGACTGTAGCATTCAAAGCCAGTGTCGTGCAAATGTTGGGGTGGACCCCCATGATGATCCCAAGCATCACCTGCTTCCATGCGGTAGCTATTGGTGCGTTTGGGCGTCACATGTAACTGGAAGTGTTTCTTCTGTTAGCTTCTATAGTGACTTTTTTAGTAGTCATATGCATATTTTAGTATTATGCCCCCAAAATCAAATATTCCCTACTTTTATTTAATAGTATAGTTGATAGGTATGGAATAAACCTGGCGAAAAAAATAAAAAGAACCCAAGAAACTCCTAATATCTGAAGCTGATTCTGGTCTCTTAGCTTTGACTTTTTTAGTAGTCATATGCATATTTTAGTATTATGCCCCCAAAATCAAATATTCCCTACTTTTTTTTAATAGTATAGTTGATAGGTATGGAATAAACCTGGCGAAAAAAATAAAAAGAACCCAAGAAACTCCTAATATCTGAAGCTGATTCTGGTCTCTTAGCGTTGACTACCGCTTGGACTTTTGTTGGCTCTATTTCAACTCCTTTCCTTGAAAATACATGGCCCATGAAGCATAGTCTTTCCACCCCAAAATTACGTTTTTTCACGTTAAAAATTAGTCCGACTTCTGCAAGTCTTCTCAATACTTCTCGCACTCTAATGTGGTGTTTTTCTGTTGTTTTACCATGAATGGTGGTATCTGATAAATTGTTGACTCCTTTGCATCCTTGAAGTGTTAGGCGTTTATATCTGAAAAGTCCAATATGTGATGAGCATGTTGTGATAAACCCGGGACAGATAGGGTGCGATAACTTATCACTGGGGAAAGTTTACGAAGTATTTGTCTTCAATTTCCCCGTTCTTGGTCATTTGATGTTTTCGAATTTATTGTGTTCGAATTGGGACGGATTTCTGTTGTTCTTCCGTCGTAGGTCGTGTTGCGTACCATGCTCATGCCCAATCTCTTCGGCAGGTTGTCATTGACAAACATATTGTCTAGGACGTGACTTGTGTGATAATTTGGAATGATCATGTCACTACGCTCTTCAGGGCGTACTGGACCCTGGGCGATTAAAGTTGGGCGAACACTCGTGTGTAGGTATTGGGAGCCACGGGATACTCGACAATGTAGTCTTCTGCACCGCCGCCTTTAGCCGTACATCAGAAATAATTTCGGGGAGTGTTTTTCCGATTTAAACCGCAGGACAAACCGTCAAGTAGATACCGATCTTCTAGACACATGTCCAAGTTTAGATGCGAGTTGCAGTTCAAAGGTGCGACTGGCAGTGACGATTTTCTGGCGTTGTTCCGATCCTTTGTTATTCAGGACCTGACATCCACTTAGGTGGCGCTAAAACGGTTTTTATTCGACCCGTGACACTAGGGTGGCACTTATTTAGTCAGGACGTTTACGTTGTGCATATGATCAATTAACTCTGCAACACTTTGTTGGTTTATACCTATGTTTTTAATATATCAAATACAGGAAACTACAACATCTATGATAGTACATCGCGAGTTATTATAATATATACAGTCTGGGATTAACAAGCCTAGCACTCAGACCTAACGGCCGAAACACTACATATTGCCTCTATCAAGACCCCGAACCAGTAGCTGTGGGTATGATGTTTCCCTGAACCCCAAATGATGTCTTCTCTACGGTCTCATCGTGATGTTTTCTCTAGGATCTCACAATGGTGTCTTTACTCAAGCCTTCTAGTCTCTAAGCCGAGGAGGCTATGATGCCCCCCCCCCTCGGACCGCTCTCTATGGTGTCAGAAGGGAAAGTTAACCCCACTCTTATTATATACAGAGAATACGTGCATGAGTCAATTTACCAGGTACATCCTTTATCGGATTGGTCAGCTGCACAGACGCTAGCCTGGATTCAACCCTTTGTACTAATTAATATTGCTCGATTTTAAACTACCAGACTAATGCTTGTAAACTTAGTTCAATACATTAACCATTTTTTACAGAACTTAGGTAACCTCTACAGTACATAGTATTACACTCTAAGGTTGGTATCGTTTTTCTTGAAATAAACTTAGGGACCTCTAGGTTTGTGTTTAGGACATCCAGTATATCCCCCAGGGACTCGTAGTCGTCACTCTGGATGTACGTTCCTTTTTCGATCGATCTCTTGGCCCCTTGGCGCTTTACACGCTTCAAACAATACGATGATGTGGGTTTCCCGACATATCTTTACTTCGGTCGTCTCGCTCTACGGCGACCAAGAATGAATGCGTAAGCCAATCGTGTTGTCTCCATGATCGATGTTCCATTGATAACTTCCCATTCCGATGATCGACGAGAAGTGTGTGTTATCCGTGGAGACTTTGGTGTCGGCGTCTCCCCCTAGGGAGTGTGGGATGTCGTGTACGTGGGCGTGGTTTCCTCGTGCATGTTAACTGATGTCGGCGTCCTATTTATACTTTTTGGAGACTGGTCCTGTCGATCCACAAATTCAACCATTTCACCAATACTCTGCATTTTTTTCTTTCGCGTACCATTTCGGGGCAGAAGGTGCCTCTTTCGTCCAAAAGTATGTAACCGAGGCCGACGTTGGGTACGACGTTGAACGTTTCCAGATTCCAGTTCGGCCAGTAACTCATGTTAAAGGCACCGTGTTTGGCAAAGCTAAACGTACGGTCAATTATTCTCGCTTTCTTTTGAGGGGGCGTGGGGGTGTTGTCAACAGCCATTCGATGTCGCCTGGCATAGTAAAGCCCGAACTAAATCATCAAGGACGTCGATGTACCGGTAACGCCACATGCGCTCTTTCGGTGTCCGTCTAGATCGTTCTACTACCCTCGGCTTGGCTTTGACGTTGTGTGTCACGAAATTATGTTTTTTTCTTTCTTAGGTAAGCTTGCATTTTTCGATGGAGGAATTTGGTACCTTTGTCCTTTTGAAGTCGCAGAGATTGTCGAAGAGCACCAGTTTCATTTTCTAGGCGAATTTCAACTTTCTGAAGTCGTCGACCGGTCTTCCATGGTGTTTCATACGTGCCCAATGACGTAACAAGAAGACGTCTTTTTTCAAGCGATTGACTTTATTCTCGGTCACAGGAACGTTGCCAGGAATTGGGTTTCCAACAATAGGTTGGGCCACGCGCAAAGGGGGGGTGAGGGTGTTTTAGTGCAGTGTTGACTGAGTTAAGGGTCGTTCTCTGGTTCCCTTTGTATACCTTTTCTCCAATAGGTTAACCCCCAAATAATTTAGATAACTCGGCAGCCATAGTCCGCGTGTTACCGCGCGTTGTCCCCAGATAGCGAACAATGCACCGGCGTCACTACTCTGTTGATCGAAAGGTCGTTGTTTGTGGTCGGGTGGTGTTAATTTGCGAAGCAACGCTCGTTGTTGGTTCTTCTGGTCTAACTGATCGGTTCTCAGGCGCCTTAACAGCTGAGCGGTCCGTCGAACGAATACATCACGTTTCTTGTTTCGGTTCATTTAAGTCTTTCCTTCCATCGCAGCAAGCTTTGAATCCCCCCCCCCCCCCGAAAACCTTACGTCCCCCGAGGTTTATAGTTAGGAATAGTTTTTCGGCTCTCGGCATCTTTCTCTCCGTCAGGTGGGTCAACACTTGTTGATTTCGTTCCATCTATTTCTTGTGCTTGGCGTGCAATGGTTGGAAGTTGCCATTCAGCAAATGGTTGGCCGCCAATTTGCAACAAACCAATACGTGTCCTGTCCGTATTCTTAACCAACTTATCGGTTGTCAGATGTTGTAACTTGGATAGCCATTGTGATCTAGATGGCCTCATTTTAGGGCAAGTCTGTCTTCGTATCGTGGGATCGCTAAGATCCGGTTCCAGGGTCGGGAACGACGCCCTTGGAAGGATCGGAGGCTGGTGTTTACTTTGCTTATTCTTGGTTCGAACCAATCGTTACAAATTCAATGCTCGTAAACAAATTTGTCGGCACGAAAAACGTGAAAAGGCGCAAAATTCGAAATTGTGACATTTTCAAATACCATGTATTCATTTTGGAAATGGGAGACGTATTGTCCAATCTACAGCCTATTGTTTTCATTTTTCAAACCGTTATCGCGATTTTTCACTTTTCTCATATTCAGTTCAAAATGGTGACCACCAGTTGACCGATATCGAAATTCTGACCCGGTGAGCTTTTAGGCATTCTTTGATGGATTCACGTTCAAGGCGGGAAAACTTCGGTTCAATTAGCAGAGTTTATATTTTGGCACCGTGACAAACTTATATTACTGGGCTTGAGTTGTCACCCTTGGTCGACCGGAGCGTGGTCTGTCCTGTACAGATTGTGTATCACGGTATCTGGACCATAGCCTGCTTATGACAGACTGATAAACATTCATCGTCCGCGCCACAACCGCCCGTGTTGTGTCGATCTGTAGCATGCCAAGGGCACGTAACCTTTCATTTTGGGTAAGCCGACGCATATCAAAATTTGTTTTCTGGTCACTATAACAATTAAACTGATGTTTCCACCCTAGAATTCAATGCCACAATGACTGTAGCATTCAAAGCCAGTGTCGTGCAAATGTTGGGGTGGACCCCCATGATGATCCCAAGCATCACCTGCTTCCATGCGGTAGCTATTGGTGCGTTTGGGCGTCACATGTAACTGGAAGTGTTTCTTCTGTTAGCTTCTATAGTGACTTTTTTAGTAGTCATATGCATATTTTAGTATTATGCCCCCAAAATCAAATATTCCCTACTTTTTTTTAATAGTATAGTTGATAGGTATGGAATAAACCTGGCGAAAAAAATAAAAAGAACCCAAGAAACTCCTAATATCTGAAGCTGATTCTGGTCTCTTAGCTTTGACTTTTTTAGTAGTCATATGCATATTTTAGTATTATGCCCCCAAAATCAAATATTCCCTACTTTTTTTTAATAGTATAGTTGATAGGTATGGAATAAACCTGGCGAAAAAAATAAAAAGAACCCAAGAAACTCCTAATATCTGAAGCTGATTCTGGTCTCTTAGCGTTGACTACCGCTTGGACTTTTGTTGGCTCTATTTCAACTCCTTTCCTTGAAAATACATGGCCCATGAAGCATAGTCTTTCCATCCCAAAATTACGTTTTTTCACGTTAAAAGTTAGTCCAGCTTCTGCAAGTCTTCTCAATACTTCTCGCACTCTAATGTGGTGTTTTTCTGTTGTTTTACCATGAATGGTGGTATCTGATAAATTGTTGACTCCTTTGCATCCTTGAAGTGTTAGGCGTTTATATCTGAAAAGTCCAATATGTGATGAGCATGTTGTGGTAAACCCGGGACAGATAGGGTGCGATAACTTATCACTGGGGAAAGTTTACGAAGTATTTGTCTTCAATTTCCCCGTTCTTGGTCATTTGATGTTTTCGAATTTATTGGGTTCGAATTGGGACGGATTTCTGTTGTTCTTCCGTCGTAGGTCGTGTTGCGTACCATGCTCATGCCCAATCTCTTCGGCAGGTTGTCATTGACAAACATATTGTCTAGGACGTGACTTGTGTGATAATTTGGAATGATCATGTCACTACGCTCTTCAGGGCGTACTGGACCCTGGGCGATTAAAGTTGGGCGAACACTCGTGTGTAGGTATTGGGAGCCACGGGATACTCGACAATGTAGTCTTCTGCACCGCCGCCTTTAGCCGTACATCAGAAATAATTTCGGGGAGTGTTTTTCCGATTTAAACCGCAGGACAAACCGTCAAGTAGATACCGATCTTCTAGACACATGTCCAAGTTTAGACGCGAGTTGCAGTTCAAAGGTGCGACTGGCAGCGACGATTTTCTGGCGTTGTTCCGATCCTTTGTTATTCAGGACCTGACATCCACTTAGGTGGAACTAAAACGTTTTTCATACGACCCGTGACACTAGGGTGGGACTTATTTAGTCAGGACGTTTACGTTGTGCATATGATCAATTAACTCTGCAACACTTTGTTGGTTTATACCTATGTTTTTAATATATCAAATACAGGAAACTACAACATCTATGATAGTACATCGCGAGTTATTATAATATATACAGTCTGGGATTAACAAGCCTAGCACTCAGACCTAACGGCCGAAACACTACATATTGCCTCTATCAAGTCAGATTCCAGTTCGGCCAGTAACTTTTGTTAAAGGCACCGTGTTTGGCAAAGCCAAACGTACGGTCAATTATTCTCGCTTTCTTTTGAGGGGGCGTGGGGGTGTTGTCAACAGCCATTCTATGTCGCCTGGCATAGTAAAGCCCGAACTAAATCATCAAGGACGTCGATGTACCGGTAACGCCACATGCGCTCTTTCGGTGTCCGTCTAGATCGTTCTACTACCCTCGGCTTGGCTTTGACGTTGTGTGTCACGAAATTATGTTTTTTTCTTTCTTAGGTAAGCTTGCATTTTTCGATGGAGGAATTTGGTACTTTTGTCCTTTTGAAGTCGCAGAGATTGTCGAAGAGCACCAGTTTCATTTTCTAGGCGAATTTCAACTTTCTGAAGTCGTCGACTGGTCTTCCATGGTGTTTCATACGTGCCCAATGACGTAACAAGAAGACGTCTTTTTTCAAGCGATTGACTTTATTCTCGGTCACAGGAACGTTGCCAGGAATTGGGTTTCCAACAATAGGTTGGGCCACGCGCAAAGGGGGGGTGAGGGTGTTTTAGTGCAGTGTTGACTGAGTTAAGGGTCGTTATCCGTGGAGACTTTGGTGTCGGCGTCTCCCCCTAGGGAGTGTGGGATGTCGTGGACGTGGGCGTGGTTTCCTCGTGCATGTTAACTGATGTCGGCGTCCTATTTATACTTTTTGGAGACTGGTCCTGTCGATCCACAAATTCAACCATTTCACCAATACTCTGCATTTTTTTCTTTCGCGTACCATTTCGGGGCAGAAGGTGCCTCTTTCGTCCAAAAGTATGTAACCGAGGCCGACGTTGGGTACGACGTTGAACGTTTCCAGATTCCAGTTCGGCCAGTAACTCATGTTAAAGGCACCGTGTTTGGCAACGCCAAACGTACGGTCAATTATTCTCGCTTTCTTTTGAGGGGGCGTGGGGGTGTTGTCAACAGCCATTCGATGTCGCCTGGCATAGTAAAGCCCGAACTAAATCATCAAGGACGTCGATGTACCGGTAACGCCACATGCGCTCTTTCGGTGTCCGTCTAGATCGTTCTACTACCCTCGGCTTGGCTTTGACGTTGTGTGTCACGAAATTATGTTTTTTTCTTTCTTAGGTAAGCTTGCATTTTTCGATGGAGGAATTTGGTACCTTTGTCCTTTTGAAGTCGCAGAGATTGTCGAAGAGCACCAGTTTCATTTTCTAGGCGAATTTCAACTTTCTGAAGTCGTCGACTGGTCTTCCATGGTGTTTCATACGTGCCCAATGACGTAACAAGAAGACGTCTTTTTTCAAGCGATTGACTTTATTCTCGGTCACAGGAACGTTGCCAGGAATTGGGTTTCCAACAATAGGTTGGGCCACGCGCAAAGGGGGGGTGAGGGTGTTTTAGTGCAGTGTTGACTGAGTTAAGGGTCGTTCTCTGGTTCCCTTTGTATACCTTTTCTCCAATAGGTTAACCCCCAAATAATTTAGATAACTCGGCAGCCATAGTCCGCGTGTTACCGCGCGTTGTCCCCAGATAGCGAACAATGCACCGGCGTCACTACCCTGTTGATCGAAAGGTCGTTGTTTGTGGTCGGGTGGTGTTAATTTGCGAAGCAACGCTCGTTGTTGGTTCTTCTGGTCTAACTGATCGGTTCTCAGGCGCCTTAACAGCTGAGCGGTCCGTCGAACGAATACATCACGTTTCTTGTTTCGGTTCATTTAAGTCTTTCCTTCCATCGCAGCAAGCTTTGAATTCCCCCCCCCCCGAAAACCTTACGTCCCCCGAGGTTTATAGTTAGGAATAGTTTTTCGGCTCTCGGCATCTTTCTCTCCGTCAGGTGGGTCAACACTTGTTGATTTCGTTCCATCTATTTCTTGTGCTTGGCGTGCAATGGTTGGAAGTTGCCATTCAGCAAATGGTTGGCCGCCAATTTGCAACAAACCAATACGTGTCCTGTCCGTATTCTTAACCAACTTATCGGTTGTCAGATGTTGTAACTTGGATAGCCATTGTGATCTAGATGGCCTCATTTTAGGGCAAGTCTGTCTTCGTATCGTGGGATCGCGAAGATCCGGTTCCAGGGTCGGGAACGACGCCCTTGGAAGGATCGGAGGCTGGTGTTTACTTTGCTTATTCTTGGTTCGAACCAATCGTTACAAATTCAATGCTCGTAAACAAATTTGTCGGCACGAAAAACGTGAAAAGGCGCAAAATTCGAAATTGTGACATTTTCAAATACCATGTATTCATTTTGGAAATGGGAGACGTATTGTCCAATCTACAGCCTATTGTTTTCATTTTTCAAACCGTTATCGCGATTTTTCACTTTTCTCATATTCAGTTCAAAATGGTGACCACCAGTTGACCGATATCGAAATTCTGACCCGGTGAACTTTTAGGCATTCTTTGAAGGATTCACGTTCAAGGCGGGAAAACTTCGGTTCAATTAGCAGAGTTTATATTTTGGCACCGTGACAAACTTATATTACTGGGCTTGAGTTGTCACCCTTGGTCGACCGGAGCGTGGTCTGTCCTGTACAGATTGTGTATCACGGTATCTGGACCATAGCCTGCTTATGACAGACTGATAAACATTCATCGTCCGTGCCACAACCGCCCGTGTTGTGTCGATCTGTAGCATGCCAAGGGCACGTAACCTTTCATTTTGGGTAAGCCGACGCATATCAAAATTTGTTTTCTGGTCACTATAACAATTAAACTGATGTTTCCACCCTAGAATTCAATGCCACAATGACTGTAGCATTCAAAGCCAGTGTCGTGCAAATGTTGGGGTGGACCCCCATGATGATCCCAAGCATCACCTGCTTCCATGCGGTAGCTATTGGTGCGTTTGGGCGTCACATGTAACTGGAAGTGTTTCTTCTGTTAGCTTCTATAGTGACTTTTTTAGTAGTCATATGCATATTTTAGTATTATGCCCCCAAAATCAAATATTCCCTACTTTTTTTTAATAGTATAGTTGATAGGTATGGAATAAACCTGGCGAAAAAAATAAAAAGAACCCAAGAAACTCCTAATATCTGAAGCTGATTCTGGTCTCTTAGCTTTGACTTTTTTAGTAGTCATATGCATATTTTAGTATTATGCCCCCAAAATCAAATATTCCCTACTTTTTTTTAATAGTATAGTTGATAGGTATGGAATAAACCTGGCGAAAAAAATAAAAAGAACCCAAGAAACTCCTAATATCTGAAGCTGATTCTGGTCTCTTAGCGTTGACTACCGCTTGGACTTTTGTTGGCTCTATTTCAACTCCTTTCCTTGAAAATACATGGCCCATGAAGCATAGTCTTTCCATCCCAAAATTACGTTTTTTAGTCCAGCTTCTGCAAGTCTTCTCAATACTTCTCGCACTCTAATGTGGTGTTTTTCTGTTGTTTTACCATGAATGGTGGTATCTGATAAATTGTTGACTCCTTTGCATCCTTGAAGTGTTAGGCGTTTATATCTGAAAAGTCCAATATGTGATGAGCATGTTGTGGTAAACCCGGGACAGATAGGGTGCGAAAACTTATCACTGGGGAAAGGTTACGAAGTATTTGTCTTCAATTTCCCCGTTCTTGGTCATTCGATGTTTTCGAATTTATTGGGTTCGAATTGGGACGGATTTCTGTTGTTCTTCCGTCGTAGGTCGTGTTGCGTACCATGCTCATGCCCAATCTCTTCGGCAGGTTGTCATTGACAAACATATTGTCTAGGACGTGACTTGTGTGATAATTTGGAATGATCATGTCACTACGCTCTTCAGGGCGTACTGGACCCTGGGCGATTAAAGTTGGGCGAACACTCGTGTGTAGGTATTGGGAGCCACGGGATACTCGACAATGTAGTCTTCTGCACCGCCGCCTTTAGCCGTACATCAGAAATAATTTCGGGGAGTGTTTTTCCGATTTAAACCGCAGGACAAACCGTCAAGTAGATACCGATCTTCTAGACACATGTCCAAGTTTAGACGCGAGTTGCAGTTCAAAGGTGCGACTGGCAGCGACGATTTTCTGGCGTTGTTCCGATCCTTTGTTATTCAGGACCTGACATCCACTTAGGTGGAACTAAAACGTTTTTCATACGACCCGTGACACTAGGGTGGCACTTATTTAGTCAGGACGTTTACGTTGTGCATATGATCAATTAACTCTGCAACACTTTGTTGGTTTATACCTATGTTTTTAATATATCAAATACAGGAAACTACAACATCTATGATAGTACATCGCGAGTTATTATAATATATACAGTCTGGGATTAACAAGCCTAGCACTCAGACCTAACGGCCGAAACACTACATATTGCCTCTATCAAGTCAGGACGTTTACGTTGTGCATATGATCAATTAACTCTGCAACACTTTGTTGGTTTATACCTATGTTTTTAATATATCAAATACAGGAAACTACAACATCTATGATAGTACATCGCGAGTTATTATAATATATACAGTCTGGGATTAACAAGCCTAGCACTCAGACCTAACGGCCGAAACACTACATATTGCCTCTATCAAGACCCCGAACCAGTAGCTGTGGGTATGATGTTTCCCTGAACCCCAAATGATGTCTTCTCTACGGTCTCATCGTGATGTTTTCTCTAGGATCTCACAATGGTGTCTTTACTCAAGCCTTCTAGTCTCTAAGCCGAGGAGGCTATGATGCCCCCCCCCCCCTCGGACCGCTCTCTATGGTGTCAGAAGGGAAAGTTAACCCCACTCTTATTATATACAGATAATACGTGCATGAGTCAATTTACCAGGTACATCCTTTATCGGATTGGTCAGCTGCACAGACGCTAGCCTGGATTAAACCCTTTGTACTAATTAATATTGCTCGATTTTAAACTACCAGACTAGTGCTTGTAAACTTAGTTCTCGTTGTCACTGATACTAGCAAACGACTTCAATACATTAACCATTTTTTACAGAACTTAGGTAACCTCTACAGTACATAGTATTACACTCTAAGGTTGGTATCGTATTTCTTGAAATAAACTTAGGGACCTCTAGGTTTGTGTTTAGGACATCCAGTATATCCCCCAGGGACTCGTAGTCGTCACTCTGGATGTACGTTCCTTTTTCGATCGATCTCTTGGCCCCTTCGCGCTTTACACGCTTCAAACAATACGATGATGTGGGTTTCCCGACATATCTTTACTTCGGTCGTCTCGCTCTACGGCGACCAAGAATGAATGCGTAAGCCGATCGTGTTGTCTCCGTGATCGATGTTCCATTGATAACTTCCCATTCCGATGATCGACGAGAAGTGTGTGTTATCCATGGAGACTTTGGTGTCGGCGTCTCCCCCTAGGGAGTGTGGGATGTCGTGGACGTGGGCGTGGTTTCCTCGTGCATGTTAACTGATGTCGGCGTCCTATTTATACTTTTTGGAGACTGGTCCTGTCGATCCACAAATTCAACCATTTCACCAATACTCTGCATTTTTTTCTTTCGCGTACCATTTCGGGGCAGAAGGTGCCTCTTTCGTCCAAAAGTATGTAACCGAGGCCGACGTTGGGTACGACGTTGAACGTTTCCAGATTCCAGTTCGGCCAGTAACATTTGTTAAAGGCACCGTGTTTGGTAAAGCCAAACGTACGGTCAATTATTCTCGCTTTCTTTTGAGGGGGCGTGGGGGTGTTGTCAACAGCCATTCGATGTCGCCTGGCATAGTAAAGCCCGAACTAAATCATCAAGGACGTCGATGTACCGGTAACGCCACATGCGCTCTTTCGGTGTCCGTCTAGATCGTTCTACTACCCTCGGCTTGGCTTTGACGTTGTGTGTCACGAAATTATGTTTTTTTCTTTCTTAGGTAAGCTTGCATTTTTCGATGGAGGAATTTGGTACCTTTGTCCTTTTGAAGTCGCAGAGATTGTCGAAGAGCACCAGTTTCATTTTCTAGGCGAATTTCAACTTTCTGAAAGGACTGGAACAACCGGGTGAAGAATCGCCCTTTTCGTTGCTTCAGAAGTCGTCGACTGGGTTTCCATGGTGTTTTATACGTGCCCAATGACGTAACAAGGAATTGGGTTTCCAACAATAGGTTGGGCCACGCGCAAAGGGGGGGTGAGGGTGTTTTAGTGCAGTGTTGACTGAGTTAAGGGTCGTTCTCTGGTTCCCTTTGTATACCTTTTCTCCAATAGGTTAACCCCCAAATAATTTAGATAACTCGGCAGCCATAGTCCGCGTGTTACCGCGCGTTGTCCCCAGATAGCGAACAATGCACCGGCGTCACTACCCTGTTGATCGAAAGGTCGTTGTTTGTGGTCGGGTGGTGTTAATTTGCGAAGCAACGCTCGTTGTTGGTTCTTCTGGTCTAACTGATCAGTTCTCAGGCGCCTTAACAGCTGAGCGGTCCGTCGAACGAATACATCACGTTTCTTGTTTCGGTTCATTTAAGTCTTTCCTTCCATCGCAGCAAGCTTTGAATTCCCCCCCCCCCCCGAAAACCTTACGTCCCCCGAGGTTTATAGTTAGGAATAGTTTTTCGGCTCTCGGCATCTTTCTCTCCGTCAGGTGGGTCAACACTTGTTGATTTCGTTCCATCTAGTTTTTGTGCTTGGCGTGCAATGGTTGGATGTTGCCATTCAGCAAATGGTTGGCCGCCAATTTGCAACAAACCAATACGTGTCCTGTCCGTATTCTTAACCAACTTATCGGTTGTCAGATGTTGTACCTTGGATAGCCATTGTGATCTAGATGGCCTCATTTTAGGGCAAGTCTGTCTTCGTATCGTGGGATCGCGAAGATCCGGTTCCAGGGAACGACGCCCTTGGAAGGATCGGAGGCTGGTGTTTACTTTGCTTATTCTTGGTTCGAACCAATCGTTACAAATTCAATGCTCGTAAACAAATTTGTCGGCACGAAAAACGTGAAAAGGCGCAAAATTCGAAATTGTGACATTTTCAAATACCATGTATTCATTTTGGAAATGGGAGACGTATTGTCCAATCTACAGCCTATTGTTTTCATTTTTCAAACCGTTATCGCGATTTTTCACTTTTCTCATATTCAGTTCAAAATGGTGACCACCAGTTGACCGATATCGAAATTCTGACCCGGTGAACTTTTAGGCATTCCTTGAAGGATTCACGTTCAAGGCGGGAAAACTTCGGTTCAATTAGCAGAGTTTATATTTTGGCACCGTGACAAACTTATATTACTGGAATCGAATTGACTTTAGGTATCCAAAAATGTAGGTCAAATTTGAATATTTTGAAAATTAACAAAACAATTCTCGGTTACAATATCAATGGGATATAGTTGAAATAAATGAGTTTATTGCGTATTATTTGTATCGAATGTATTTTGTGGGCTGGTCTTGGATTTGGCATTTGATTTACCTCGCAGGCTTCAATGAAATAATATGTATCGATAAACTAAATCGCTTGAATTTCGTAGTTTTATAGTATTTTGGACAAGAGAAACTATTGAGAATTTTCACAAACATATTTTGATATATGTGACTCAAACGACTAATCTAGGTTGCACATATTTTGTCGTATTTTAAAAGTATTCATCAACTTTGAAATTAACACGCCTAGATTTGGTATGTCATCCTCATAGACCCTTTCAATGATACTTTGAAAAAGCAAAAGAGCGTATCTATCTTACTCAATTAAATGATTTTTCCCACGATAAAATAGCTTTGGCGCCTAATTACTTTTATTTATGTTGTTTTATTAACGTAAGACTTCATTCAGAAATAATAACAAATTTATGATATCAGAATTTAATTTCAAATAGGCCTTTAATTAAAAAAAAAAAACACATTTGAGATTATTAATTTATCTTTTTACAAATCATCATAACGCCAAACACATACTACGTATGGCATGTCTAGTATTATAGACATTTAGGCCTTCTAATACCAAGAAATTGGCAATATTATCATTATAGACAAGAGTGCTCTTCTTTCCCTGACATTGGATACAAATTTTCTTTTAGTGTTTAGTTTACTGGCGTTTTTGGTGGTTTTTGTTCTTGGAGTTCTAATATGGCGCGCCATCCAAATGCTTAAATCGTTTTACAATAAAATTAACGGGTGGACCGTAGCTGTATATACCATGTTATGAAAGAAAATGAATGAAGTTTTTGTGAATGATAGTATATTAAAATTTTGTGAAAATTAGATCTGTATGTTGCAATAGATCTAACAATGTAGCTCTAATCAATGTTTGTTTATGTCGTGAGTTTAAGTTAGGAGAGGGTGACAGCTATCCTTAGTTAAAATTTATTTTAATTAATATTGTTCTTAAAATAGGTTTGTGAAATGCCACCATTTTCAGTTAAGATTGAATTGCAACTTAAAATACTATTTTAGTGGATTTTAACTAAAACCTTAGTTTAAGATGATTTTAAGGAGATTTAAGTTTTTTTGAAACAGGGCTCAAGATCAATATTAAGTATTAATGTAAAAAAACATTTGAGAAATGCATTTACAAACATGTCTTTAACTTCTTTAAGGATCACAACACTATAACTAATCTACAAAGCGGTTTTATGCACGGGGACTCAACTACTTATCAACTAATAGACAGTAGTAAATAGTCCACTCTGAATGGGTTACGACAGTTCAGCCAATTTCGCCAGGACAGTTCGGCCAATTTCGCTAAGTCACTTCCGGTACGGCAGTTTATCCAGTTTGGCGAGGGCACTTCCGCTACGGAAGTTCAGCCAATTTCGCGAGAGCAGTTCAGCCAACATCGCGAGTGGAGTTTTGACAGTTTTGCTGTTCATATGAATATGCGTTTGCGAAATGTTTTATTTGGTGCCGCACATGGCCCCTGCGTCGCCACGCCTCGCGTCGCCACACCCCCGCGTCGCCACACCCCCGCGTCGCCACACCCCCGCGTCGCCACGCTGCCCGCGTGTCTCTTTTTTTTGTCGTCGCCACGACCCAAAGACACGTCCTAAGATCTCTTCCAGTCAATTGTATCCAGTTAATTGTATTTGTTCATTTGGTTTTGTTATTTCCTTATTTAGTTGATTATTTATAATTAATATTCACAATTTTTTTTAATTATTTTTTTTATTAATTTTTTTAATAAAGTTACATTATTCAAGATATAGATAAGAACTAGCCATTCTTGCTATACTAGTTCGAAAGTAGATGATGTAAAATGAATAATTTGAAAATTTCATTCAAATTACTCTATTGCAAGCGAAGAAATAGGCATTTAAAGATTTGACCGACCTGTGCAATAATTTCAACCACGGTCCTCTGGTTGATCAAAGCTACGACTCGAAGCGTCTAGCCGCGCCATATTTGATTTACCGCTAAAACGTTTTAATCTGTTTAATATCGGAGCAATCTGATGCCATCCAAAGTTGATTAAGGCCTGGGTCAGTTGATTAATGTCTAATTAATACTTTCATGCCCAAATAAAGACCTGCACTAGGCAGATTTAGCTCTTGAATAATGCATGTTTAATTAATTTTTTTCAATAATTAATTTGTTTTTTCAGTATTTGTTTTTATTTGCTTTTTTTAAAAAAATATTTTTGATTCATTTCAATTTTGTGAAATTATTTACCGATCTGATGGCAGATTTCAATTTGAGTTTTGAATTTCACAACCGAAATAGGATTTATAATAAGATACATGAAACGAGGTTGAACTATTCACCCAATACTGGCTAATAGAGACTAGATTAATATTTTGAACTTAAATATTCTCAGATTTAACCAATATAATAATTGTAGTCATTTGTTGTATTAAGTAATATGTTAAATAGTATATTAATTGTTTTATATTAATTTAAGTGTAGTTAAAACCCTAACGTACTTGAATGTTTTTATTTCAGCATTTGAAATATATTTAAGAAAAATAAAAGTGGTAAGTTCTTTAACAACAAGGTTAATATTACATTATGTATTTAACAGATGTTGTAACAGTTGTTTTTCGGGTTTAGTAGGTAAACCTTTGACCAATATTCTAAAAAAATACTACGGATCTATTTAAATGTACCAGTAACCCTAACCAGTTTTCGTTTTGCTGAGTTGTTTTAAAAAAATACAAGCGGTATGCTGTTGACGCGTAAGAAAATGGTTTTAAATAACAAAAATGACCAGACAATTGTAGTAATTAACGTACTTGTTAAAAGAGTACATGCTGTATGTCGTTGACAGATGATAAAATGGTTTTAAAAGTAAAACTTAAAACAATGACCAGATAATTGTATTAATTAAAATGTTAATTAGTATATCAATTGTTTTATATCAATTGTAGTTAGTCAAACCCTAGCTTACTTGAATGTTGTTATTCTAGTATTTGAAATATATTTACGAAAAATAAAAATGATAAGTTCTTTAAACAAAACGTTAATATTACATTATGTATTTAACAGATGTTTTAACAGATGTTTGTCGGTGTAGTAGGTGAATTTTTGACCGATATTCTAAAATGATATGGACCTTTTTAAAATATGCCAATAAGCTCTTTATTCCTTCTATACCAGGTTTATTTTTTTGTTTTTGTTTTCTTTTTTTCTTTTTTTTTTTGCTGCGTAGTTCAAAAGATTACAAGATGTATGTTGTAGACACGCAAGAAAATGGTTTTAAAAACAAAAAAAAAAGATAATTGTAGTAATTAAGGTATAAATAATACGCGAATTAGCGTTATTATTGTACTTAAAATAATAAAAGTTTCGTTAAGGTATGAAAAATGTTTTAATTAAAAGTAAAAATAACATAATCGTATTATTTTATATATTAATTGTACTTGAATATTTTAGCCTTTGAAATATATTTATCAAAAAGTGGGGAACAATTTAAAAAAAACCTGACGGCTAACATAAGATAATGTGCTTAATGGGCGTGGGAATTTTTTTATGTGTGTAGCCAAGGGTTACAATATTCATTTTACGGCAATTTCAAAGCAATATGATTAAAATTAATTCTTCTTCTTTTTACTGTTTTTTAGAATATGATTTTGCAATCTTTCCATTTTTGGCCTTATTTTGATAAAAAAAACATATCGTTTGGTAGATGGTCTCTTCTGCTTCTGGATTGGTAGATGTCATTTTTGTGGCATTAGTTTTCAGGTGCCAGGCCCGTCTTATCGTGATCTCCCCTTACTCCACTATCCCACTTTATAGGTTTGGTATCTGTTTTTTGGCAGAATAGTGTTTAGATGCCGAGCTCGTCTGATCATTGACCCCCTCTTACTCCACTATCCCACCAGTTTAGTAGATGTTAGTAGTAAATTAAACTAATATAAAATTAAATAAATAAAGAGAGTATAATAAAGATGTAGTCAAATAAATTAAAGGTAATAAAATAAAGTAAATTAAAGTAAAAGTAAAGTAAAGTAAAGAAAAGATAAAGTAAAATGAATTAATTAAAATTTATTAGTTAATTAAATTAAAGGTAATAAATAAAAAAAAAAATAAATAAAATAAAATAAAAAAAAATAAAATAAAATAAAAAAAAATAAAATAAAATAAAATAAAATAAAATAAAATAAAATAAAATAAAATAAAATAAAATAAAATAAAATAAAATAAATTAAAATAAAATAAAAGTAAAAGTAAAAGTAAAGTAAAGATAAAGTAAAATGAATAAATTAAAATAAAGTGGTTGGGCTTCCTTCGAGAGGACTTTTTTACTTACCCACCCTACGTCGTATAAAAAAAAATAAGTTAAGATAAAAAATAAGTAGAAAAATAAAAAATAAATTGAAGGTAATAAATAAAAATAAAATAAATTTAAGTAAAATGAATGAAATGGGGTTTAACGTCCTACGCTTAAGCACCGTACCTGGGCTAATTGAAGACGGGCATACGCCACAGTGTGCAATGAGGGAAATTTTGCCCGGGCAGCGGCGCTACGGCCTACTCTTATATCGAATTCCAACTGCCAAGGGATCTTTTACGTGCACTCCAATTTGTACACGGGACCTCGGTTTTTTGTCCCATCCGAACGACTAGGCATCTGTCCTTGTCAGGCCCTCCTTCTGCATCACTGACAAGGGGAAATCACGCCGGAAAATCGAGATGAACTTTCTCGGCCAATGCAGGGATCGAACACTCAACCTCCAGGCTAGCGAACCAGCGCCTTATCCACTTAGCCACCGTGATCCCCAAATTTAAGTAAAAGTAAAGTAAAGATAAAGTAAAATGAATCAATTAAAATAAATGTATAGGATGGTTGGGCTTCCTTCGTTGAGGACGTTTTTACTCAACCATCCTACGTTGTATAGAGAATTTATCTAGCCGTGACCCTTTCTTATTTCACTAATTTGCTTAGTCCTCTGTGTCCATTAGGGTGTGGATTTCTTCGAAGATTTGTAGCTTCAGATCTGGTCTAGGGAAGAGTAGGTTCTTAGTGTTGAATGGTATGTTATTGGTTCCGTCTCTCTTCCTTGTAAACCTCGCAGTCTACCATAACATGGTTGGTGGTACACTCTTCTCCGCTGTCTTGGTGTAGATCTCGTCATCCAGTCGGAATCTGTATGTGTCAAGTTCAACGAGATTTAATTCCAAGATTGAATTGACCTGTCTTTTGACCATACTGTAGATTTCCGTGGTGCTGTAGTCTATGAGGCGGGGTGTAGCTGTGTCCTTGAGACCCTCGTTGGCGAGTCGATCTGCCTCCTCGTTTCTTTTAATGTTGACACGTGATGGTATCCACACGAGCTCTAATTTGCTTCCCTTCTCTAGGACCCTCTGATATAGCTGCATGATTTCCAAAATGACTTCTGGTCTTGATTCCGAGTTGTCATTTTGGATTGAAATCAGACTGCTCAGAGAATCGCTTGGAATGACAAACTTGCCGGTCTTTTGATGGGAGATCCATGAAATAGCGTCACGAATGGCAACAAGCTCTGCAGTGTACACCGAACAGTTATTGGGCAGTTTCCTGCTTATTCCCTGTTTCCCGTTTGGCAGGTATATTCCAAACGAGCTGGTGCCCCTTTCAGGATTGCGTGAGCCATCCGTGTACATCAGACGGCCAGTTGTCTTCCAAATGTTCTAGAGAGAAAGCACGTGCAGCACTTGGGTTATTTTTCTTGTCGGTTTTCTGTAGTAGATCTAGATTGACCAGTGGTATAGGGAGCGTCCAAGGGGCGACCACTGGGGGGTCGTGTTTATTTAGGTTATTGAGGTTTAAGTATCCGAAAGCCAAAAACGGTTTTCAAAATGTCAATTACAACCTTATCCGGTTGATTGGCTGGTGACGCCACAGGCACTACACATACTATATACTTTATCTATACAATACACACCAGTTGGCTAGTGTTTACGTGTCGGTTCAATTAACATGTGGCTGGCATAATCATTATCACGCAATTATTGTCTTGCGTTGTTATAAATTAGTCATTAAAATTTGTTATTGAAATATTTTAGAGTGAATTTGAGATGCCGTATCATGCCGCAGATCCATTTAAAGTGTCATTGTTTAAATAGGCCCTGTTTAAAGAAGACAATTAGCGCATTTACCGGTTATTTTGATAACCCGTAATGCTTTATATCCCAAACTATTCTCTATAAGTGCACGTCATTTGTTGATATATTCATTATTAGTTATATAATTACTGATAACTATTATATACACAAAGAACAACTTTATCTCCATTCGAAATTCACAACGAATACGATTCAAGACACGCGTTCCACCTACAGTGATGTCTTTGATCTGGCAGCGTAAAAAAGATAATTCTCCAATCAACATTATTAATCCCACTAACAATCACTGCTAACACCGAGATGTTAATTAGTTACAATATGCATGCATATTGGATATATTATACTATTTATAGTATGTAGCGCTAAAGCAGAAGTTAAACACGGCAGTTGAATGTAAATAGGATAGACCATTATTTAAATCTTTTGTGTTAATACTACCTGCAATTAATATATACGATTCAAAAAAGTAGGGGATATTTGATTTTTAAGTTCTATTAAAGTCACGTCCTAATGAAACTGACGAAGAAACAAATGACAAAATGAAATGAAGTTCACATTCATCGATTTAGACTAAGTTAGGTACAGACTGACCATTATAAGGGTAAAATGATACCCGGGGTCAAACAGCAAAGTTACCACAGCATCACAACAAAGTCAGTAACGGGTAAATCCTCCTCTGTTTGCCAAACAAGCATTGATGAGACGTCTAAGGTCATTTTTGTCCAGATTGTCCCATTCCTGTTGCAGCAACGCAGCAGCATGTTCTTGGACATTGGCAGGACGTTGTTGACGTTGACGTAACCTCTGTGGTAATGTTCTGTTGTTGGAGGTTACTTGTAACGATCCTTGCCCTGTGACATCTTGCGTTGTCATCCTAGAAGATGAAACAGCGGCCATGACGTGGTGTAGTACTGGCCTGTAACACACCCTGCAACAACATGTAAAGTCGTTCTTCCAGCAACTGTGATGCCTCCCCACACACTAACAGAACCACCCCAAATCGATGATTATTTGTTACATTGTCCAAAGTTTACCAATGTTAGAATTCAAACTATAAATACATTACCAAATAGTTTTATTAATTTACAAACTCTAACAAACGGTGATAGTAATACTACCTTGCAAATGAATATGCACATTTTTAATATAGTCCACAAATTTATACATTTATCCAAAAGACTAGAATAACCATCGTAAAATATTAATTGAATTCTCGGTTAATATACATCTAACGTCCTCTAAACGTATTATGAAATGGTAAGGCACTGTAAGTGACACAAACTATTACATTTCTTGCATGCACGACTAATAGTGAATACAAAATACTGCACTGTTAAATGTATTTTGTATGTGAAGTGTATATATCATACGTCTATTTTAGTATATTTATTAAATAAGGAGACGAATTAATATAAGCCTTTGGCTTGTTTTTGAATCCTTAACTTTTGACAATTTATAATGTATAACATGTATCTTATTTTGAATAAAATATAGTTTAAATCAAATCGATGATGTCTGATGACGTTAACGTCTTGGAAGCGCTCGTTTCGACGACGCCACACCCTCCTACGTCTGTCCAAAAATTCAACAGTGAACCTTGACTCATCTAAAAAAACATCACATTGCTCCAGCTTCGATTATCCCAGTGTTGTCGATCCCTACACTAACGACGTCTTGCCTGAATGTGATGATCTCTCAAACAAGGGATAACGCGAGGTCGTCGGGCGCGAAGGTGAACCCTATACAAGTCGATTCCGAATGGTCTGGCCACTCACTATCACACCAGTGTCTGTTTGAAGACGAGTGCTGATCTGATTTGCTGTAATGACACGATTTCTCAAGGCCAAGGTACGGATAAATCGATCCTGGGCTTGAGTCGATCTGAGCGTGGTCTGTCCTGTACAGATTGTGTATCACGGTATCTGGACCAAAGCCTGCTTATGACAGACTGAGAAACATTCATCGTCCGCGCCACAACCGCCTGTGTTGTGCCGATCTGTAGCATGCCAAGGGCACGTAACCTTTCATTTTGGGTAAGCCGACGCATATCAAAATTTGTTTTCTGGTCACTAAAACAATTAAACTGATGTTTCCACCCTGGAATTCAATGCCACAATGACAGTAACATTCAAATTCAGAGTCGTGCAAACTTTGGGTTGGACCCACATGATGATCCCAAGCACCACCTGCATTCCATGCGGTTGCTATTGGTGCGTTTGGGCGTCACATGTAACTGGAAATGTTTCTTCTGTTAGGTTCTATAGTGATATTTCCTCAATTGCATACGGCTCTGGTAAACCTGCCGTATCTTTCCTATATCGATCGAAGTTTTTGTAAATATAGATTTCTGGTATCGGTCGGTAAACCTTACACATACATAAAAAAAGGCGTTCTGTTCCATTTTAGGTAAAACAAGCTTACTGTACGACGGTCAATGGTGAAAATAATTTCAACTAATTTATACTATAAAACATGAAAATCCGTGCTGTAGCCAATAGCTACTGTGAATTTTAGACGGTCCTAACCAATGACATTTTATCGCTGCTTGGTACACGGAGTAATAGAATATGAATAACGGAAAGAATAAAACGATGACCAAGTTGAATCAGTGAATATTTTAAAAATCTTTTTTTTTATAAATTGTAAATGGTAAATTGGTAATTTGGCGTAAAACGTAAACCCCTTGTGTTCATTTCTCGACAACGTCACTGAGAATAAATGCCTTGTCTAAAAACTAGACTGCTATCAAATCTATATGGTATTGTTGATTTAAAAAAACATCCCGATGTCAAAACTAAACGATTTTCTTAATCTACACGATATCTCAAACTGGGCGGTTTCTGAAGAATCTTGGCGGCATTTAACACATTCTAGACCGAAATTTATTAATTGGATACGTGTATTAGATTCTAGATGGTAAGGGTGGTTTGTTTTCTTTTTTTATAAAATCTGGACGATACCCGGTCCCATGTAAGCTACATTGTTGGTTTACGGTGTGCTTATTCCGATTAAAAAGTCGTGGGGAATATGGCTACTACAACAACAGGCTTTATAAAACAAATTCTAAATTACAAATTGTTAATTCCGTAGTCAGTTGTTTTATTTAATTAGGGGTTAAATGAATCAGTCAAGCTTTAATGAATACTAACGGGAATGCCAACCGTGTGACGTCACTGCCTTATGTGACGGCGGACCTCTGGCGCTATTAGAGTAGAGTTTTAGCCCCTCGTACTGCAGAATGTTCTCGTTGTCGGGCTAGGCTCCGGTTTGCTCACTACATTTACTATTAGAGTAGAGTTTTAGCCCCTCGTACTGCAGAATGTTCTCATTGTCGGGCTTTGCTCCGGTTGTTCTCGTTGTCGGGCTTTGCTCCGGTTTGCTCACTCCTTTACTAATAGGGTACAACGTACTTCCGGTTTCTGCAGACACCAACAAAATGCCTGGCGCTAATTGTGTTTTGTACGGAAAGAAATCGCGGCTTATCTTTTCATCGTTTACCAAAGAACAACACGGAGTGGAAGGAGAAGCTTGTAACCAGAGCAGACCCGATTAACGAACAGACATTAACAATATGTTCAAGACACTTCGAGCCTGATTGTTTCGTTGAAAGTAAGTGAAAAACTCAAAAAAGAAATTAGATCTAACCTTACAACTACTAACTACCCTACACTTAAATTATAATAATTACATACTAGCCGAGAGTCTGTATTCTCATGTCTTCCCGTTAATTTGTATCTTTTCAAAGTCAAAGTTGCAACAGTTCGGTTTCGATAGGCTACTTTCAATTTGTTATGAAATTTGTAGTTAGGCCTATATCAATTACAATTTACCAGAAGAGGGATTCCCCAAGTACGGCTAAACGGTCTATAGATCCCCAATAGTCTTGTGTAATACTAGACATATCTTCTTTTACTTTAATTTTATACTAATAAGGAGGATGTGTGGTCAAAGTTTACCCAGGGCTGCCCCATAAAAGTGTTTTAAGACTGACCTTGACCTGTCAAATCCCCCGGGAGGGGTATTCCCCCAAAATCCTTTTACTTTGTTTACATTCCAAATATTCCTTTTCCACATATTATTATTAATCTACAGTCAATTATGCCTGAACCTTTGTTTTGTTTTTTTAGCCTTTTTATTTTTATTTTTTGAATTTTTTCAGATGTTTACAAAAAATCTGGTTCGACATATAGAAGATTAAAAGAAGGGAGCCTACCAACATTAAATCTTCCACAGAAAAGTGTAACAACAAAGAAAATTGATCCAAGAAAACCACCGGTAAGTTAGTTTTCTATTAGTATTGATAATAAAACTAGATCAATTGATTTTCATTGAATTGGGTGGAACATAGTAAGCTTATGAATCTTTTTCATTTGAAATAAAACTTATTTTGGTGAAAATCGTTTTAGGCCACCGTGACCTTTTCAGTATTTTCGCAATGTTGGTCCCATCCTCCCCCTCTTCCGTATTAATTATGAATTTGAATATGAACATTCTATGCTTCCATATTAAATATCATCAATATATGAAAATGCAATTCTTCCATATTAATTATAAATGTACTTGAATTAACACCACATTCTTCTTATATAATTTACTTTTTTAAATTTGGGATTTTATTTAAAAATCGAGGAAATCATGAATAGGCCTATATGTATAAATACTCCGATTCTTCCTTTTGATTTTAATAATTTTATTCAGAATCCTAGGAAAACCGAGGAACCACAATGATTACTTCCAAAAAGACCTAACCTTTCAACAGTTACAACAATCTTCTTTGGGATAAATACCAGCTTCGTGGCTATGTCAATCTACAGATGATTTTATTTACCTTTTTAAAACTGAAGAAAATAGAATAAAATACCACCTAACCATTGACAAGGACATGAATTGTGACGTTCGGTATGATAATATTTCGTTTCCTGATCAAATTTAAGTAACATCTATTTATTTTCTTAAAAAAAACTGTTGAGACTAGGAAGATATGTAGGGGCATAGTTGCAGTCTTATTCTCAACTTCAGTTTGTAAAGGTTTTGTTGCAGACACTCAAAAAGACACTTGTTCAAGTTGTCGACAACTTAACAGAGATTTACAGAGAAAGTATGATCGCGACAACATAGCATCATCATGTAAAACTATTTCGTCAAAAACTCCACTACAGCGTGTCAGCAAAAGAGTGGTGTCTGCCAGGTGAATCTACACTTCGTAATTTCTCCAAGTTTATAAAACCTTCACCAGGCTATCATCAAGAAGTTATCAATGAAATAAAACAGACAACAGCTCTTCTTCCGAAGGATCAGAAGTGGGTTACTATTCTTCACGACGAGATGAGTATCAAGTCAACATATGCCTAGCCAAAATAATTATGTTCCCAAATGAAAAGACATCTATTTTTTTGTTTTTTTAATTGACTGGAAAATAGTTTTTCTGGTCTTAAAATTTTAAACTACTGTTGTATGAATTTCTTAACATTCTAAACATAGGATAACTGGAAAATGTTCTTTATTTGTATCAATATATATTTCAGTGCTAATGAATGTGGAAGTGTTTCACAGAATGTTGCTACACATTGTCTGGCTTTGAAGGTTAGTATTATGGAAATTTATTGTTAAACTTATAATTAACACTTAAAGAAAAAAAAAGAATAAGCTTATTAGGTATTCAATGGCACTGAACGAATACACTCCCATTGTACATGTAATTAGAAACCCAAGTGAAAGAACATGTACTATGTTGTGTAATTGTGTAAGACGAGTTCTGTATAAATATCGTTTTAATAATAATAATAATTACTCAATATGGCATTGTAACAAATAACACCATTTTTTTGACACATATATTTGTCACAAAATAGCTGTATCCTTTTTAAATCAAATTGATGTTAATGATTTATGTATTTGTAGGTTATTATATAAATCCACAAGAACCCTTAGATCCACAGATAAACAATTTCTGCATCAACCATCAGTGAATCTTGAAATAGCAAAAAGATCTTTCTCGTTCTCTGCTCCTCTCTTATGGAATTCGCTGCCTTACAACATTAGAACCATTGAGTCCCTAGATGCATTTTAATCTCAGCTAAAGACGTTCCTGTTTACAGAAGCGTTTCCGTAGTTCAATTGAGAAAACTTGAAAAGCGCAATAGAAACTTTAGTTTTAGTATTATCGCGCTATATAAATATAGGATTATTATTATTATTATTATAGCTAGTACATCTGATAAGGCATCTTCTAATATGAAATTTATTGGTCTTCATGGAAAGGATGATATGGTATACAAAACAACTAATCTATTTTCGCCAGATAGAGAGGTATTTTTTCTCTCGGATGCTCCACATCTTTTGAAGACTATAAGGAATGATCTTTCAGCTTCGGGAAGTAAGCAAAACTTAAGATTGTTATGAAAGTAATAAATATAAATCAGGAGTATTATTACCTAAAAGTATTGTAGACTGGCACTAGTTGAAATCATTTAGTCTGATCACTTTATATTGGATAACTTTAATAACACTCCAAACATTATTTTCTACCATTAAAGGTGCATGAGGTGAGATTAGATAAAGAGCTGACAGTTCTTGGTGGCAGTATAATAATTAAATATACATGTGGACGTTAAACGCCATTTATCTTTCTCTCTAAATCTATGGTAATTTTCTGGTACTTTTATTATGAATAGCTTTGTATCAAAATCTAATAGATCAATTGTTTTATTAAAAATAGGGTGAGAACCTTCTATGGAGGCATGTGGTTGATGTTTATGAGAGAGACATGCAAAACGAGTTGAGCAAAGCTACAAAACTGACTTACAATCACATTCATCTAACATCATTTTCCGTCATGAATCACTCATGAAGGTAAACTTTGCTGCTCAGGTAAGCTTATTATGTAGATATTAAATAAAATACTGAAAACAAGCCTGGAAATAATGCACCCGTCACTGACAATTCAGGCCTTGTCAGGCACAAAACCTCTAGGTCTGTCATTTTGTCCAGCACTGAACTGTCCGAGACTGAGCTGAAAATGTCAGGTACTATTTCATTAACATATAAAACAGTTTTTCCTAGGCATGACTGAAAACTTAAATATTTGAAGACGAGCGCTGATCTGATTTGCTGTAATGACACGATTTCTCAAGGCTAAGGTACGGATAAATCGATCCTGGGCTTGAGTTGTCGCCCTTGATCGATCTGAGCGTGCTCTGTCCTGTACAGATTGTGTATCACGGTATCTGGATCACAGCCTGCTTATGACAGACTGAGAAACATTCATCGTCCGCGCCACAACCGCCTTTGTTGTGCCGATCTGTAACATGCCAAGGGCACGTAACCTTTCATTTTGGGTAAGCCGACGCATATCAAAATTTGTTTTCTGGTCACTAAAACAATTAAACTGATGTTTCCACCCTGGAATTAAATGCCACAATGACAGTAACATTCTAAGTCAGAGTCGTGCAAACTTTGGGTTGGACCCCCATGATGATCCCAAGCACCACCTGCATTTCATGCGGTAGCTATTGGTGCGTTTTGGCGTCACATGTAACTGGAAATGTTTCTTCTGTTAGGTTCTATAGTGACTTTTTCCCGCCATTTGCATATTTTAGTATTATGCCCCCAAAATCAAATATCCCCTACTTTTTTTGAATAGTATATTACATCTGTTTGGTCCTAAAATGCGTAATGAACTTGACCACAATTCTCGTTCGGCCAATGAGCACGGATCATTCATCCATTTGTTTTCCTCAATTGCATACGGGTCTGGTAAACCTGCTTGTATCTTTCCTATATCGATCGAAGTTTTTGTAAATATAGATTTCTGGTATCGGTCGGTAAACCTTACACATACGACGGTCAATGGTGAAAATAATTTCAACTAATAATACTATAAAACATGAAAATCCGTGCTGTAGCCAATAGCTACTGTGAATTTTAGACGGTCCTAACCAATGACATTTTATCGCTGTTTGGTATACAGAGTAATAGAATATGAATAACAGAAAGAGTAAAACGATGACCAAGTGAAAATTTAAAAAAAATCTTTTTTTTTTATTAATTGTAAATGGTAATTGGTAATTTGGCGTAAAACGTAAACCCCTTGTGTTTTTAAACACTCTGTTCATTTCTCGACAACGTCACTGAGAATAAATGCCTTGTCTAAAAACTAGACTGCTATCAAATCTATATAGTAGTGTTCATTTAAAAAAAACATCCTGCTGAGAAACTGAACATTTGTAAAGTAGACGACCGATGTCAAAACTAAACGATTTTCTTAATCTACACGGTATCTCAAACTGGGCGGTTTCTGATGAATCTAGACGGAAATTTATTGATTGGATACGTGTATTAGATTCTAGATGGTAAGGGTGGTTTATTTTCTTGTTTTTTAATAAAATCTGGACGATACCCGGTCCCATTTAAGCTACATTGTTGGTTTACGGTGTGCTTATTCCGATTAAAAAGTCGTGGGGAATATGGCTACAACAACCGGCTTTATAAAACAAATTCTAAATTACAAATTGTTAATTCCGTAGTCAGTTGTTTTATTTAATTAGGGGTTTAATGAATCAGTCAAGCTTTAATGAAAACACACCGACTGTATATAGGCATAGAACTAGAATACTAACGGGAATGCCTACCGTGTGACGTCACTACCTTATGTGACGGCGGACCTCTGGCGCTATTAGAGTAGAGTTTTAGCCCCTCGTACTGCAGAATGTTCTCGTTGTCGGGCTTTTCTCCGGTTGTTCTCGTTGTCGGGCTTTGGTCCGGTTTGCTCACTACATTTACTATGAGAGTAGAGTGCAGAATGTTCTCGTTGTCGGGCTTTTCTCCGGTTGTTCTCGTTGTCGGGCTTTGCTCCGGTTTGCTCACTACATTTACTATTAGAGTAGAGTTTTAGCCCCTCGTACTGCAGAATGTTCTCATTGTCGGGCTTTGCTCCGGTTGTTCTCGTTGTCGGGCTTTGCTCCGGTTTGCTCACTACATTTACTAATAGGGTACAACGTACTTCCGGTTTCTGCAGACACCAACAAAATTCCTGGCGCTAATTGTGTTTTGTACCGAAAGAAATCGCGGCTTATCTTTTCATCGTTTACCAAAGAACAACACGGAGTGTAAGGAGAAGCTTGTAAGCATAGTACGATCTACCAGAGCAGACACGATTAACGAACAGACATTAACAATATGTTCAAGACACTTCGAGCCTGATTGTTTCGTTGAAAGTAAGTGAAAAACCCAAAAAAGAAATTAGATCTAACCTTACAACTACTAACTACCCTACACTTAAATTATAATAATTACATACTAGCCGAGAGTCTGTATCTAGTTGAAATCACTTTATATTGGATAACTTTAATAACACTCCAAACATTATTTTCTACCATTAAAGGTTCATAAGGTGAGATTAGATAAAGAGCTGACAGTTCTTGGTGGCAGTATAATAATTAAATATACATGTGGACGTTAAACGCCATTTCTCTTTCTCTCTAAATCTATGGTAATTTTCTGGTACTTTTATTATGAATAGCATCCGGGTGATTTTGGGCCAATTTTGCCCATTTTCAGGTCATTTTTGGTCAATTTTTAGCCACCTATTGTGAGGCCAGCGTAGGGATTGGATGGAAATGGTGGTGATTGGAGATGTTAGTGGGGGTCTTCCTGTGCCCCAGTGTGAATACCATAAAGACGTTTCTATCCTCTGGGTGAAATGGTCAGCAAAATTGTAAAATATAGCGAAAAAAACGGAAAATATGCACCTGCGAAGATTCGCTTTATTTTCTATGATGCGGGGGTGGGTCCAAATATCGAAATGGTTTTATGCACAGCTTGATACCCTCTATCGATATAAAAAATAAAATCTCTGTCACCTCCTTTGGTGAATTTTCCCTATTGTAAATCTCTGATTCTCTACGAAATGGCTTACTACTTTCATTCAGGCCTTTACCGAATCATTCATGTATATTGGATTAGCACTTATTATTAATCATCATTTGATTATTTACGTATATACGAGATCTAGTGCCCCATATACTATCTAACAATCCGTCATTATACATTGCAAATATAAATGTTATGGAAACAACAGTTATGGTTTCTTATTGCACACCTCATTGACCGTTTTACACCTCATAGTTCTTTAGATAAGTAATTAATTATGGCTTCAGTTCACTGTAACTACTTAGGGCTTGTCATCATCGCTTTGATTAGGGCTTGTTACATATAATGTCCAAATTTATGACTTCTTTTTACGGTATATAAATACTTGAAGGAGGAAAAGGGACCATCCTCAAAATTTATTTTATTCTTTTTATTTCAATTTATCTCCTCTAATTTATTTATAATAACAATATGACATATGCAAAACTGGTGGGGCAGTGGAGTAAAAGGGAGTCATGATCAGATGGGCTCGGCATCTAAACACTACTCTGCCAGAGTGGGAGACAGGGATATACACAGGAAACTGCCCAATAACTGTTCGGTGTACACTGCAGAGCTTGTGGCCATTCGTGACACTATATCATGGATCTTCCATCAAAAGACTAGCATGTTCGTCATTCCAAGCGACTCTCTGAACAGTCTTATTTCAATCCAAAATGAACACTCAGACTAAAGACCAGAAGTAATTTTGGAAATCAGGCAGCTGTACCAGAGGGTCCTAGAGAAGGGAAGCAATTAGAGCTCGTGTGGATTCCATCACATGTCAACATTATAGGAAACGAGGAGGCAGATCGACTCACCAACGAATTTCCAATGTAATAGCACCACACAGCACAATAGACCACAGCACCGTGGAAATCTACAGTATGGTTTAAAAAAAACAGGTCAATTGTTTCTGGGAATTGAAACTCGTTGAACTTGACACATACAGATTCCCGCTACACGAAGACGGCGATCAATCACCCTCTAGAGGAGATATATGCAGACTTGTATCGAAACTAAGGGTGAAAGAGTGGCTGCGAGACTACAAACGTTTCTATAAATGATCATAGAGCAAAACATAATACATGTACTATCATTCTCCAGTAAACGGAATACGATTAAGGGGAGATAACTCCTAATATTAACTTTATCCAATCGTTAGAACTTTGGCAATCTATGAACATGCTATAACACAAAAAACTGTAGACTAGTGGAATGCATTTTCCTCCTAAGATCAACACTATAGTTTAGATATATTAATTAGCTCACTAAAACAGACTACACATAATAACAATAAAGATACGACAAGCGACCAGTCAGATAGCATGCGAAGCGGGCCTGGCGAGAACTAGAAATGGTTCCACTACTGCTGTCTTCCGTCTTACTCCAGTCGCAGTAGTGTTTTTTTCTACAGAGTTCCTTTGCGCAAGTTTTTTAGTCAAATGACTACAAAAAGTTTACTGGCCCGCTTAATTTACAACTAAACTGGCCCAAAACAGTACTGCATGTAGCTTAACATATAATAAATCAATTCTTATTTGAATAAAGGTGAGGCCTTACCGCACAATTATATGATTTGATGAAACCCGTCTCCTACGCGAAATTTCAACTGGCCGACTGTCATGGCCGCAAGTTGCGTAATACGTCATTAGGCCAACAACCTAAACAGCGCTATGCAGAGAAAAACTGTTCGGTAACTATTTTAATGGTCCAGTCGTCACTATTTGTGATAGAATTACTTATTTTAATACAAACTGTAATGATGTGTGTTGACAGTTGTGCGTTTGAACCTATTTAAACTTGCGTAAGGGGTCTTGGACTGTACCAATTGTTACCTTAAACACAGTTTAAGGTAACAAGTATAGTTACTAGGCGAGAACATGCTTAGCCCAATGCGCGACTCACGAGTGTGGAGCGTGATGACAATGTTGCAATAATACATATCAACTAAAACAATTAACATCTAAATAATATATTAAATTGACACTACAAATACCGTGTTTTTATGCGATTCCCCTTCAAATCTCTTACATAGCTGACAAGGTCTGACAAATGATAAATAACTGACAAAATGCTATGTTCTACCAAATAGCTACTGCCATGAAGCGCTTCTGCCATGTGCTTTGAACTTCCGTTCCCAATACAACAAACTTCGGAATACAAAAATTGCGGAACGAAGTATTACGAGTACACACGGGTCATGTAAAATTACGGAATCAACTAAATAATTAGAAATCGTATTTCTGGCCATAACAGAATGTACCACAAACCATGTCCTGGTAGACTGCGAGGATAACAAGGAGGAGAGAAGGGAACTAGTGAGAATGATGGAGACTAACAGCATACCACTCAACACTAGAAACTTACTCTTCCCGAGACCAGATCTGAAACTGCTAATCTTCGAACAAATCCACGCCCTTATGGATACAGTTGGACTTAGTAGAATAGTGAAGTAAGGGGGGGTCACAGTTAGACGGGCTCGGCATCTAAACATTAAACTACATAGGGGATTTATACCAAACTGGCAATATGATGGAGTAAGGGTCACGATCAGATAAAAAAATAGACATGATACCTACAGGGTGGGATATAGTGGAGTATGAAGGAATGAAATAGGGTTTAGCATCTAAACATTAAACTACATAGGGGATTTATACCAAACTGGCAATATGATGGAGTAAGGGTCACGATCAGATAAAGAAATAGACATGATACCTTCAGGGTGGGATAGTGGAGTATGAAGGAATGAAATAGGGTATAACGTCCTACTATTATGCACCTAGATAGTGGAGTAAGGGGGGGGTCACGATAAGACGGGCCTGGCACCTAAACACAAATCCCACAAAAATTACATCTACAGGAGTGTAGTAATTGATAGTTACTGTCAGACGGACTCGGCACCTAAACACTTCTCCGGAAAAGAAACAGATATCAAACCCATAGAGTGGGATTATAGAGTAGGAGGAGGTCACGATAAGACATCTACCAATCCAGAAGCAGAAGAAAAAATCTACCAAATGATATGTTTTTTTATTAGATAAAGGGAAGAACTTCCTAAAAAACCCAATCCATGGCCTAAGTAACAGTGAACCGAAGCCATAATTAATTACTTATCTAAAGAACTATGAGGTGTTAAACGGTCAATGAGGTGTGCAATAAGAAACCGTAACTGTTGTTTCCATTACATTTATAATGACGGATTGTTAGATAGTATACGAGGCACTAGATTTCGTATATACGTAAATAATCAAATAATTATTAATAATAAGGGCTAATCCAATATACATGAATGATTTGGTGAAGAAACGAGTAAAGCTAGCTTAGCCTGAATGAAAGCAGTAAGCCATTTCGTAGAGAATCACAGATTTACAATAGGGAAAATTCACCAACTTTGACTTGCGATTTCGTATTGATGGAAGAGATGTGACAGAGATTTTATTTTTTATATCAGTAGAGGGTATTAAGCTGTGCATAAAACCATTTCGATATTTGGACCTACCCCCGCGCGAATCTTCGCAGGTGCATAATTTCCGTTTTTTTCGCTATATGTTACAATTTTGCTAACCATTACACCCAGAAGATAGACGCGACTTTATTGTATTCACACTGGGGCACAGAAAGACCCCCACTAACATCCCCAATCACCACCGGATGCTGTATCTCAGTAACGGTCAATTTCTGAGATCAGTCCTTCTGGCTGTGAAGTTGTCTGGGGGATTCCACAAAATCCTCCAGAGATGAACTCGATCTGCCGACCCCCACCTTCTCACCTTCTGCATGGTTTTCTCGTGGCATGACTCTTAAATCTCGCTTCGAATCCCCAGTTGTATGTGACAAGGAGTAGGGTTGCCTGTCCAACCTCGTGGGTTTTCTCCAGTTTCCTCCCACTGCTAAAGGCCCCTACGTGCAAGCGAATTATTGAAATAAAAATAAACCATATGTTAGTCCTGAAAATACCTAGTTTGTGTTGAGTGGACATTAAACCCCATTCTCTCTTGTAACTGCGTACTATATACAGAATTCATTTTGAAATTTACATATTTTTTAAATTACTGATTATCCAATAAAGATGTATTTCAAATAAAAATACCTATCTTTTTTTTTGCAGCCAAAGCTGTTGTTAAAGCCACAAAATATCTTTTTCAACCTGGGGTAAATTTTGTACTGACCAACAAATTCTGTCAGGATCCTGTTGAAGAACATTTTGGCCGACAGAGGGCCTTGGGAAGACGGAGTGACAATCCAACGGTATTTATATTAGGGTAAGTCCTCCCCCACCCACACAATATCTCTTTTATTAATGTCCATTTCAAATGTATTGTATATATCACTAAAGTATATGTCAAGCAACTACAATAATAATAATAATAATAATAATAACTTTATTTTAGCACAAGTGTACTAATTTTCAGGGGGTTCCTCCTACACTCCAATATATATATATATATATACATACATATTTAGTAACATGCAAATACAAAAAAAATAGAGCCCCCCCCTCCCCAAAAAGCGACCCCCCCCCCCCCAAAAAAAAAAGAAAAAAAAAAGTAATAATCATTATGAAATACACAATCTAATGCTCCCCACCCCCTCCCCCTTCCCCAAAACAAAACCAACAAAAATAATGTAAAACCAATTATAAAATATAACATGCAGCTGTATTGTACACAATCTATTGCCTCCCGGCCCCCTACGCCCCACCCTTCCCCAAAAATGTAATAATAAGTACGATATAAAACATGCAGCTACGTTATATACAATATACATGGTTAATCTACTTTTCTTTTACAAATTTATTTAAGTATTTTTTAAAAGTAAATGTTGACGAATCTTGTTTTATTTGAAGAGGTAAGGAGTTCCACAGATTAGAGGCCGAAAAACGAAAAGTACGCGTCATTGCGTGATTTTTGCCTTTTGGGGTGTTGAGTTTCTTTTGAGTTTCAGATCTTACATAATGCAATTTTAACTAATATTAAATAATAATCAAATCTTTAGTTATTTTCACATTTTTTTCAACTCTGTTTTAAGACATTTGGACATTTTTGATTTTTTTCCTTTAGTCTCCTTGACAAATTTTTGTAACATTCGTTTACATTTATGATGGGCTCGTATTATGAAATACATGTCGATTGCACAATGTCATACATTCTTTAAAATCATTTTCATCACAAAATTCAGTTTGAGTTGTACATGATGGTGCATGCAAAAAGTCTTTCGTTATCAATTCATTTGATTTACAAGCATTGAGGAACTCAAGTTTCGACAATTCCAAATTAATCTGCTCACCTGGATACATTCTACGAAAACAAATTTCTAAACCCAAAATCAAAAAATCTGCTGATTTCTGTGTAATATACGTAAGCACTCCCCTGTCAAATAACTTTACAAGTTTTGCATTTGGATCTGAGGAATTCGCATTAACAATTTTCAAAGGCTTAACTATTTTGTAAATATTTTGTTTGTCTTGCTTTTTATGTAGTTTGTGAAGTAATTTACTAATAATACTACCAGCTATATAAAAGATAATTCCTTTCTCCCCAGTACTAACAGCCAGTAATTTGTTTGCAATCTTGATTAGATATGTTGATTTTTATCAATAATTCGAAGTATTTAATTGATAAAAGTAAAATGAATTGCATGTTAAGTTTGAAGTTTTCTGCAATTTCCATAGCAGCACGCCAACTTTTTTCTGCTCCTGAGTCTCGATTCATGGACGCAGAAAAAAGATTACTAAACTTCAAATGAAGGGATGAATTCAGAGAAGACACTGAAAAGTAAATAGCAATAATAATAGTTTATTTCACATTTAAGGCTACATAGATAGTACATTATCACATTGCATATTCAGATTATTTCTTTCAATTGATACATAGATTTGAAGTCAAATGAGAAGTTATTATAGAGTTAATAATAATAATAACGAAATTTATATTGCGCAACAATTCATCCCACTTGGAGAAGCCCTAGACGCATGAAAGTGTTCACATGAGTTAATTATATTTCCCAAACAGCCAAGTTTTCACACTTGACTTAAAGATAGACAGTGTTTTACATTTTCGAATGGAAAGTGGTAGAGAATTCCATAGAACTGATGCGTTATACTGAAAAGTTAAACTTTGATCAATGTCAGGTATTTTATTTACTGCCCTATTATGCAAGCCTTTCACACAAAGAAGGAAACAAAAACTCTGATTATACAGATAATTTCACGCAACAAATAAAAAGTGTCTAATTAAACTAAACAATTTTTTTTCTTGTTATTACTGTAGTTAATAAGTAAAGAAAAAAAATCATGGCTCGAGTTCACAAAGCATTCTCAGTCTCCAGTTAACGTTTTACTAAAATATAGCCCTTTATAAAACTTTTGTTGTTTTAATGTATGTAATACATTATTAAAAAACTATATGCAAATTTTTGTGTTTCTGGATCATCAAAGATATTTCTCATAATCAGTGATTGACAGTTGAGTAAATTCTTAAGTGAATGCTTTGTGAACTTGGGGTCAGGTTGATAATTTGTAAACAAAATATACCAAGACGCAATGAAATAGCATCTCTGATACGACATGGAATAACTTTGCACTTTCCACAGTTGCACAAAACCTAGTTAAAAGCCGCATTTTAACCTCACGTGTGTACCAGAAAAATCAACATTCTGATTAATTGCGTTTATACACAATCTAGCAAACATTCTCACATGTTATCATTGTAATCTGATGTTGTTACATTCAGAATAGCAAGATTAAAGCAAATCTTGAAAACAAAATTGAGCTACCTAGTAGGACATTAAATCTGGATTCATTTCAAACAAAATTTTCATTCATGCATTTTTAAAAGTGGTGTATTTTTATTGCATCTCAGCTACAAAATAATAACAATGATAACCAAATTTATACAAATTTTATACGGGTGCACTACGGGTAATGTATGAGCTTTATAAATGTATCAAATTATTATGGATTTTTTAATGAGAACCACTGTCTTGTTAATAAAATATATTTGAACAGAGTCCTGGATCATTGCAACCACACATTGTTTTTTTTTAAATAATTAGTTATCTTTAAGACTAAATGATGATACACTTATTTTACTAGAAAATGCACAGACAGATGCATGTACTGATGAACAGTTTTGATGTATAATATTCCATGTTGGGGTAAAACTGGATTGAGATGGCAAATCCTTGAGATCATTTTTCATATACTGGTACTGGTACTTGAACTTTCCCTTTAATTTTAACTGGATTAGTTTAAACCTTAAAAAGAAAATAAATAACAATGGAAAAAACTTGAAAATAATAACCAAACAAAACCAATAGCTATGAACTATGAATCTGTACACAACTAAAGACCGGATTGGGGGTAATTTCTTCTAATTGGGAGGTTAATACCAATTTGATACAGTTCTTTAAAGTTAAAGCAAACATTAATAATAATATAAAAGAAACTGTTTGGAAGCAATTTCATGTTTAAGAAGAAAAAAGAAAAAGATCTAAAAATAAAAAAAAGAATAAACTTACGTTTATTAAAATTATGAAATAACTTACATCTATTACACTGTCAAGTTCTTGAAATTCCAAGACGCCGTACGCCCTAATTGCTTCGCGCATGCGATGTACAACATAATTATGTCATCAACGTTAATACGTCACACGGTTGGCATTCCCGTTAGTATTCTAGTTCTATGATATAGGTAATTAAAGAATAAACATTCCGAATATCCATTCGGTCACTGTGACGTCACTAGCATCAGATGGGATTAAGAGTGTTTTCGATAATTGGCTAAGTCGTTTTACGGACTGATGTTAACTTCCCATAATGTGGATATAGTAACCATTGGCTACCCATAGCAAAAAATTTTACGACCATCTTATGTGCACTTTAACAGATGTTTTAACAGATGGCTTTTGATTTTAAACTATATAAATAAAACCATGTATCTTCCAGTACCACATTTGTTGGTTAAAACATATCTATTTAAGATAGGAGCGAATTATTTAAAAATTTGATGACGAAGCACCATTCCTTCGTTCAAAGGTTTATGTTCAGTCTTATGGGTCACGTGTGACCCCTTTGACCGATATACTGAAACATAACCTCGAACTATTTCAAATATGTCTATGAACATTTGTAAACTTTTCCATTGACCTGAATTCATCTAAACTTACGAAATTGATACAAATTATTTACGTCGGTTTCACAAAGGTCAGCGTAAGTTTGTCCTTAACTTTTTCTCGTATCCCTTTTCGTAAATACGTCGTGACATCATATTGCGTCACTTTATTCACACTTTTGTAAACATTCCAACGGCCTGAATGTTGACAATTGGCATTATAACCACAATTTTTGATTTGATCCTTACCTTTTGAAACGTTAACGACGAAATAATATATTCCTTATATATACGCAAAGATTTGATCGTGTTTTTTTTATGAAAACAGTGAAATTTACATGCCTTTTGTTTACTTGTTTTTGTTGGCAACGCCATATCACGTGGTATAGTAGTATACGTAGTCTCTCAGTCTGCCCATAGAACTAGAATATTATAGTTCTATGGTCTGCAAAAAGCCAAAATGAGGCCTTAAAAGTGTATAAACAAAATTGGTTTTTGCCACGATAGGATTAACCTTTAGTGCCCTACATCCCCACAGGACCCGGTAGTAGTAATACTAGGCCCAGTAGAAGTATTAGTAATACCGGGCGTTATTTCAAAATATTACTTCTGGTGTACCCCAAGGATCAATCCTTGGACCTTCACTTTTTAATCTCTTTATAAATGATCTACCGTTTTCTCTTTCTGTAAATTGCGATCTGTTTGCAGATGACACCACCGTTTATACCTCTTCTCTGGATATAACATCTCTTAATAATAAACTCCAATTGGAAAGCAATAAAATAAAACAATGGTGTAAAAATAATGCTATGATTATCAATGAACCAAAAACTAAATCAATGTTAATATCTACAAATTATCAACTTAAAAATCCATTAAATAAACTTGACATTCAAATCAATAATAATCAAATTGAAAATGTTTCTGAATTTAAACTCTTAGGAGTAATCATTGATAGTAAATTTTCTTGGAATAAACATACTGAATACATGTGTAAAACACTAAATAAAAAACTGTATCAACTAAAAAAGATAAAATCACTTCTTCCGTCAAACTTGTTAAAATTATTCTATTTTGGCCATTTTCAGTCGCATTTAGATTATTGCTCCACCATATGGGATACCTGTAGTAAAACATCTTTGAATAACTTACAGCGTGTGCAAAAATTGGCTTTTAAATTAATTAGTGATAAACCGCTACCGAAAAACTCAACCTTACCTACTTATAAAACCTTGGCTACATCATTAAATATTTTAACCATTCAAAATCGGTTCACCTTCAATAAATACATCTTACTGTTCAAATTAGTTCATAAAAAATGCCCAAACTACTTAACTAATATTCTCGTTTTTAAAAATACACCTTATACTAATATTAATCTTCGATTTAATATTCCTAAACCTAATAAATCAATATATAAAAATAGCTTAAAATACTTTGGACCTTGTCTCTGGAATAATCTACCTACCTCAATAAAAAACACACCTGGATTATCAAACTTTAAAGCGAATATTCTTTTACACATACATTCCAACCTCAGTAACCTTCTGTACATAATTTTAATTCATAATAGAGAAGGTAGTTAACCTTATTGCAAATTTTATATTTTAATATTGTAATTTTAATTTTGTATCTCTTTATTTGATCTCATTGTTGTTCTTGTTGTTCTTATATTGTTTTTGTTATATTTCAAGGGCAGAATTGTAAAAAGGCCTGGCTTAATTTCTTACCCTAATAAAGATATTATTATTATTATTATTATTATTAGTGTCCAACTTGATGCACTTAGGTCCATATGTGGGGCTGTAAGGGGTACCAGCCATAGACTGCTATATAAAGAAACCGGTTTTATAACGCTAAAAGAGAGACGCAGAAGACATAAACACAAACTCATTTATAAAATTATAAACGGCCTTTCCCCATCTTATCTTCATGATTTAATCTTGACAAAAAGCGCACATTATAATCTCCGAAACGCATGCCTACCTGAATATAAATGTAAAACAAATATTTTCTATAATTCTTTTATACCATCATCAAATAGAGAATGGAACAAATTAAGTGCAGACATAAAAAACTCTTTATCTCTAAATATTTTTAATTCGAAACTTATGGCTCAAGATTCAATACCATCAAAAATCTTTTCATTTGGAACCCGCAACTACCAAATTATTCATTCTAAACTGCGCCTCTCTTGCAGCAATCTAAACGGACATAAATTTACGCCACATTTCTGACAATCCATCATGTAAATGTGGACATCAATTTGAAGACACTAAACATTTCTTATTGAATTGCTCCTTAACAATAAATAACGTATCGACTATTAATCGAAACACTACTGTTTTATTGTACGGAATTGACCATGTGGAAGAAGCACTCAATATTTTTAAAACAGTCCATTCGTTCATCGAAATCACCAGACGTTTTCAGGGACAACTATAAACACCCATTGTAAATATATTTTCACTAAAATCATACTTGCACGTGCACATTGATTATTAATTTTAATATAGGCTATGCCTGTTCCCCAATCCCTATTCAGGTACAAATCTGAATAAAATATTGCTTATAAAAAAAGAGCTAGAGTCTTGTTGTGTAAATGCTGACTTACAACCGAAGGCCTCAACCTCGAAACCAGAAAAACTGTTAGAGAAATTTCTCTGGTGACTCAGGGTAGCCATTTTCCCGAAAGTGACGAATCACGTGACATGTATTTATTTTACGTGCCTTGATGGCCGAATCACTTAAGATTATACCCACGCGTAGTTATTTTACGTGCCTGGATGACCGAATCACTTAGAAATATACCCACGCGTAGAAATAAAGATCTTTACAAAAACTTGAATGTGTACGTTAAGGATCCAATTTTTTGTTGTTATGTCAGCGAGTTGACTTTGACTCAAGGATCACTTTACAACAAACGAAACGATGATTCGACCTCTAGTTTTCGAGAAACCGACCCAAAAAAGATTGACCATTCAGAGGTCAGAATAGGCGGGGCTTATGTGTGATAAAATTTGCAGAAAATGGACGGTTTATGGCCCCAGAGGCCTCCGGCTCCGCGGCTGACCTTGTGAACGAGATTGCGAAGGCCTACGAGGTCTTACGCTTCAGTCTGAGCCTGTCAAGCCTATAAGAGAGAGAGAGAGAGATAGAGAGAGATGTGGTTTAACGTCCACTCGACACAAACTGATGGTACGCTAACCCCATGTGCCACAAGCAATGGGTTTTTGGAAGCAAGCTGAGGGCGTGGCATGTAGCCTATTATAATGCAATCAGGATGACAAGGATTTCTATCAATAAGTTGTGGTTTCGATATCATGTATAGGCCTACAGTTAATAACATGTAATATACTGGCCCGGCCCAGTCTGTACCCCGACACTAACTCTTCGTCTGTATGGGTGTCGAGAGGGTTTTAATGAGCTAAATCACTGATATTTGGGACCTACAAATTGACACAAATGGGTTGCAAAGAATATAATATTGCAATATTTATTAAACTGATTTAAATTTAATAATTTCGGTTTCTACTGTAATTTTTAATCGGCTATGTTCGGCGACAAATACGCCAGAAGTCTCTATCGTATGGCAATCTCTAGCGTCTGGTCATTCCAGTCTACACCGATAGTATATATTACGCATGCTCTCCAGATAAAAATATTCAGTCACCGTTTAACATGGCTTGTAGACTGTCTAGCTTCGTTCTTTAGGCCCCTCGGTACAAATGGCGCTGAATGCGTGTACCAATGGTAAAATGTTTATTTTGTCTTTTATATTGAATAGCCATTTCACAAAAGTTCGTAACTTTAACAAGAAAAAGTAACTTTTTTCTTAACTTTTTCGCGTATCCTTTTCCATAAATACGCGAAAAAGTATGAACAGATTTTAAAATATTGAGCGAGTCTTCCACGCCGTCAATTCCGTACAAGAATAGTCGATAAATTATTTATTGGGGTTTTTTTTCGGGCATCTCACTATACATGTAAGAAGCAATTCAATAAAATAATTGATGTCCACATTTACAGGATGGATTGTCAAAAATTTGACTCAAAAATTTATGTCCGTTTAGATTGCTGCAAGAGATGGGAGGGGGGGGGCATACATTTATTAACTGGTACACTTAAGCCCACATGAGGGAACACAGCTGCTTCTCTACCTACAGTGCGAACTAACTTCCTCATTTGAGTCACACATAATCGTGTCATGGTGAAGCTTTAAGTTAAAACAAGACGATAATTCGTACGTTTACCTGAGGTGAGTTTGGAATCAGCAGTTGATTGGACATTAATGGAATGAAATCCTTTCCTGCAGACGAACAACGGCTCATTTTTCCCGATAGTGCTATGATGGTGCTATGATGGCAACTTGTGTACCATCAAGTGATCCCACTACATTTGGGAAGCCTGCTATTTGGTGAAGACCTTCCTTTGTAGAATTGATAATCTATCCCTGCATATTCTGTCGTCGAAGTTGCCGATCCGCATAAAGTAACAAGGCCACCAATTTGTCAAAAATACGCACAAATTCCAACTTACGACAGGTTGAGAGTTGCCGTAGACTTTACGATAAAAGTTACGAATTTCGTAAGTTAAGCAATTTAGTTAAACGCGATTTTTTCGTAAGTTTAAGTTACGATAAACTTACTAGGCCGCATTCCCATGGGCACAAATTGTCGTCGCAAATATATTTTCGTTCCTTCAAATGGGGTCTAGTAGAAATTTTATTGGTGTATAGTTAATACAGAAATTAGCGTTTGCTGAAATGCTCCACAAAAATTTAATAGTTCTTTGAAATCCGGATTATTTATTAATAGTAAAATTCATAGTGCGCATGGTTACTGGACAGAGTTTAAGGTTGTTCGCCGCGTCACGTGGTCGTTTTTCCCACTATCGACGAATCATGTCATTGTGTTCATTCGCTTAACTTGTTCCTAATGTAATCCCATCCCATGCATTAGTAGAGAGAGAGAGAGAGGGGGGAAGGGAGGGGGAGAGACACACAAACTAGGTCACATTGGGAATAACATGATTCAATTTTATTTCAATAAATCGCTTGCGCGTAGAGGTCTTTAGCAGTGACAGAAAAACAGAGGACCCGGAGAGAACCCACGAGGTAACTCCTTATCACGTACAACCCGAGAATCGAAACCTCGCCTGTTGACTCAATGACAGACTTTATGATACAACGGGCACGTGCTAACCACCACCCATGCATTACACGGATTACCCATCTTTCTGGAAGGTAAAGGCATAAAACGCATTTTAGATATCTATTGAAATGTGATTTAACGTCCTACTGTTCTCTCCTAACCTGGGCTAATGAAGACGGGCATACGCCATACAGTGTTCTATGAGGAAAGAAGTACATTGTGGTGTCTCGTAAGAAGTATATTGAGGTAATGTGTAAAATAGCTGATACCCCAGATAATATAGTTGTTAAATCTCTTCTTTCAAAAACTTTAGTATGTGTATGCTATTTATACGGGTTAAAGAATGTTCAAAATGTAAATGCAGCTCGGCATAAATTATTATGTACAAGCACGGCATCGGAACAAAATATGCCATGAACAAGTGCTGCACGGAATCAGTATTTATTACATGCTAATTTTGAGGCTTGCATCCATAAAATATCGTTATGTTAGTGGATGCAAGTGCCATCTCCAAACAATAATAGCTGGACTGTACATAATAATGAATTAGAAATTGTGAAATGAAATTAAATGGGGTTTAACGTCCTACTGTTTTGCTCCCAAACTGGGCTAATGACGACAGGCATATGCCAGACAGATATCGTGTTCTATGAGAGAATTTCGCCCGGGCAGCGGCGCTATGGCCTACTCTTATATCGAATTCCAACTGTCATCCGAACGACTAGACAACTGTCCTTGTCAGGCCCTCCGTAGCGCAGGCCCTCCGGGAGCCACGCCGGAAAATCTAGTTGAGCTTTCTCGGCCAATGCAGTGACACCCTATCTCCAGGATAGCGAGCAAGCGTCTCACCCACTTATCCACCGTGATCTCCAATACGGTTGACTAAGGCCACTGCTCCTAAATTCGTACTTCATGTTGTTCACTGTAACTGTAAAGGGTGAAGTTTTATGTAGTGATTGTTGTAAATGTTTGACATGTAAAAATGAGCTCAGTTTTGAAACAGATGAAATTGATATGGATATTGATGATGAAAGTGATGATGAATATTTTTTATTATGGTTTTATTTTTATTGTTTCAATGTTGTTACATTTCACACTGATACCCTTTCTTACACCATTTCCTAAACAAGGATGGGCGTCTATTTGGCTCATTGAATCATCTCTGTTGGCCACGATTGTGAGCATTTTGCAAGGAAAATCATGTACATGGCTTTGTTGACGAATCATATAACCTGGCACTTGTCTCCCTGACCATTGATTGCGACCCCTCAAGCGAGACTCCCAATTGGTCAAATTTTAAATAGTTGCGCTGCATCCAACTGACATCTACGCAAATATGGCCCCGCACTATAAAGAAATAAGTCATCGATTTCTGGCCTATTTCGAGCCTAAACTATTAAATTAACAAATTATATTAGGGATCTTTGTTGACATATTGATTGCACGATTGTTGACAGTCCGGTTTTTAGACCGATTTAGCGGGAGCGAACGTGACGTGACAGGTTTTTCGACTCGAGAATACAGCCTATACGCACAATTTTCATTGTAAGTTGTGTGTCATCTTAACCCGGTAAGATTACAGGATCAATGTTGGTTTAAATTGACAAATAATTCGTGTTTTGAATGTCGAAGACTTTGGATGATATTGAGATAGAGACTTTAGCTACTTTCTCTCTCGCCGAAGTTGCCGATCCGCATAAAGTAAAAAGACGGGCATTTTGTCAAAGATACGTAAAATTTCCAACTTACGACAAGGTTAGAGTAGCCGTAGACTTTACGATAAAAGTTACGAATTTTAGTGAAACGCGATTTTTACGTAAGTTTACGTTACGATAAACTTACGCAAATTTGCATTGTGAAACTGTCCCAAGGTCCGGCAAGTTTGTGATTTCATCGACACAGATAATGAAGCTCAAGCCAATCAGGTGTTAAAACGAACATTATCGGGGGATAGTTTTGATGATGACCAAATTGATTTATGAGAGAAGTGTGACCTGTTTTCAGAATGTGGTGCATTTCCAGACAGTAAGTAATTTACAACGGATATAGTCTGTTTTATAAATTTGGGTGGTAGGTTGAGTAGTGATGTTACCAGCAGGTACACCCAGTGCTGGATTAACCAAAGGCAAAATAGGCACGTGCCTTATGGCCAGCCTAAAATCCAGGCCACAAAATAATAAAGTAAAACAATTTTGATAATTTCAGGTGGTGACAAAATGCTTGCCTTTATTTTTATGTAAATAAATTGCATTCTTCTTCATCTCTACGCGTTTGTCCTTAAAAGCACATCTTTAATGGCTACGAATTGCTCCGGGGAACGCTCTTTTTCGTAACTAAAAAGAATTAAAGATGTTAAACGATCAACGATTGGTCAGAAACGTCTTGGTATACCTATATGAAAGTGACCTATATCATAAAATTGACTTGTAAAAAAACTTGCAGTCTCACAATAGCACGCAAAGTCGTAATCTAGCTAATGGAAATATGTAGGCTCTAATAGTAAATACAGTACTGTCAATGTTCTGAATTTGTTTGTAATAAATTGTCTGTTGCTAAATTTAACTTAACCCTTTCACTGCGTGTACCCGGTAGTACCGGGTATTATAAAATGTCGTCAAAATGCCCGTACCCGGCATTACCGGGTACTCAGTATAGCCCTCACTACAATTAGCCCCGTAGCTGCAAGTGCCATCTATTGTATTTTCAATACACTAGAACATATTTCCACGTGTTTCAAAACGGCAAACAGTAAAATGGCGGAGTGAATAGTGACAACGTAGACGATGCAATCTCGGCGAAGTAGGGAATGACATCTTCGCTGACCAAGACAATTTCGAGGCGGGTATACTGATACACGTTATTCGTTTCCAGTATGTTGATAATACATAATAGTATTCAGGACAGTGATTGGTGGTATGAAGTGCGTGATTTGTTGCTCGACCTTCCGCCTATAGCTATGTCTCCCGTGCATGATGGACAAGCCCAATGTGAACACGATAGCCCTATTTAGTAGCCTATATGTCTTCAGTAGATTCTGACGATAATTCTGATGTTGATAATAATGCTGACCTGCTGGATCGTAAAAGACGAAGGCAATTCATGAGTCCCGATCTATTACAGCTATTGGCTGACTATAGTGATAATGATAGGATGAAAGTGAAAGTGAAAGTCAAAACAAGGTATTGCAATCCGCACGTGGTCATGGCAGTGGGAGACGTGGTGCGCGTGTTCATGGTGACATTACTCGTGGCTGCTATTGATATTTGTGTTCATTTTATATATCTGTATCAAAATCCAGTGAAAAAAACAATATCCCATGAGTATTTCATGGAGAAAAATTCGTTTTCGTGTTAGTTTTAGTGAGAATTGATAAATCAAAAATGGCCGCCATGACGTCACATGACCTCATAATTATGCAAATTTCCAAAATTCTATTTTTTCCTATTAGCCCAACCTCATGTCAATCCCAGCACACAAAAAGAATTTTCATAAAAGCTTTCATAAATACTGTTTGGCATGTAGTTCCAAACACACCTTTTTCCTCAAAAAAATGTCTAGCACAGGCAGTGGGTTTACGTCTAGCAGTGAAAGGGTTAATTCCTTTTGTCAATGAGCACAAATCTGTATTTTTAGGCCACCCATTAACAAAATGACATAGGGCCAGCAAAGGCTTAATCCGGCACTGGGTACACCCCCTTTTAATTGCTGAAGAACCTACCATATTACACAATCACAATGCTATAGATATTTTACTATTGCACCCAATTGACGGTCACCTAACACTTTCACATAGTTAGTCGACAGGTGTGGGGATGATTTTGAAATCGATATTTTAGACGTCTTAACTCCCGAGCCTTTAAAGGGACAATAACACTCTTGCTTGGCTTGACAGGTCAAAAAAAAAATAGCCTTATTCTAACTACAAGATGTTTAAGTGTCCTACCTGTTGTGTAATTTATCCATTACAACCTATCTTACTTGTCCAGAGGGTTCGAAAATATGTTTAAATCCAAGTTGCATTTGAAAGTGCTTACGTAAGGCTTTTCATACCATGTTACGGCATGTAGTTGAATTTTTTCAATTTTTAAAATTAGGTGTGTTAAGATAAATTTGTATCATTTTTTAATTGAAATATTGTAAAATAGTACAAATTGTTGACCAGAATAAAGATTGGAACATATTATTCAGTTACAACAAGAGTGGTATTTGGGCTTTAAAGACTAAAAACAAGTTAATCTATTTCATTATAAGATTTGTCAAGAGGGGTGAGGTGCCAGTGGGGAACAATAACCCAAACCCTCAGTTTAGATAACGAAACCACTATATCAGTTGTGTACATTCCTACAAAAAGTGATGGTGTGTTTCCATTTTGTGTGGTTTTAAATCAGGCTTTTTTGAAAGCTAAAACTAGAACATTTCTTACACCAGTGCCCAACTCGGGCTATCAAACATGTTTCGGACAATCTATTATTCTGTGGATCCCACGTTACCCTCTGCCCGAATTGAATGGGATGCGTTTCAAGATCATTTGAAAGATATATATCAGATTGTGATTTATCATACCCAGGTAGCTAACTGTATTGTGTACCGAGGAGATGCTGTTCCAGGGAATTCTGTTCTAAGATTGCATTTAATGGATAGTCTCTTTAACTGAAGCTATTACTGAGACAAATGTGAAAAATCATATAGGGACAAGAAGTTTTTAATAAAAGCTAGGATACTTTCGTGGACAGACCTGTTTTGATCGACATAAGCAAACTTTGCCACTATACACTGTTTCAACCTACACGAAATATAGAGCATGTTTACTCCATCATTACCCACACTAGACTTCAGCCAAAAATAATTGTCAATGGATCTAAAATTCTCTATATATCTTTACTCGATAATATACATTTTAGATAGTCTAGCTTTCATGCCTATGAAACTTTCACAATTTAGTAAAACGATTGGCCTTCATATTTCTAAGGGGATATTTCCTTGGGTGTTCCTTAAACCCGAGCATCTAAATTATGATGGAGTTCTGCCTGATTTGGACTTTTACAAAACGTCTTCCATGTCACCTACCCTACGATGTTAATTTGTTACGTGATGGTTGTGGTAAATTTAAAAAAATGCGACGTCTTTCCGGGTCGAACAGACGCCTTCGCTGTATATGGGAATGTGAATTCAGGCGCCTCACAGAAACCCCTGCATATTTTGACTTTGCACAGCATTTACCACCTCTGATTGAACCTTTACATCTACGCGACACCTTCTATGGCGGGAGCGGCGGGACGATTTACCCAATACTACCCAATACCACCCTAATATCACCACATAATACCCAGTACTACAACATAATGATTCAAAATGTGGAAATCAATTTAAAAAATTCAAAAACAAATTAGTTACACCGCGAGAATTGTACTTTAAATGCGACACCGATGTCTGGCTGTTCCATTTGCCTCCCTACGTTAACCCAAATATTTATCACATACTACCAAATATAGCACATCAGGTTAATTACTGCAGCTAATATTCGTTAATTTGTAGAAAAATATAATGTTTGAGCAGTTATCTCCCTTTACAACCGATAAATAGATTTAAGATTGCTATTCAGATTAATTTTCTTTTGCTTTGCAGTACCATAAATTGTATAGTGGGTAAAAAGTAATTTATATAATATACGTGATATTTTACCGTCTTTGTCATTAAGAGTGTGTTTGCGAGAGAATCATGCAAAATTGAAAAATAGTGGGGGGGGGGGTCGGTCGATTTTGACCAAACTTTGCAGTTTTTGTCATTGGGTACCCCATATATCCCACATGAAATTATGCGGGTCACCAGCCTTGTCTTCACGGAGAACCAGCTATGGCCATTTTAGAGTTAAAACAGCCCTAAATTCAAATATTTCCCATAAATTGCCTATTAAATTTTTTTTAAAATTTTTTTTTTATGAATGATCTGTAGATTGCTTTAGATGTAGGATTAATTTGCAAAAGGGAAGATGGACACGTTCTAAAAGGTCGAAATTTTCGGGAGCAGGTCGTTTCATCCCATGACCGGTTCACCCCGGGCTGTTTCATCCCAAAATGACCCGGGCTGTTACATCCCATAAAAAAATAAACAAGTTTGACGTATTTTTAATATTTTATTCATACATTTTATTCAATCATTTTATTCAATCATTTTATTCATACATTTTATCCATACATTTATAACAATAACAACAATAACAATTTGTATCATTTCATACATAAATCAATTACTATGATTTCTTAAAATATCTTTCTACGGCTACAATTTGTATCATTTCATACATAAATCAATTGCTTTGATTTCATTAAATTCTACGGATTTTATGTATAAATGTATTTTAATCATTAAATTAATTTTCTACGGCTTTTATAATCGTGTTTATATCGATACGTAATATGGCCGTATCGTCGGCAAAAAAAATACAGTTAAGAAAGATCATGAATTTAAAATCACAGTATTGACAAACTTAGAGATGCTGAATTACAATGAGAGGCGCGTCGATTTGTCCCCAACAATAGTACCTTGAAAATTCCTTGTTGACAAAGTAGCTGACAAATTATTGCGACAGTATACCGACGAATGCAATATCAAAACAGTTAATATACGGGTGATAGGGATTGTCTCTTCAACGCAGTCTCAACGCTGCTGACAGGGTGCGAATCTCTTTCAGTAGAGTTGAGATATCGTACTTGCCTCGAGATGGTTCTGAACCAAACCAACATAAAAAATCATATCCATCGGTCAAGTTTTGCACTGTTCTCCCCGGATTACATAGAAACATCCTTGGACTGTGCTGCAATTGGACATTTGTCTAGCGCTTGGACAATTATGGCACTGACTAACATAATTCAAATGCCCATCCAAATGATTTACCCAGCTGTCAATGGATGTAAAGACTTGGCGTTTGTCAAATTTAACACTTTGATAGTACCAGAAATACAACTGCGACATAGACGGCTCCCAATCATGTGGTCAAATATGCACCCCCAACGACAGGCAAAACATGGACATCTAACCATTTTGTCCCACTAATGCCCTGTGCAATGATTTTAGGTGATGGAAGCCTGTCTTTTTAAATGACCCGGGAAAAAGGACGCAGTCTTGATGACGCAGACGCAGGATTTCTATTTACCCCTTATACATCATCTCAAGATGTTAAAGAGAAACCTTTTAAGCGAAAGCGTCTGTCTAATTCTTTGTCTCAATTTCAAATGGAATTTCCTGAAAGATCGAAACTTCTTTTTCTGAGTCATTTGAAACGTTCAAATGTAGGGAAGAAAGTAGAATTATTGAAAGTTCGAATCCCAGTGAAACGACATCTCGGGATGCACCAGTATTTAAAAATTGTTTATATTTAATAAATAATATTTTTAAAGGGTAATAATTAATTCCAAACGACTCGTTACCCCATCGGGTAGCGCATTCGCGCGTAGAACGTTTGACAGTTAATTTTACGAATTGTTTATATTTAATAAATATTGTTTTTAAAGGGTAATAAAATTAACTACCAAACGACTCGTTATTTCAATTCTTATGTATTAAATCTTTGTAAATTTTATAAACTTTATGTTCTTATTTTTCCATTTTTACATGTATGTATAAGTATTGATTTAATTATGACTTCAAAGTGTAATATTGTATAATATGACCTCATGTTAATTGAATAAAACAATAAGTATAGCGGGGACATCTGTGGTAACTTTCTGTTATTGCCACCGCCTGACGATACTCATGGAGGAGTTGAAATAGTTATTTATAGACTGCTGGCCATCTTATATAATAAAACAAACTGTAGTTAATTGTATATTATGATTAAAATATACACAGCAAAATACTTGCTTTTCTTATTTTAATTTCGTCGACTTGGAAACTCACTGCAAAGCAAAAGAAAATGATTAATCTAAATAGCAATATAAAAAGCTATTTATCGGTTGTAAAGGGAGATAGCTGCTCAAACATTTCATTTTTCTTCAAATTAACAAATATTCTATGAGGTAATTAACATAATGTGCCGCTATTTGGCAATATTAGGTTGTTAACTGATTATATTAGGTAGTATGTGATAAGTATTTGGCAGTATTAGGTTAGTATTTGCTTGTTTTGGTTTACGTAGGGAGACAAATGGAACAGCCAGACATCGATGTCGCATTTAAAGTACAATTCTCGCGGTGTAACTAATTTTTTTAATTTTTTTTAATTGATTTGCACATTTTGAATCATTATGTTGTAGTACTGGGTAGTATGTGGTGATATTGAGGTGGTATTGGGTAGTATTGGCCATTGGGTATATCGTCCCACCCAGCGGGAGGGCAAATTTATTGAAATTTTACCATAAGGCACGTGAAAATAAAAGAATCCGATACCTAGATTTTACCTCTCTTTATTCAGATGTGAATAAGATGTCCAAATACCCCGTTGAACAGCCCGAGATTATTCTGCAAGGCTTTTTACCTATAGAGAATGTTTCCGTTGTGTGGAATGTGTTTTGATGCAAAACAAAAGCATTTGTACTCACAACGCTACTGAGAGGGAGCTAACGGGGACGGTTTATATTTGAAGTTACCAACGCACTTCAAAAGACTACGATATCCATATAGATACCATCAATGATAATTACGAGGACATATCTGAGGCTACTCTCTTTGAACAGTTGCCGCCTAAAGATTTATTTGATGATCACATCAATGTGTTCTTAAAATCAAGAAAGAGGGTCCCGGTTACCCACATGACATCAGCCCAATCTGCTTAATATGTGATAATTAGATATTGATTAGCCTGAACAAAACCACAAGGAATGTATTGAAGATAAGAATTAAACCAAATCCAACTTATTGCACAATTTGTCGATCATTTATCAATTTCTTTAGCATTATCAGGGGGCCTACAGTGGGTATAATATAAAAAAGGTCAAGGATTTAAGGAAGTACAAAAACGACAACATACAAAGGATAATTTGTATATTTAGTAGGCAACGTGCTAATAATGGTCCTAGAGGCCTATATAATTTTATGTGATTAGATTGTCCTTCACATACATGTTTGGTAAAAAAAAAACTACAAAAAAACAAATATGGCAGGCAGATGATGATAAAAATAATGTTACTGTTTTTCAGGAAAAAAGCCTATGGTCAAGCGGCTAAAACAACACGCCGTTCCTTCAGTATTTTCATGGACTAAGCCTGTAGATGAAAACCAGATAAATAGACTCTCCATTAATCCTCACAAATACGGAAAACATACTAATTGATGTTGGATTGGAAATTGGATGTATTTCAAATATTGAAGTTCCTGTTGAAAATGACTGTACTGTGGAAACAACCAAATATGAAACAAGTTCGCAATCAGAAACTTGTGGGTCGTTTTCGATTGAACGCTTTAGAGATGACCTCAAGACGCTGTTAAGTTTTACGGGTTGTGAATCCTACGATCGTTTTCTCATGGTTTTGCATTCCCTTGGACCAGCTGTAAATCATTTAAATTATTATTATCATGAAGTGAAAAATGTGAACAATGAAAACCAGCTTTTTCTCACCCTAGTTAAGCTACGCTTTCATTGGACAAATTTTAATATAGCGAAAATGGCTGACATATGTAAATATATTTATTACTTGGATAAATTGTATGTATCACCAGTGGAAAGAAGTACCAATTTGGCTGAGCCAGGAGTTGGTACGTTTTTTTGCACCAAGTGACTTTCTGAGAATAATGATAGATGGCACCGAATGTCCTGTTAAAAAAACAGCCCACCAGCTGCGCAACAGGCAATCCTCTCCACATACAAAAACAGAAATACTGTCAAAATTCTGGTTGGGACAACCCCTATTGGTTTGATATCATGTGTCTCCTGTCTATGGAGAATCAACAAGTGATCGACAAATTGTTCAAAGATCAGGTCTCATGACTCTGTGTGACCCATGCGATTCAATAATGGCAGACAAAGAGTTCAATGTTCAGGATATATTTGCTTCCAATGATGTCGCAATCAATATGTCATCATTTTAAAAAATAGAATAGATGGTAAAACCGTTCAAAAAGACAGAGCCATCTCTAGGAAATGGGTCCATATTGAAAGACTAATTGGCCTTGAAAAAACATTTAAGTTTATGCGAGAGCCCTTGATCCAAAGTGAGACCAATCTCTCTACAGAAATTATTTTTGTGTGTTGCATGCTATAATATGTAACTCTTGCTGGCTTGAAAGGTCCAGAAAAAAATAGCCTTATTCTAACTTCAAGATGTTTAAGTGTCCTACCTGTTGTGTAAATTATCCATTACAACCTATCTTACTTGTCCCGAGGGTTCGAAAATTTGTTTAATTCCAAGTTGCATTTGAAAGTGCTTACGTAAGGCTTTTCAAACCATGTTACGGCATGTAGTTGAATTTGTCCAATTTTTAAAATTAGGTGTGTTAAGATGAAATTTGTATCATTTTTTAATTGAAATATTGTAAAATAGTACAAATTGTTGACCAGAATAAAGATTGGAACATATTATTCAGTTACAACAAGAGTGGTATTGGGGCTTTAAAGACAATATTATTTCCAAGAATGCTTAAAACGATTCCGAATAAACAAAAAAACCCCACAATTTGAACAAACAAATCGGTTTTTTCTAGTACATGTACACGTTTTTCATAAAATGATATTTAACTGTTATTTGTGTGAAATTAATTATTGTATTCACAATTTGATATTCATCACATATATACCTTTATATTGAAATGTCACAAATTCATATCAAAATGGAATGTTTAAAAAATAATTGTTTAAATAATCACAAATTTGCTAAGTTGTCCATGTTTAAAGATGTTAATTAGATTAAAAATGTGTTATTTAAGGGATAAATTTGCATATTTAGACAATAGACACCCACATGAAAATGCTGACTTGTTTTTAAAGTAACTTTTTTGCAAAACTGCAGCACGGAAATGATCCTTGTAAAATTTCTGTAATGTTTTCACCATTTCCGCAATAAATTCATTGTTTATCTTTATGGTAATAATTGTAACACCCTTGCCGTCCTGTGCAAATGTGTCGTCCCTGAAAATGATTAGTATTCAGAGAGACAGCTCACCAGAATTGTCAGCAAGTAAATATGGCACTGTTTTATGGGAAATAAATTGGTCTTTTGCACTGAAAGGACACTTGACGTCCAATGTAACAGACTCCCCCCCCACTTACCCATCTGGTGTGGAAGCCAAGAATGAATAAAGTCCTGAAATTGTTGTTTCATAAGGGATCACAGACATTTTCATTTGTGTTTCAAACATTCCCACTGCTAATATCTTTTTGTTCCGTGAGATCAAATGCATATTTTGATTGTTTGTCCTTTCAGTCAATTTACATATGCGCCGTAAATCTGATAAGTTTAGACCAGAAATCTCATTTCCAACCACTATTTGTCGGAAATGTCCAATTTCCTTTAAGAAAAGGTCCTCATGTGTTTCTTCCAAATAGTCATGATCACTTGCAAATATCTGGATATTTACAGGAGCATACATCTGAGATAACGGAAGCTTGCTAATACTGTGTACATTCAAGCAAACACTGTGACAATGGGATATATAGCTAGCAGCTTTTCCGTAAAATAATGGCCTGGGGTCGTAATTGATTGGTCTCCTGAGCTCTTTCTCGGCTTTACTTTTCGTATCAAATTTCAAAACATGCCTTTACAGGTGAACCTGTAAATTGCGTTAGAATTTTAATTTTTTTTTAGAACTCAAAAAAATTAACTATTAGTCAATCCACCCGCTTAAAACATTAGCAGAATTCATTGTGTATATGTGAAATAGACCAGACCGAAGCACAAAATAGTGCCAATAGTGCGGCCCCCGCGTGTGTCAAATGTCCGTTTAAACCGGCTAATTCTGCTAAAATCCCATTTTGTTCAAGGTATTATTGTTTTCAATCTCGAGTTGTGTCCGTGTTATTTGCATAGACAACCCTAATAAGACGCAGGTTGTATGTTCATCGAAGTCATTGTACTTTCGTTTGTTTGTTTACAAACTGTGTGTTGACCCCGCGACCTGTGACATTAAGATAATGCCATGTGGATATCATGGCTGTTCACTGTATCAGGTCTGTCGTTTAAATTGCCAAGTTCGCTACTCCACTTCCGGTACGGCAGTTCAGCCAGTTTCGCGAGGGAACTTCCGTTACGGCAGTTCAGCCAATCGCGAGGGCAGTTCAGGCCATATATATCCTATAAACTAGATAGGCCAATAGCTACTGACTTCCGGTAGAAAAGTGACGCCATATTGGAAGTTGCTACTCGTTCGAGTCTGTCATAACAATGAGTGCATAACATAAGCACATGTTCATGTATTCACAATGCCACGGGCGTTCTCGGGCTTAGTGTAGACCGTTAAATTGTAATTTAGCCCTCAGAGCTATCATTTTGCCATAACCGGGTTCTAGGTTTAGTTTCTTCGATCCACACTCATCATCCCATGCATTGTATTGTAATGTAAACAAGGCAAAGTGAAAGTGGCCGTGCGTGGTACTGTTGTTGACGATTCATAATATTTGTGTCTTCTGTTAGTTACTAGCGGTGAAATGCGACACTGGAATCGTTTTTATACGCCCACATTGAAATGTGGTCGTATATTGGCGTGGCCTGATCCGTACGTCCGTACGTCCGTCCGTCCGTCGTCCACAATTTCTTGTGAACACTCTACTGACTACATTTATCATCTGATTGTTTTGAAATTGATATATATTGTTTACATGAATGAGATGAAGAAGCCTATTGATTTTCAGCGATTTCCTATAATTACTGTCAGAGTTATGGCCCTTGATCACTTCAAAAAATCTTGTGGACGCTCTAGAGGCTAAAGTTAACAACCGATTGACTTTAAATTTATACACAGTGTTTAATGTCATGAGACGAAGAGGCGTTTTGATTTTCAGGAATTTCCGATAATTACTGTCAGAGTTATGGCCCTTGATCACTTCAAAATATTCTTGTGGACGCTCTAGAGGCTAAAGTTAATGACCGATTGACTTTAAATTTATACACAGTGTTTAAGGTCATGAGACGAAAAAGCCTATAATTTTCAGCAATATCTGATAATTACTGTCAGAGTTATGGCCCTTGATCACTTCAAATAATCTTGTGGACGCTCTAGAGGCCAAAGTTAATATCCGATTGACTTAAAATTTATACACAGTGTATAAAGCCTATTAATTTTCACCAATTTCTGATAATTAGCGCCAGAGTTATGGCCCTTGATCACTTTGAAATATCTTGTGAACGCTCTAGAGGCTAAAGTTAATATTCGATTGACTTGAAATTTATACACAGTGTTGAAGGTCACGAGAAGAAAAATCCTATTGATTTTCAGCGATTTCCTAAAATTACTTTTATGGCCCTTGATCACTTCAAAAATTCTTGTGGACACTATTAGAAGGTAAAGTTTACATCCGATTCACTTTAGATTGAGACACAACGTTTAAGGTCTTGCTTGCGACGAACAATTATACAGATTTTTAATGAATTTTGATAACTTGAACAGCTAAATCCATAATATTAAATGTTTCTAATATACTAAACGTTAGCATGGAGGAGAACTTTATCAAAGCCAAACAAATTGTAATGATTTTCTGATAATCAAATTTTAGTGTATTATAAATGTTTCATTACCGAAAAAAGTTAAAATATACGACAACTCTTGTTGACTGCCCGGACGATTTAGCTGCTGTAGGCGTATGTTTCGTTGCCTGGCAACCTATCTTTTATCATTTGTATAGGCCTACCTTTTCTTGACCATATGAAATAATTCTGCCTTGTGATTAGTAATCAAAATAATGGTAACAGACTGACACTTGTGCAACCTATTATAATTATACATGTGTAGTACGTATAGGCCTATAATTACACAGTCACAGCCTATTCTAAAATTCTGTCAAAATGTCTTAATGATGATCATGGATAAATATATTGGTAGGCCTAACTGTTTTTAACACAAAGTTAAATTGGAGAATAAAACTTCAAAGCCCACCCGATACAACTTACACAGTCACAGCCTATTCTAAGATTCTGTCAAAATGTCTTAATGATGAACTTGGATAAATATATTGGTAGGCCTAACTGTTTTTAACACAAAGTTAAATTGGAGAATAAAATGTCTTAATGATGATCATGGATAAATATATTGGTAGGCCTAACTGTTTTTAACACAAAGTAAAATTGGAGAATAAAATGTCTTATTGATGATTATGGATAAATATAATTGGTAGGCCTAACTGTTTTTAACACAAAGTTAAATTGGAGAATAAAATGTCTTATTGATGATCATGGATAAATATATTGGTAGGCCTAACTGTTTTTAACACAAAGTTAAATTGGAGAATAAACTTCAAAGCCCACCCGATACAACTTACAAGCCATATATAGAAATAGAAATCCTGATCAACACTCAAACAAAATGAAATGAAATGGGGTTTATAATGTCCCACTGCTCTGCCCCGATTGGAATAATCAAGACGGGTCACTCAAACAAAATCAACAACCACAACTTTTTGGAACCCAGCAGGTAGACGAAGAAGTAATTTAGAAAAAATCAATGCAAAATTTAATTTTTATTTAGCAGAAATGAACTTTTCAATACTGGAATGATTCAATAACTATAACATTTCTTAAATTTGTGATAATCGTTTTTTCAAACACAATTTATGTAATATTATTTTTTATATAATTTGATGAATCATTTTTTTATTTAAAGATGCATTATGTAGGAGCTAAATCTGCCTATAGCAGGTCTGGCTTCAAATGTAATAGGCCTATAAAATTATTATTTAGACATATACATAACAAGGCCATCATAAACTCCTTAGTCTAGACCACATGATGGCTCCAATTTTATGTAGATTAGAACACCGCATCCATTTAATAATAATATCACCTTAGCGGTCGGTGGATAATCGGGACTTATTATCTTGGGAATATATTAATTAACAATAGATACCACATGCATGCTATTTCTTCTCAACATTTCCAATGCTCATAATGCGTCCAGAATAAAGTAATTTGACTGAAATTTTCGATATATTCATTTTAAATTATCTATTTTTAAACTATTATAGCGAGAATGGCCAGCTCATTGTCTAAATTTTAAATAATGCATTTTTAACCAATAATCACGTAAATCATTAAATTTTGATTAATTTAAAGGAGCTAAATCTCTAATCTTTTGCACCTGAAATGGATGAAAATGGGTCAAAAAACATATATTAATATAATATGAGTGTGTATAGACTGCTTTACATTTAACATATTTTTAACATTTTAATTGTAACTTCAAATCAGTTATTTTTGTCGAAATAATTAGTGTACAGTCCAAATTTAATGATAATCGCTCACGCCTGGTAAGTCCAGTCTTCATTACTCGTGTTTTGATTTTAAAACGTTTATTGTGTATTAATTCTCGACTTTCCGGTGTGGTTTCCCCTTGTCAGTGATGCAGAACGCCTGAGAACGGGGGGCCAGACAAGGACAGCTGTCTAGTTGGTAGGATGAGATGGATAAATCGAGGCCCCGTGTACACATTGGTGTGCACGTAAAAGGTTCCTTGGCAGATGGAATTCGATATAAGAGTAGGCCGTAGCGCTGCTAGCCGGACAAAATTTCCCTCGTAGAACACTGTATGACGTATGCCCGTCTTCCATTCGCCGAAAAAAAACGGCGCTGCTGTCTGTAAGTAAACCCAATATTGAGCCCTAATAAAAAACTAATTTTACTTTTCTTGTAATTAAATACTACAAATTTGTACTGAAATGACTATGGATTAAAACATTTTGTCTGGGGCCACTCTACTTTGTGCGACATTTATCTTACACAGGCAGAAAATTTTCTCCGGGAAGGTGAGGCTCCCATATACCCCGCTTCGATTGATTGGTGGTTTGGAATAAGGGTCAGCCAGGTAGGCTATATTTGACCAAATTGAAGTTGCTGTAATCACGGGCTAAAATAGCAGGAAAACACGTTTGCTGCAATTAAATTTTCAATTTTCTCCCATCTTCCTGGACTGTAAACAATTGATTGGAATTCGAGTCGGACACCTTAATTAGGCTATATTAGACCACTTTGAAGCAGGAAAAATTGTTCGCAGCCGTCAAATATTCTAAAATTTTGTTGGGGGGGGGATGCAAGGTAAGCTCCACTTCTTCGCCTCTCGAGGAAGATTGGTGGCACTGTCTGTAAACCCAATTTTTTTTTTGGGGGGGGGGGCTTCTGCCCCCTAACTGTCATCGAGCCCGTCAGGCATCGATATTTCTGCGCACGGTGTGCGCAGGCACACTTGCTTTAAAAATACTTTTGCTGGAACATTTTTAAAAATCATGTAAAAAAAAAAGAATACTATTTATTTTTATTGTTGTTATTTTGTTTACTTTCATAATCGTATAATAATTTACTAAAATAAGCTAGTTGATGATAAAAAATATCAGCACGAGACGTTAGAAATTCCACCTGTGACCTCTGCTTAATTTAGTGACAATTTTAGTAGAATGGTAAATTAGATATTTGTTTTTAATTTAAATACACTGTAACGGAATATTGGAAAATAATTTAGGCCTCATCAGAACAAGTTATTTTATTACGGTGCATGAATATCTTGTCATCGTCAAAAGAAACAACGCTTGTTAGTATCCAATTTATATCGGAAGTTAAGTTTAACGAATGACAACCTGGGCGACCTTCGGTTGCAGTGATTTTCGTACTATAGTCGAACCATCTGCATCCGAATGGCATTTAGTTCAACCAGTGGTCGTGACCAGACGTACCATGCGATAGAGCACGGTCGGGATAGTTCAAAGATGGCTGACAAAACTGACACTTGAGAAGATTTTCTTAAAAATATAATAAAATTTCCGATTGCCGTTGCGTTATTTACAGCTTGGTCGGTATTATAGGGTCCATTTTAACACCAGAAATTTAGTGAATAGGCATTGGGGGTATACATGTTAAGTTTGATTTTTTGTTCGTCTTTTTTTGATGAATTTGACAGATTAGGAATATTAGCATCTTCTTATTCGAATATATATATAGCCATAGGCCCACGACAAAAAAACTGTACGCGTAAAATGATCTTGGTTGGGTGACATAAATCAAACGAAAATTATTCTGATATTGACTAATCCTATTTGTAACCCTTTTTAATCTTGCTTTCACATCGCAGGATGAAAACTTAACCAGTTTTTAAAAAATACATGAGTAAACATAGCAGGCGAAACAACTGACATTGTCGCCACCATATTGAATAGTTAAAGGCTAGGGCCATTTGCGTTCGGTTGCTGGTTCAGACTATAGTCGCGACCATAGTCTGCATCCGAAGGTCGCCCTGGCTGCGCAAAGGGATTTAATGAACTTGTTTGAAGCCGGTGGGCATCTATTCTATGTTTATATCAACCCCAAACAACAACAAATTATTATGCACATCAAACATAATCTTTATTATTAAAGTAATCTATAATACATTAATACAATTTAGAAACCCTAATAAAAAAGGTACCGAACTAATTTTTTTTTATATATCTTCTTCTGCTGAGTCCAACCAAAGAACCTTTCGTAAGACCCCCCCACCCCCACCCCACCCACAATCATACTATATACCTGGCAATTGAAGACTCTCCTTTTGAGAATGACCTTGCAGGCATCTTTTTTATAGAGCCCTGGAGCCCGTACGCTTATGCTCCTCCTTCTCTCGGGCGTTTATTTGGCCAGTTCGGTCAAAACAATCATCTTCATCCTCTTACAGTTGCGAATCCATACACGCAGAAGATCTGGATTTTTTCAGCACTTGGAAACCTGACAATTAAAAAAGAAAGTTAAGTTCACCTTCAATTGTGACAGCTGTCAGGATCATCAATTCTTTACTGTTTCATTATTTATTAAAAAATGCGAATGATTAAATGAGTCATTTATACTAACAATTTGAATTACAATCACAATACAATGGTGATGGATTAAATGGTCAAATGGAGGATTTTCGAAAATGGCTGGTACATAAATAAATTACAGTCCCATGACTTTACAGCACAGTGGATGCTAACGGCTTGCCCCAGGGTCCATTCTCTTGATATGTTTATTTTTTTTTTATAAATATAAATGTCTCTGTGACTGTTAGTCTCTGTCTTGTCCACAGGTGGTTTGTACACAAATTGTACAATTTGTAGTTTAATTGTGTTCAACGTGCGTTCCTCCTTCAATGAAATACTCTCTCTGTGTCGGCTAATAATAGCTTATAATACACTTACTTGTGAAACATGACACCTTCCGCTCGATTCTGGGGCTTTTTGTACTTGGCACAATTAATTGCATAGCATATTAGGGTCCTTTTAAAACCATCGCGAAAAAACAAAATACATGAAATATACGCTTATGCCGCTACTTCCTGTTTACAACTACAACCTTCAAGATGGCGGCGCGTTGTGACGTTCCTGAACAAAAACTTAAAATTCTAACGCAATTTTAAAAAATAGCTAAATTCTGGCTGGGATTACTGAACAAAATGGCCATTAACTTGATACATGCGAAAAATAGCCAGCTACCATAAATTTCGTCCCGTTAGTTACGTACGGCGAAATTCGCTGAAGTGCCCCCCCCCCCGAAGTATATAGTATCTCTTTTGTCAAGCCATCAAACAAGGCCAGTATACGAGAACGGTGTTCTGTGACAGAGTGTGACATGCTGCACTTTGTCATAAGCTAGGGGAAGCTGGGATCAGAGGAAATCTACTAGACTGGTTTGAAGACACCCTTCATTAGTAATTAAATTTAATGAAGGCTGACCCAATCAACCCACCCTTCTCTGAGGGAGAGTCAAATAAGGCTCTTTCCCTCAAGAAGGATAGTGCGGCTGGTGAGGACAAAGTAAAGTATTCCATGCTCAAACATCTACCTAGAAACGCCAAAACGATACTACTAAACTTCTTCAACACCTCTTGGCTGACAGGAGAGGTACCTAAACCAGGGAAAGTGAAGAAAAAGGTCGACCAGGTAAGTTTGACATCCACACTATGCAAAACCTTGGAAACAATGGTTAATATCCGATTACAGTTCTATCTGGAGAGCAACCGACTGATCGACGAAGATCAAAGTGGGTTCAGGAAAGGACGATCAACTTCTCTCGGGAAACCTGTTATGTGCCGTGTTCGTTGATCTGACCAAGGCTTTCGATCTAGTTTGGTTAGACGGGCTGCTCTTCATGTTAGGACGTATCGGTATAACGGGCATAATGTTTCGGTGGATCAAAGCTTTCTGAGCGATAGAATGATACAGGTAAATGTTGGCAGATTCCTGAGTGCCGAGCAAACATTAGAAAATGGCACGCCTAAGGGGTCGGTTATCAGTCCCACTCTCTTCAATATAATGATCAATGACATACATAAATCGTCCTACCTCGATGCCAGAACTGACGTAGCTAAATTTGCCGATGACAGTACCATATGGAGGAATGGGAAGAGCTTCTGTGAACTACAAAAGAACATGCAAAAGGCCCTAGACAAATTCATGACATGGGCAAACGACTGGGGATTTAAAGTCTCAGAGAAGAAACCAGTCGGTATGCTTGTGAGCAGGGATAGTGGGATAAACAGAATAACTCTGTGTATGAACGGGAAAACCATCGAGTTTAAAGACCAAACCAAGTTCCTTGGCGTAATCTTTCACCGACGGCTGACCTGGAAACCGCACATCAACTCAACTGTAGATAGATGCTCCAAAATCCTAAACTTAATGAGAAAATTAGCGGGCAGCACGTGGGGCGCCAATAGAGTCACATTAATGATGGTATATCGTGCTCTAATACGATCTGTATTAGACTACGGTTCTTTGGACTTCATGAACTGCGCGCCAACATTGTTAAGTAAGCTTGATACAATCCAATACAAAGCTCTGTGTATTGCGACTGGCGTAGGGCTCGGGACTAGGAGAGAGGCACTACTACAGGAGGCCCCTATCCCTAGGAAGAAAATAACTAGCGACAAGGTATTGGGTTAAGATCTCACAACTAGGCGACAGATCCCAAACATTTACCAGTCTACAAAAAACAAAATATGTAAGAGATCCAAAAAATAAAACCTACAGCCAGGGTATCAGGGAACCGATCAAGGAACTACGACTGGGGGAGCTTGTGATAAATAAACACGACCCCCCTGTTATAGACCCCCGGACGCTACCTATACCACTGGTCAATCAAGATCTACTACAGAAAATTGACAAGAAAAACAACCCCAATGCTGCACGTGCTTTCACTAGAACACTTGGAAGACAACTGGCCGTCTGATGACTGGGACCATGTGTACACGGATGGCTCACGCAATCCTGAAAGGAACTCTAGCTCCTTTGGAATATACCTGCCAAACGGGGAACAGGGAATAAGCAGGAAATTGCCCAATAACTGTTCAGTGTATACTGCAGAGCTTGTTGCCATTCGTGACGCTATATCATGGATCTCCCATAAAAGACCAGTTAGTTCGTCATTCCAAGTGATTCTCTAAGCAGTCTGATTTCAATCCAAAATGACAACTCAGAAGTCATTTTTGAAATCAGGCAGCTATACCAGAGGGTCCTAGAGAAAGGAAGCAAATTAGAGCTCGTGTCAACATCAGGGGAAACGAGAAGGCAGATCGACTTGCCAACGAGGGTCTAAGGGACACAGCACCACTCCGAACCCTAGACTACGGCACCACGGAAATGGTCAGAAGACAGATCAATTAAATCTGGGAATTAACTCTCGTTGAACTTGACACATACAGATTCCGACTGGATGACGAGATCTACACCAAAACATGCAGACTCATATCGAAACTAAGGGTTTAGAGAGCTGCTGCGAGACTACAAACACCAAGTCATCGTCTGTGAATGCGGAGAAGAGTGTACCACCAACCATGTCCTGGTAGACTGCGAGGTATACAAGGAAGAAAGACGGGAACTAGTGAGAATGATGGAAACTAACAACATACCATTTTGGGGTTTTTTTTACATTATTTTACTTTAATTTATTTATTTTAATTTATTTACTTTAGTTTAGTTATTTCAATTTATCTCCTTTAATTTATTTAACATAATGAATGAAATGGGGTTTAACGTCCTACGCTTAAGCACCTAACCTGGGCCAATTGAAGACATAAAAACTAACGAATTTTTCATACAAAGTAGGATGGCTGAGTTAAAACGTCCCCACGAAGGAAGCCCAACCATCCTACAAATATATTTTTATTCTTTTTTATTTCAATTTATTTCCTTTAGTTTATTTATTTTAAATTATTTATAATAATACTAATAACATCTAACTGGTGGGATAGTGGAGTAAGAGGGAGTCATGAACAGATGGGCTCGGCATCTAAACACTATTCTGCCAAAAACAGACACTAAACCAAAAGAGTGGGCCTGGCACCTAAACACTTATCCCAAAAAAATGACATCTACCAATCCAGAAGCAGAAGAGATCATCCACCAAACGATATGTTTTGTATTAAATAAAGGGAAGAACTTCCCGCTAAACATAATCCATGGCCTAAGGTCAAAAATGGAAAGATTGCAAAATCATATTCTAAAAAACAGGAAGCAGCTTCGGCTCTCTTATGTCTTGTCTGCGATATCACTTAAGTGGAAGCAGACGTTAAACACTAAACAGACAGACAGACGGGGACCTCGTTGGAGGAAAGAAGCATGATACTTAAGATCATTTTTGGCAATGACGGAATAGTCTTCAGTCAAAATGACCTTGAGTGTGATTTTCCTGTGGACACTTTCAAACCATATCGTGAAAAATCAAAACAATTTAATCAATATTGGGAAAGGCATTTGTGTGAAAAAATACGTAGTTTTGTTTATGGCCCTCTTAGCAATAATACATTTTCCGGCCTTTGGACAAATAATAATGCAGAGTCAATGAACAATAAACTTCAACAGGTTGCCGAATGGAAACAACACAAACCTACGGACTTTGTAGACAGACTTCCAAAAGTGTTCAGGCTTCAGGTGTAAACTTTGTTTTGAACTATGATGAGTAATAGAACCAACAGCCATATATAACATAATTAATATAAATGTGATATAATAGCGGGGAGATCTGTGGGAACGTTTTGTTATTGCCACCGCCTGACGATACCAATGGAGGGGTTGAAATAGTTATTTAAAGACTGCTGGCCATCTTATATACTAATAGAAACCGTAGTTTGTTATATATAATGATTGAAATATACGCAACAAAATACTTGTTTTTCAAACAAAATGATTAATCTGAATAACAATTTAAAATCTATCTATCGGTTATAAAGGAGATAACTGCTCAAACATTTCATTTTTCTGCAAATTAACGAATATTCGTTGCAGCCATTAACTTAATGTGCCACCATTCGACAATATTAGGTTGTTAACTGATTATATTAGGTAGTATAGTATTTGGTAGTATTAGGTTAGTATTGCTGGTTTTAGTTTTATGTAGGGAGCCAAATGGAACAGCCAAGACAGCTGTGTAGCATTTAAAGTACAATTCTCGCGGTGTAAATTTTTTTTTTTTAAATTGATTTGCACATTTTAAATCATTGTGTTGTAGTACTGGGTAGTGTGTGGTGATATTGGGGTGGTATTGGGTAGTATTGGGTAAATCGTCCCACCCAATATCGACACCTCTTCATCGCCGTAACCGACTTGTGCGGGCTACAAGACACATAAGATTTAATCAAAGACAGTGGAATGCGTTTGTCTTTAGTGACGAATCTCGATTCACTTTGAGATTTGCCGACGGCAGGGTCCGAGTGTACCGCAGACGAGGTGAACGTTACGCTCAAGTATGCATGCGTTAGAGAAGTTGACCAATTTGGTGGCGGCAGCGTCATGGTTTGGGGTACTTTTTGTGCACATTGACGTTCTTCCTCTTGTTGTTGTCAAAGGGAACTTAAATGCTGTCCAGTACAGGGATCAGATTTTGCAACCTAATCTTCTTCTGTTTATGCAGAGACATGGGACAGGACTAACTTTTCAGCAAAACAATACAACAATTGCTACCCAGAATTTTTTAAGAAATGCCGGTGTCCAAGTCCTCATTTGGCCGTCGCTTAGCCCCGACCTTAATCATCCCATTAAACACATCTGGACAAACTGGGTTGACGTGTTCGTCGGCAAGTGAATCCACCAATGAGTTTGCAGGACCTTCAACATGCGACGCCTTCCTCGACTAGTGTGGCAGTATGAGACACCCAGAGGAGGCCACAACCGTTACTAAACACTTTATTCCGATTGTTCTCCAAGTCTGTAAATTTCATTTTGGGGGGTACTGTGACCCCACGAACGTTATCAATGCCAAGAACTTTCTGCGAGACGCAATCTTGCTTTCTGTTGATGTCAAGGTCGTATGTGCACAACATAACAAACCAAATAATTAAAAATCTAGTCCCAAAAATCCTGAGTGTCAAGTTTTTAATTCGGATGAGTATATTATGGACGATTTACCAAAACAACCTGAATCCACCATTATTTCAACTTATATTATAATAATTTATATCTATATTTGATAATGTACTGTTCTTTATGCCAAATTTGCATTGTAACTGCTAAACCAGTGTTCAAATATTTGCAATTCGTTTTATATAGTAACATAAAAAAAGGAAGACAAAAATGCATCATCCTAAATTTAATACAGTACATTTACCATTCTTTGGGTTCTTGGAAATTCACCCTTTTATATAATATTGCTACCTGAACAGATGTCACCAAATAGTAACATTAAATCATACTGACCGTATGTGTGGACCAGTCAACATTCGGTTACTAATAAAATAGATCTTTATACGAACCATTCGAGAAAATCACAAAAACTTACCTAATTATAGACTACAAACTAGGCCTAATAACGTGCGACTTGAAGCTGACGAAATGTGGTCTTTTTAGACGACAGCATAATTCGACCCCGGTCTCGATTCCCTTTACTGTTGTGTGTTACTTTAATTGGTAATGTCCGTTTAGAAATTAAGTTAAATGAGGTACACAGCAATAATTTGTCATACGTCTTAATTCGAAGTCAATGTAAACATGGTGTTCCGCCGTGTTGCGTATATGGCGAATACACGCGCGCCGCATACTTTCGTTCCCATTGCAACATCTTTCATTTGCGTATAGTATATGCTATCAAAATAAAATACATTATTAGTTTAGCATAACAGACTTTATGAAACGATCTGGTATGTCTGAAAAATTATGTTATCCAGTATTCAATATGCTATGGCTTTAAGTCCTAACGTTCGATCAATATTATTATATAAGTTTACTTCATCAAAGCTAATAAGTGTACTACCTGGTTATACGGGTTTTGGTAATTGGTGTAGAAAATCAATGTCGTCACACGTAGATAACTTATAACGTGTGTACATAATGTTATTTGGATCATATAATCTTTCCGTTGCTGAAAATATTACCACTTTTAAGACCTTACATGAGTTATTTAACCTTTCTCAACGATTCTAAAAATTATTTTCAATTTGCATTAAAATTCCCTAATTTACTAGATATTTTACTACAAATTTTTCAATTTTTATATATACTATTCAAAAGAAGTAGGGGATATTTGATTTTTAAGTGTTATTAAAGTCACCTAATGAAACTGACAAGAAACAAATGACAAAATGAAATGAAGTTCACATTCATAGATTTATTCCAAATGATCGTTAGACTAAGTAAGGCACGGACTGACCATTATAAGGGCAAAGTAATACCCGGGGTCAAACAGCAAAGGTACCAACAAAGTCAGTAACGGGTAAATCCTCCTCTGTTTGCCAAACAAGCATTGATCTTTGGTCCAGATTGTCCCATTCCTGTTGCAACGCAGCAGCAAGTTCTTGGACATTGGCAGGACGTAGTTAACGTTGACGTAACCTCTGTCCAAGCATATCCCAGACATGTTCGATGGGGGGGGGGGGAGGTCGGGACTCAGTGCTGGCCAAGGTAATGTGGTGATATTCTGTTGTTCGAGGTAACCTTTAACAATCCTGGCCCTGTGAAATCTTTCGTTGTCATCCTGGAAGATGAAACGGCGGCCATGACGTCGTGCGAACGGCACAACATGGACTGCCAAGATGTTGTCCCGGTAGTACTGGCTTCAACACGCCATGCAACAACATGTAAAGCCGTTCTTCCAGCAACAGTGATGCCTCCCCACACCATAACAGAACCACCCCCAAATTGATCATGTCTGATGACGTTAACGTCTTTGAAGCACTCGTTTCGACGACGCCACACCCTCCTACGTCTGTCCAAAAAATCAACAGTGAACCTTGACTCATCTGAAAACATCACATTGCTCCAGCGTTGATTATCCCAGTGTTGACGATCCCTACACCAACGACGTCTTGCCTAAATGTGATGATCTTTCAAACAAGGGATCACGCGAGGACGTCGGGCGCGAAGGTGACCCCTATGCAATCGACTCTGAATGGTCTGTACCGCTATGATGATCCCAAGCATCACCTGCAATTGCATGCGGTAGCTATTGGTGCGTTTGGGCGTCACATGTAACTGTTAGGTTCTATAGTGACTTTTTTCGTAGTCATTTGCATATTTTAGTATTATGCCCCCAAAATCAAATATCCCCTACTTTTTTTGAATAGTGTAATATAAATAATTACATGTACTGTAAATATCTTGTATATAAGTTATAATTGTAAATTAAAAAAAATAATTATAGTATTGTTCATCTTAGAGCATATGTTATATTAGAATGATAAAATAACGTGTTTAAGATTAAAATTAGCCCCATCTTTATCAGTATGTTTAATTCTTATGTCTCTATTGTTATGTAAATAAATAAGATGTTTAAAATAAAAACAAACTACATATTTCAAGCAGCGGAACCTATTCAGGGTGATAACGTATATAATTATTAAAGTTGATAAAAAAAAAAATGGGTCCAGGTAAAAAAATGAAATTAAAAATGAAACATTTTTTTTTTTAGCGTTTTCACCGCGATTGCGGCTCTTCGGGCATTTATTAAACCATCGTAGTGTTAACTGATAACAAAATACATTGATATTAAATGTTAACTCGGGCCAATATTGACAATTTACAGAAAAACCGTAATATAAAATTATCCGAATCTGATCAACTAAATAGATATCCAGTAGTAAAAGCACCAGTTTAAGTTAATTAAATGGAATTATAGACACATCAAACAATGGTGAAAAGGAAAATCATTAACCCTTTGGACGCTGACGCCCTGAACGTCATTAAGTCTATATACTAGCCCCCTGAGTAAACTTTTTTAAAAATATATATTTTTGTAATATTTTTGTTTTGTCTTTGTATTTACTTACAATAAGTCTAAAATCAATATCAATGAATAAAATAGTCTGGAACTATCTCGTACTACCCCCCCCCCACCCCCTTGGTAAAAATGGGGATTTTTTTTTTTGTAATATATTTTTTTTTTTTATGTCCTTCAATTCACAAACCTCGTACTACCCCCCCCCCCCTGGTAAAAATGGGGACTTTTTTTGTAAAATATTTTTTTTATGTCTTTTAATTCACTAACAAACTAGAATACAATCAATATTTAATAATATCAATGAGTAGCCATCTTTCGTTTTCCATATTTATCGTTTATTTGATAAAAATCAAGTAAATGCGCGCACAATAACAATAATTTTCTGTAAACCAAAGATTGACTTCCGTTGATAGAAAAGGCCAAAAACCTGATAAAACAAAGTCACTGATACACGTCCTGACCCAACCAGGTCGATGTTTCACCGGGACAAGAAATTTTAAACAGAAATAAAATCAAATAATATATCAGTTTAGAATAACAATTTTTTTGTGAATAAAGTTTGCATGGGCTTGTATTTATTTCTTCTTCTTGACAATGATTAATCAGTATACATATAAATTGAAAATTTTGCTTACAGAACCAGGAATGTTTTAGATGATTGGCTATGTGTTATGGAAACGCCCATAATATCTAGAGCCCAGTTCTTCGTTTTTAAGATCACAGCCATATAATATGTTTCTTTTTAATATAAAACATAATATAAAACCAATAATGTTACTCACGTGCTGACATTTAAAAATAATGAGAGCAGAAACTCGTTGTAAATAGCCCAACTTATAAAGCGACTCTCATTAAACTCGGATGGTGCTTTCCTTACAACTACACATAGCCTTACACCCCATAACAACAACAATAACTCAGCTGTAATAAATATAATATATTATATCATTAATAAATGTATTCAGACAATCACCCACCGTCCCCTATTCCCGCTGTGTAGTCACACTAAATTGTTATGGCACAGAAGGTGAGTTAATCGGAGAGGGTTAAGAAACATAAACCCCCAGACAGAGCATGTAGTTCAGAGCACGTATGTTGTAGCTAGGGTAGTAGAGACAATATATGCTATGCCACCTTTATAGTGGCACGATTTTTGACACGGCATTAAAATGTCTAGTTTTTGCAGTTACGTTTTAGTAGCTTAGCAGAGGAAAACCAATCTGATTATTCAACGATAAGCAGTAATATAAAGAGAAGTGTGTATATATATATATATATAAAAAAAATTGTGGTAACAGCTCTCAGGTGATATATAAATAAATAAGATGTTTGAAAAGAAAACAAACTACATATTTCAAGTTAGCGCTTTCAGTTCACAAGTTTATATAACACTATCATATTAAAAAGTCTGAGGAGGTTCCGATGGAACTGAAAGCGCTAACTTGAAATTTTACATTTAGCTTTGCATTAAACATTTTTATAAAGCGGAGTTCTTTAAGTTCCAAAAGATGCATATCAAAATTGTTCAATTTATAAATGGGGGAAACTTTAAATTTTCCTTTCCCACATATATCAAAATGTCTACTGACAGGAACTGTGCGGTTTTCCGGAATCTTAATGTGTGAGCGATGAAGGTTCATTCTCAGGCATAATTTTTGGTCCGTTTTTCCTATGTACCGCTCATTGCAGCCCCCGCAAGTCATCATGTACACAACATGTTCGGACTTACAGTTCATATTCTGGCGAATATAGAAAGTTTTTTCGTTAGAAATCCGAATTTCCGATCCTTCTATCATGTCCTCACACAAACAACACCTTTTATCTCCCCATTTGACGACTTTCGGGATATTTGTAGTCTGCCGCTCATCGAAACGTGATGATGTTAAAATCCTTCGTAGATTTGGCGACTGTTTATAACTACTTATCATTGTTGTCTTTTTGAGATAGGTTCGCATTTTAGAACATTTTTCTAGAAATAACTTCGAATGATCTATAACATTCATCGGTCGGATATAATTTGGATTATAAGTGGATACAAATGTCACAATATTTTTCTCCAAATCTTTTTGTTTGGGTGTTCTCAATGTGGTTTGATCTAAAGATAATGCTTTGGTTACTGCATCCTGTATTAGTTTTGATGGGTACTCCTGCTTTTTAAGATATACCTTAAGTTCCTCTAGTCTTTGTTTTTTCCATTCCGGATTAGAAACTATGGTGCAAACTCTTCTCGCAAGGTTATATGGTATGTTCCTTTTTGTGTGAGATGGATGACACGACTTGAAATTCAAGTATTGGTGGGTGTCTGTACTTTTATAGTATAGGTCCGTTTCGATTTCCCCGGATGGATGTAGATGGACAGTAACATTTAAAAAGCTTAAATTATTCTTGCTTTTTTCCATGGTGAATTTTAATGACGGATCCAGAGAATTAAGAATGTAATGAAGATCTTCTAGATCGCTTTCTTCTCCATTATATATGGTGAAACAGTCATCTAAAAAACGTTTCCAGAATTCTTCAAAGTATTCCCTGGTAGTTGATCCAAATCGATCACCAATTGATTTGTAGAGTAGCGTCTCTAAATACCCAAGACTTAATGTTGCATTGGTTGGAGCTACCTTTGTACCCATCGCAACGCCTTTGATTTGGCTGTAGTAGGCTCCATCAAAGTAAAATATGTTGTTTGTGATGACTAATTCCAATGCTTCGAGTATGAAGTTAATTGAAAATCTAGACGGAATGTCATCACTATAGTTGGAGATCCAATATCTGATGGCCTTCATACATAGAGATAGGTCGATGTTGTTGTACAGGTTCACAACATCAAAACTAACAAGTGTACTACCCGGAAGCGTTTTTTGAGGCAGTTTACTTAGAAATGCAGTTCCGTCTTTTAGGTAGCTTTTAACATGCTTACAGAGTGGCTTCAGTATAATGTCGACGAAATTGCTCAAACGTTGGGTTAGACTTTGTGGGCCTCCCACTATTGGCCGGAATGTTAGATCTTCCGGTTCCTCGATATAAATGACTTCAGAATTTTGATTTCTCACCTGTGTCTGTATTAACTTACTTTTGTGTACTTTGGGTAATCCATAAAAGTAGGCTGTTTTGGACTCGTGAATTGTGAGGTATTCTTTCTCTTTCTCTGTAAGATGACTTTGATATTTGTTCACAAATATTATGATTTTTCGTTTTACTCCTTGTTCTTTTTGAAAATTTGTAGCATTGTAGTATTCTGAATCTTTAAGAATTTTCAGAATGTTGTTGCGGTAAAAACCAGTATTCATTATAACGATAGCACCACCCTTGTCCGCTTGTTTTATAACAATTTCTGCGTTGTTTTTTAATTGATTAAGTCCCGTTTTTTCTACTTTACTAATGTTTTTAGTAATTTTTTGCTTGTGTAGAGGGGCGTTTTCAACATTGTTGCAGAAATCTTCGAGATGTTGATTTCTTCCTTTTCTCGGTTTGAAAGTGGATTTATTGCGGGCAATACTACCATCCTGTGTTTGGTCTTCCCTGTCATCTTCATCCTCATTAGCGAAAATCTCTGCTAGTCTGATTTTGCGAGTAAACGCTTGAAATTCTGATCGTATTAGATCTTCATTTTCATCCGGTGTTGGGGTGAATTTTAACCCTTTCAGTAGCAGTTTTTTTTGATTATCCGACAGGTTTAACGATGACAGGTTTATTATCTTTGGATCTACTGCGGTTCGTTGTGATATCTGGACTGTGGGTAGCCTCGTCCTTTGATCTGGCCTCGGTATAAAAAAGAATCATTTTTTGTTGATCTTTCTTTAAATTGTTTAAACCTTTTCTCCGGTTTTCTTTTTGCCATGTTCTTGCTACCTGTTGCACCTTTTTGTGGTGTGCTTTTATTTCGAGGTGATTGTTTGTTCCTCGGAGATTCAGATATCGGCCGCGTTTGTTTGTGTTTTCCGCTTTCTTCTTTATATTTAGCGGAATGAGCATTTGGTGATTTTTTTAACCTTTTTGCTCGGTAATGGCTTTGGATTGGGTTTAGATTTTTCATTCCTAGGCTTGAAATACGAGTTTCCGAATTTCTCTTCATACTGTAAAAGCCATTTTTCAACCTTCTGCCATTTATTCTCACATTTTGAATCTATTTTGGAAATATCATTATTCCATAACTGTAGGAGTTTTTCCGATATTTTTCCTGTAGATTCATCTTTAATTTTTTCAATCATCTTCATGTTGAAATCTTGTACTTTCTGTTCGAGATTAGTACTGTTGATTTTCATTATATCAACGTGATTAGCGAATTCCATCCTGGCACTTCGGATACGAATATTTTTTATCTCTTCGGTTTCCTCTGTGTTTTTTATTCTGAATTTCATCAGTAATAAAGGAGTTTCTTTCGTCAACCAAGCTTCATAATGTTCAATATGTTTGGTGACAGAAGTATATTTCCACAGTGCGGATTCATATTGTTTTTTGTTATTCGACCATTCTTTGAACATACATTTTTGTTTCCGTGTTACTTCTCTATCAATGTTTATATTTTCCAATACTGGTTTTTACCGCAACAACATTCTGAAAATTCTTAATGATTCAGAATACTACAATGCTACAAATTTTCAAAAAGAACAAGGAGTAAAACGAAAAATCATAAAATTTGTGAACAAATATCAAAGTCATTTTACAGAGAAAGAGAAAGAATACCTCACAATCCACGAGTCCAAAACAGCCTACTTTTATGGATTACCCAAAGTACACAAAAGTAAGTTAATACAGACACAGGTGAGAAATCAAAATTCTGAAGTCATTTATATCGAGGAACCGAAAGATCTAACATTCCGGCCAATAGTGGGAGGCCCACAAAGTCTAACCCACAAAGTCTAACCCAACGTTTGAGCAATTTCGTCGACATTATACTGAAGCCACTCTGTAAGCATGTTAAAAGCTACCTAAAAGACGGAACTCCATTTCTAAGTAAACTGCCTCAAAAAACGCTTCCGGGTAGTACACTTGTTAGTTTTGATGTTGTGAACCTGTACAGCAACATCGACCTATCTCTAGGTATGAAGGCCATCAGATATTGGATCTCCAACTATAGTGATGACATTCCGTCTAGATTTTCAATTAACTTCATACTCGAAGCATTGGAATTAGTCATCACAAACAACATATTTTACTTTGATGGAGCCTACTACAGCCAAATCAAAGGCGTTGCGATGGGTACAAAGGTAGCTCCAACCTATGCAACATTAAGTCTTGGGTATTTAGAGACGCTACTCTACAAATCAATTGGTGATCGATTTGGATCAACTACCAGGGAATACTTTGAAGAATTCTGGAAACGTTTTTTAGATGACTGTTTCACCATATATAATGGAGAAGAAAGCGATCTAGAAGATCTTCATTACATTCTTAATTCTCTAGATCCGTCATTAAAATTCACCATGGAAAAAAGCAAGAATAATTTAAGCTTTTTAAATGTTACTGTCCATCTACATCCATCTGGGGAAATCGAAACGGACCTATACTATAAAAGTACAGACACCCACCAATACTTGAATTTCAAGTCGTGCCATCCATCTCACACAAAAAGGAACATACCATATAACCTTGCGAGAAGAGTTTGCACCATAGTTTCTAATCCGGAATGGAAAAAACAAAGACTAGAGGAACTTAAGGTATATCTTAAAAAGCAGGAGTACCCATCAAAACTAATACAGGATGCAGTAACCAAAGCATTGTCTTTAGATCAAACCACATTGAGAACACCCAAACAAAAAGATTTGGAGAAAAATATTGAGACATTTGTATCCACTTATAATCCAAATTATATCCGACCGATGAATGTTATAGATCATTCGAAGTTATTTCTAGAAAAATGTTCTAAAATGCGAACCTATCTCAAAAAGACAACAATGATAAGTAGTTATAAACAGTCGCCAAATCTACGAAGGATTTTAACATCATCACGTTTCGATGAGCGGCAGACTACAAATATCCCGAAAGTCGTCAAATGGGGAGATAAAAGGTGTAGTTTGTGTGAGGACATGATAGAAGGATCGGAAATTCGGATTTCTAACGAAAAAACTTTCTATATTCGCCAGAATATGAACTGTAAGTCAGAACATGTTGTGTACATGATGACTTGCGGGGGCTGCAATGAGCGGTACATAGGAAAAACGGACCAAAAATTATGCCTGAGAATGAACCTTCATCGCTCACACATTAAGATTCCGGAAAACCGCACAGTTCCTGTCAGTAGACATTTTGATATATGTGGGAAAGGAAAATTTAAAGTTTCCCCCATTTATAAATTGAACAATTTTGATATGCATCTTTTGGAACTTAAAGAACTCTGCTTTATAAAAACGTTTAATGCAAAGCTAAATGTAAAATGCTAAAAATAGTTACTATCCCTTGTAACTGTTGACGTCGCTATGACGACGTATTGTCACTTCCATTATTATCACTTCCATTATTATCGCCCTGAAGACACATAGCGGTCGAAAGTACTCGGCGGAATGTGATAAATTTTTAGTTTTAATGAATCGTTATTAGTTAAAAATTGTGTTTTATTTAAATATTATATACTGAGAGCAGCTTTATTTAGTTTACATTTATATATATATAAGTGAGCAGGGGTGATCACTGATGCAGTTGTAAAGAATAATAATAATAATTAAAAATTGAAAACTAAAAAATATATTAATTCAATGAACAGAAAACCACGAAAGAGATATTAATACTGGTTATTAGACTGAACAAAATGAGGGAAAGCCATAAATATATTGATTAAATAAATAGTAAATAGAGCATTATGAAACATATCTCCCGCTGTAAAAATTTGGTTAGGTACTGAAAAGAAGATATGGAAAATGTATAATTAGATTGTGAAAACTGGATATGCACTGAAAAAGAAACAAAAGCATGGGGATCAATAAGCAGGAAATATATCTGGATACGTGCTGAACAGAAAACCGGATAAGTGCTGAAATAGAAATAAAGTGTTAGAATTTATGTATAAGTTGATCATAAGCCCTTGGTATTAACAGCCCAACATCACGGTTTAGCTTGGGCTTGATGCATTTTATGTTGATGGCCTCAAGAAATTTCCCGGTTTTCTTCTGGTGATAATGTACTGCAAGGGTTCTGGTTTGGTCCCACAAGATTGTATGATTTGTGTTGTTGATAATATGCTCTGCTACGGCTGATGGATTGGTGGAAGCTAGTGACTTGTGTTCTTTTATTCTTACATCAAGTCGGCGCTTCGCTTCTCCCACGTACTTTTCATTGCCGCTAAAGAAGGTCACGTCTATACCCACTTCTTGTTTTATCAACCTTCTGATTTGGTAGGAGATTTTGCCGTGGAACGGGATGGTTATTCTGATGCCAGAGTGGTCAGTATTTAGCGTTCTTGGCTTGTGTTGGTTCTCTATGGAGGTGGTGATGATGTCATTGACAAGTTGGTTGGGGTAACTGTTATTGTTTGTGAAGACGTTCCTTAAAAGTTCTAATTCTGCGGGTAAACTTCCTTCATCACATATCTTGGTGGCACGTCTGGTTTAGTGTGGTGACGATTTATATGTTGTGAATGATTTGAATTTTAGTGAAAGTATTGATCAGTGTGAGTTGGTTTCCTGTAAACAGTAGTGGAGAATTTGTTGTCAGATTGTCACTAATACATCAAGAAATGAGAGACTGCCATCCGTTTCTGTTTCCATTGTGAATCTTATCCTCGTTGAGTGATATTATCAGTGGTTAGGTTGGTATCCAGCGGCGTCTCTAGTTCATTGATTTTCTTTTTCAGTATTTTGAGTGTCTGAGCTGTGGGGATACTAGTGAACAGGTCTACTACGTCATAGGAAAGAATGGTGCCGGTTGATGGGACAGATGACAGTTTATGGCAGAAGTCGCTGGAGTCAGCAAGAAAGGATTTTCCAAGTGGTGCCAAAAGACGGGTTAAGAATTTTGCTGTATTGTAATATACTGAATCTTGAGAACAAACCAATAAGTGAGCCTTGACAGGGTTCTTGTGAATCATAATGGTGTCTTGTGCATATGGAGGTCTGGGGTGAGAGGTATTCAGATTATAGTAAACTGCTGGTATGATCTGCTTTTTGTCTTTCAATGAAGTTAGAAGTTTCCGCAGCTTGGTTTCGTGGATGGCTGTGGGATCTTTCCTGATTATTTGGTAAGTCTTGAAGTATGATGTTTACAGTATCCACATAGCCATACAGTAGCTTTGCCTTTGTCAGCAGGGATGATGGTGATGTTGGAGTCTGCTTTTAATTCCTTTGGTGCTAGCTGCTGTGATTTGGATAGGTAATTGGTTTGGGGTTTGGTTTTCAAAAGTATAATATTGTAGATATGATGCCTTAAATAATCCACCTTGCCACGTGGTGCCAGTTGGCGTAACCCCTTTTTTATATTTGTGATGTAATCGTCATGATTCTTCTGTCTGGATATAGGGATGAAATTCAGGCCTTTGGATAATATAGTGATTTGGTCATCGGTAAGATTAGTTGAACTAAGATTGACAACTGCCTTTGTGAGGTACTCATCAGAAGGAGACTTGTTGCTTCTGGTGAGTGTAGGATGTTGTCTTGATTTCAAATTGTTGTATTTTTAATGTGCCTTGTTTATACTTGGTCATCCAGTACAGAGTAAGCTTTGAAATGCATAGAACGTATTTATAATCTTCAGGGGACAGTCATGATTCAAGTTCTGCATGTTGTTCAATAATTACAGTTTTGGTTTCTCGTTTCCAAAGTGTTGAATTCGTTCTTTGACCAGACAGTTGCCGGCTTTCCGTAGAATTTTATAAGCAGCGGCAGACTGGACTGGTGTAATTCATTGGGAATAATGACACTATCCCTGCATCGCATTAAAAAAGACAATTTAATTGTTGAATAATCGAATATACTTGCCCTCTCATTTCACAATCTGGTTCATTAGTCTAATTACACATTTTTCCATTTCTTCTTTTCGGTACTTAACCAATTTTTACAGCGGGAGATAAGTTTCACAATTCTCTATTTACAATTTTTTTTAATCAATATATTTACCACTTTCCATCATTTTTCTGTCTAATAAGACGTTTTTTAATATCTCTTTTAAATGATTTTCTGTTCAGTGAATTAATATATTTTATATACTTGGTTTTTAATTCCTGTTTATTGATCCCCATGCTTTTGTTTCTTTTTCACTGCCTATCCAGTTTTCACAATCTAATTATACATTTCCATATCTTCTTTTCAGTACTTAACCAATTATTTTACAGCGGGAGATATGTTTCATAATGCTCTATTTACAATATATTTAATCAATATATTTACGGCTTTCCCTCATTTTGTTCAGTCTAATAACCAGTTTTAATATCTCTTTTATGATTTTCTGTTCAGTGAATTAATATATTTTTTAGTTTTTAATTTTTAATTATAGTGATCAATCATGCTCACTTATTATATATATATATATATACACATACTTCTCTATAACTCAGGTTAATTGGTTTTCCATTAAGAGTGTTAATACAATAATAGCATTCACCACCTCTGTTGTGTAGGTTTAGTTCTTAATGGCCCCCTCATCAAAGATGTTAAGTTTTAATTGGATTTGATTATTGTCTTTGTTGCATATTCTGTATATATATTTGCCCACATTCATATTTTTTGTATTTGCTTCTTGATAAAGACGAGAGTATCCTCGTCAAAACGTCGCTTAGTATCAAAATCAGTGATTGTGTATCCATAAAATTGTACCTTGTGTTTTTATGTTACGCTAGGTTACAGAGGTTGTAAAGAGAAATCTGGCTTGCCTAAGAGCCAATCGGGGTACCACCCAGTCATCCGATGATTGAATCACTATCCCCTTATAGCCTTGTTTGTATATAATATCTATTTCCATTTGCCAAACATACCTATAGCTGCCGAATGGTCCCACCAATCCGAAGAACACTGATAAGCTTGCAATCCCCTAACATCTCTGCCTGAAGAAAAAGAAAATACGAGAATTAGCATTCTAGTTAAATAGCTAGACGTAATGACGTGGCTACATGGTTTTTGTGCTAACAACCCACTATAAAGCGTCAATCCGACTTCTGGTCACGTTATATATCTCGTCAAGTACAAAACACTGTAAGACATAGTGTTATAGGTCTTATTGCCAGAAAATGTATCTTAAAATTGAGGACGCTGTATTAACTCCCCCAACTCTTACTAACAAATTCGATGGTTAATTTAATTTCAATATCTTATCCAAACTAGGATAGAAATAGTAGGCATTTCACGTCACTTCGGATCTTGGTTAATGAGCTGAAGGCCAACACTTACGTGGCAGTTAATATAATTTTCTACGTGTTGTTCTTGGTATTCAGGTTAATAACTAGTATAATAAACAACGAAATGTCGAGAACCAGTAAACTTCACTAACATTAGGCTGTCGTTGTATCTGTGAATTTGTGTTATATAAAATCGGCGAGACGATTTACCCAATACTACCCAATACTACCCAATACTACCCAATACCACCCTAATACCACCTCAATAATATCATCACATACTACCCAATACTACAAGAAAATGATGTAAAATGGACATATCATAAAATTGTTTATAAAAATAGACAGTTCTGTCGCGGAAAATGTACTTCAAATGCGATACCGATGTATGGTTGTTCCATTTGCCTCCCTATATCACCCAAATCAAGCATATAGTAACCCAATACTACCAAATGCTTAACAAATACTACCAAATATTACCCAATATTATCAAATACAAACCTAATATCGTCAATTAGCAACATACCAGTATAATTATTGCAACGAATATTTGATAATTTGCAGAAAATTGAAATATTTACGCAGTTATCTCCCTTTTCAACCGATAAATAGATTTTAGATTGCTACTCAGATTAATCATCTTGTTGGGCTTTGCCGTTTGGTTCAAGTACAACGAAGTTTCATGTAAAATAATGAAAAAGGGTTTGTTATAGATGCTCCCGCTATAGTGTATTCATACAATATTACACGTTTAAAGCATATCAATATATAACATAACATAAAATAAAACATGTTTCAAAAGAAGTTAACAAACATTTAAAACTAAATCAAAATAAAACCAGTTTATAAAATGGATAGCCAAACATCCACATAAAAGTATTTTAGAGGTTGATTTAGAAAAGTTCATTTAACGGTCTCATGGCCCACTCAAAGGTCTTCATACACTATTTTTCTTCATTATTCTAACTACTAGATGTTTAAGTGTCCTACCTGTTGTGTAAATTATCCATTGCATCCTATTTTACTTGTCCAGAGGGTTCGAAAATATGTTTAAATCCAAGTTGCATTTCAAAGTGTTTACGTGAAGCTTTTCAAACTAGTTGTTACCATGTAGTTGAATTTTTCCATTTTTTTAAATTCGGTGTGTTAAGATGAAATTTGTATCATCAATTAATTTGAATGTTGTAAAATGGTACAATTTGTTGACCAGAATAATGATAGGGGCATATTATTCAGTTACAACAAGAGTGGTATTTGGCATTTAACGCATTTTCTTTGTCTTTCCAAACTAGGCTCCTTTGGAAAAAAAACCCCTCTGGTTAAATTTTTTAACGATTCTTCGAAAATTGTCACTTACAAATACTAATTATTCTACGGTATATATAAATCCACAGGTGACGATGTCGCGGCGATGTCATTGCCACTCTAAATGAATAGACACGGCCTCCCACATACGCAGTTTATATTTTCATGTCAACAATGGGCGATGTATTATTTTAAAATTAACGACATTGTACATGTTTATTACCAATGTGTGATGCTCTAATCGAATATACATTCCACCTGATTTAGCAATTATTAATCAACGGGGTTAAGATTCATGATTGGGTAATCAAGTTCTGGTTTATTTATATTATCAAAGAAACAGACAGGGCTGTATAAAACGCCACAAATGACAGTTTTGATGAACTTAGAAGTGTCGCGTCTAGAATTACAAACTTGAAAAAAACGTGTAAGTTTCGCTAATTTTAAATAAAACATAGTTGACAGGAAAATAATAAACAGTATACAATTGTTTTGTTTAAGCATTAATTTTAAAATAAATACGAACACTTGGCACTTAATATTATTTCATTATCTCGTTTGCGCGAGGTGTGTTTAACTCTGCGGTGAAACCGGTGTACCAGAGAAAACTCACCTTGTTTGACAGACGACCCGACGGCCTTGTCACTATTAAGCGAAAAGATAGAGATGGGTCATTTTGGGTACAAAATATGGTATATCGTCAAACTTGTTTTTCTTATTTTAGGTTGGTAGTCTTGGAAACCAAATGCAAAGCCAAAGAAGATGATTAAACTGAGTAACAATCTAAAATCGATTTATGTAAAGGGAGATAACTGGGTAAATAGTTCAATTTTCTGCAAAATGTCGAACATTTGTTGCAGTAATTATCCTAATATACTGTTATTTGGCAATATTAGGTTGTTATATAATCATATTGGGTAGTATTCGGTAGTATTTGAATAATATTTGGTAGTATTCGGTTATTATTGTGGTATAGGGAGGCAAATGGAACAGCAAGACATCGGTATCGCATTTGAAGTACATTTTCCGCGACATGATATGTCCCTTTTGCATCCTTATCTTATGGTGGTATTGGAGTGGAATAAGGGTGGTATTGGGTGGTATTGGGTAGAATTGGGTAGTATTAGCTTAATCGTCCCACCCATATAAAATAACTATAATTCTTGTAACAAATTCAAAAAAATATGGTTTCCAAATTCATGCGACACCTTCAAAATAAAAATATGGTTTCCAAATTCATGCGACACCTTCAAAATAATAATATGGTTTCTAACATTTAACCAAACTATTCCTTATTATTCAACGCAAAGGCGAAAAGCTGCTTAAACAAATAAAATGTAATATCTGCCTAGAAATTTATAGTATCATTTGTGCTAAGGCCTAGTATACTTTTAAAAATGCTTTAAGCGTGATGTTCAAGTAAATCTGAACCTATTTGAAATATTTGGGATTTTTTTATCTTCAAGGGACAATATTTGGGATCTTTTTTTTTATCTTAACCTTAGGACGTGACCCACCTTCATGCAGGAAATACTAATATCCTCACCCGGTCGTTGTAAATACAGCCCCAAGTTTGTCTGGGTCTGACCTACGTTGACATTCAAAGGGGAATAAAAATAAATAATAGACGCTGATCGGTTAACATGCAACTTCGGTACATTTTGGGGCCAACTCAATCGTACATAACTAACAGATACATCTGTTGAAACCAGTTTTGTTAAAAAAAACAATCAAGCACAAAACATTCAATTTATAATACCCTCTTTGTCTTACAATGTTGATCAGTCATTACCAATCTGATTTAAAACATTACAGACATAGTATAGGATACAAATAAAAATAATACTTAAAACGGTTAATATTGATATTGTGGAACATGCATATAATACATACATGTATTTGAGGTTAAAAATAAAGCTAAAACATTACTGGATTGCATCTATTAAAATTGTATAGCGGCAAGGAACGACACCGGCAAACCGAATAAGCTTTAAAAGTAATCTGACAACCTTAAACTATGTTTATCAGCCTTAAAAAAATGTGACAATATTCATGTATAGACATTAAAATATGTGCTAATTTTGCGGTCAGTTTATCGAAAAGAGTGACACAGGTACCATGAGTACCAAATTCCGACGAAGAACTTTTCACGCTGGTACCTCGGTGCCTGAAAATTTCAAGGCGATACCTGCATTCCTTCAAGTTGTTTGTTCTTGGCACGGCTCCAGGCTCTGCCGTTCGTCATTTTTTTCGAAGTCAAGGGGAAAAAAGTAGAATATCGCCGCGATAACGGCACCGATTATTCGAAAACGTGAAATTTGGACACAATACGCCCATTATCACTTTGTGCTTTACTCCCATTTTTATCTGATTAAAAAAATTAGTTTTAGAAAAATAAGAACATTATTTGGTTTAAATTAATTTTCAAATTGCAAATGCCAAGAAAGGTTATCGCCTCTTCCGTATACATATTATCCTTTCAAGACGATTTTTTAAAAAGACCGCAACACCAAAAACCTAAATCAACTTTTAATAGGAGAAAATGCTCAGATATCAAGAACAAAAAAAAATCATCAGCAATAAATATCATCTGTGGACCTTTTATTATACGGCGGTTATACAAAGTTCATATATGTGACCCTTTACACGAGTGCTGAATTTTATAACGTAATAAACAAAAGAGATAGACTCATTAGGTCACGTGTTTTATAATGATGGATGTACAGTAGCAGAGACGTGAAGTGTGGATCTAGAGAATAGGAAGGAAAGTCTGTTCCGATCATTTTCTTACAGGTAAGAATAACGAACACATTTTACATTTTAGCTTTACCGTCCAACTAACACTTTTTCATCGACTTCCTCCAAGCCAATTTCCAAGGCAAATATAATTTGAAATTGAATTTTAAAGATCGAAAACAACAAAATAAACTGAGGAGTGTATTTTTGTTTTGTTGTTACTAATGTTAGTCTATGTGGTTGGTAAGAATAGACTATCCTTGACGCTGCTAATATTAAATCAAAGAAAAGGTATCTATATCTATATACATGTATATTTATATAACTCCTCCCACTTATTATCACTCGGAATCCAAACAATCCGTCAGTAAAAAATAACATTAGAGGAAATATACTCTCCGAAAAAAGAAACGCAACGTGACATTTTCGTCGTCGGTATACCCTCGCTCTACCATCGCCTTGTCGCAACAGGAACCTCGACACGTCGCTGAACCAAACTCCACTTCAGTGTTATTGTATGGAAGACCAAATGGGACAATATTCACTATTCTTGTTTCTACATTCCAGTTTGAACGTTTTAGACACGAACGCAACATTCAAAACTAATAATTCTTGTTTCTACATTCTTATGTCAACATTTCATCCACAAAATCAACATTTCAAACCAAAAAACCGACTTTATGTTTCATTTTCGGCGTTTTATCGGTAACTTTAATTATCATTAAATATTAAAATTAAAAAATGTTTTCTTAATTCTACACGACAAAGAAATCAATTCATTGGTTTCTGAAAGTATCTAAAACCAAAATCTGGAATTTGAACTCTTATGAAAATATTTTCTACGTTTAAAAAAGTCTTGAAGTTAAAATGTTCAAACTGGAATGTAGAAACAAGAATCATGAATATTGTCCCATTTATCGATAAAACGCCGAAAATGAAACATGAAGTCATTTTTTTTGTTTAAAATGATGATTTTGTGCATGAAATGTTGACATTAGGATGTAGAAACAAGAATCATTAGTTTAGAATGTTGCGTTCATGTCTAAAATGTTCAAACTGGAATGTAGAAACTAGACTCATGAATATTGTCCCATTTGGTCTTCCATATTTTTGTGCCCATACCCCAGTCTCTGAAGTTGAATTTCACGGTGTCGGTGTATTGCAAAACAGCAGCTATATCTGTTTCACATAGGCGTTTACCGACTGCCTAATCTAAGATGCAGTAGAGGTCGTTGTTGAGAATTGTTTCCGCCAAAGGCGTAACCGGAAGTGACGATCCAAGACAGGTGGGGTCACTCTTGTTTGACCTGAGCTTGTGCGGTCACGTGTTGAACTTCGCTGTCGGTACCTATCCCAAAGGCGGGAAATCGAACTCAGGGAAACATTCAGCAGCCTGGTTACATCTGTCTAAGATTCGCCTGCTTGTAATCGAACAATTACGTTGTTGTGTTGGTCTTCGTACAGATGTGGCATCACTTGGTTCGTTGGATGTGTACATCTGCTAATGATTTGGAAACCGAGAATCCCGGGATTTTAAAGGCCTTAGATTTAGGTTCTATGCGAAAAGCTCGCGAAGTTGTTAAATTCATGTTAAATTTCGGCAAAAAGGATGACCAGTCGAAATTAGTGCCCCTACATTTAAAACCAATAATGAATGTCTTTTTTTCTTACATAATGACATTAAAAACAAGTAATATTAATGAAAATAACACCCTCGTTCAAATAAAAAAATGATGAAAAATGGGCTTTGCGTTTCTTTTTTTTGAAGAGTATATGAATATTTTAAGAGGATCGAGAAAAAAATGAATAATATCAGTACCATACAAGAAATACGAAATGTTGATGCATGCGGGGAGAAGAGGTTCGGCACCTGTAAACATATCATCAGCGGTGAATCTTTCAAATTTAAGAACGGGAAGAAATGAATTGTAAAATACAAAATGAGCTGTAAAATCAAAAAATGTGATTTATGTCTTACTCTGTTAAAACTGTGGAATGCTCTACGTAGGGATCAATTTGACTGACATAGCCAATTGCCTTTCCATTATGTAGTTTTTAACTATTATATTATAATGAGTACTGCCAACTCGTTATCTAATCTCCCATAATGTATCTTTAATTAAAGACTAATTATATAACGTATGTTTAAGGTTGTGTCACATTATTTCAGATATGAGAGGAACCAGGACAGGATTAAAAAGAGAAGAACATGCTGTGGTCGATATTTTGGTTGATCTGCAAACTCTGTTAATAATAATAATAATAATCGCGTCATTTTACAAGGGTAGCAAATTAGGCCTGATGCCTTTTTCCAATTTGGCCCTTGGCACAGATCGTGCAAATGATTTCGATCATTACTGTAGGAAGAAACCGAATAACTCGTGGAAAACCTGCCTGATCGGACGGGAGACCGAATATCCCTCTCACTTACAACGATAAAGTTCTTGCCCTGAGCTGGGATTACTGATAAAGATGAAAATGAAAATCATGAACCAAGTATTCCCTTTTGATTGCTAGGTCCACTAGATATCTTAAATGAGACTGAAGTATTGGCCAATGAAAAACAAAGTGAGGTTACGGTGAACAGGTGAAAATATTGAATTAAATATGAAATTGAATGACAGTAAAATCACACCAGAGCATTTGAGGGCAAAAATGGAAAGGTTCCAACTTTTATAACCATACATTAAGGGTTTGATATTGCAGAGAGTGTAGGTCGTATTGTGTTAATATTACATCCTTTACTCGAGGTAAAAAAAACCCAACCATCCCCATTGGAGGTAGAGGCAACATGAAAAAATGCATATGTTAGAATCTACGTAGAGAGAAGGGTGATAGGATTTAGTACGCAATAAATATACACTATTACAGGACACATTGCCGATTGACTTTTTTTCTCATCTGAAGGACAATAACCCTCTATTGATGAAATTGTCAGTGTTTGTTGCGCCTTAACTCATTTATGCGAGTCAGTTATTCCCTTTAATTGAAATCATAAATAAATTTTGGAAGTGGGAAATGGTTTTATTGTTGGTTTTATGAATTATTATCAATGACATGTACCAGCTTTATGCAAGCAAAATACCATTTGTAAGATACAGTTTTGATTTGTTTAACATAATCTGACAAATTCATTATGGATTGGAAGGCGTTCACTATTGAAATCTTCGGTTGTCCACACTATAAAGTTACAAAAATCAGTTTCGCATACAAGCAGGTGAAACTGCACGTCCATGAATTGTCTCCAAAAAGTCGAGGGAATCGTTGATTTCTGTATCCTCCTTACAGAATTGGCATTTGATTTCAATACACACGTCACCACAACAATCACAAAATGACAACCAACCTACATATGGATAGTTGACATTTAGTATTAATCAATTTTCCATCAAATTCAGGCAAAATACATTTGTAAAAAAAACTTTTTTTTAATGGACAAATTTCATTATCGATTGGACTGCGTTCACTATTAAAATCTTTGATAAAGTCACAAAAATCATTTTCGCATAAGAAGCAGGTGACACAGCACTTGATAATAGTGAAACTTGACAAATTGACAATGTAATCATAAAAAAAACAACAAGATCATGGACATGTTAACGATTGTATACAGAGTCAGTTAAAAGCCTGTTTAAATAAATGTGTTGTTTTCAAAGAATATAGAGATATACAGTACTTTAAACTACCCAGTTAACATTGGTCGTTAGATTTACGTTACTTTTGCGTCATTATGGTTAGATTTAGGTTAGCGTCCAATAATTGGTAATATTGTATGGTTCAATTTACGTTACTTTTACGTCAGAATGGTTATGGTTACTTTTACGTCAGAAAATGACATAAGTCTAACGTAAATTTGATGACGGTTATCTAAGTTAATATCATAATTTTAAATTTTATACGTTGACAGACAGGAAGCCAATGGAATTCAAGCAAAATAGGGGTGATGTGTTCGTGTAATCTTGTGCGGGTGACTAAACGGGCGGCAGAGTTTTGCAGTAGTTGTAAGCGATCAAGAGTGCTGTGCTTCGGCTTAAGGTTATAGAGAAGGCTGTTACAGAAGTCAAGACGGGAGGTGATTAAAGCGTGAACTAGTGTTTCGGTGCATTTACGATCTAAACACTTTCTTATACGCCCAATACGAAATAATGAATAAGATACTGATTTACAAACCTTTGAAATATGGTCATGTAAGGATAAAACATTGTCAAGATTAAAAACCTAAATTACGGACAGCCGTGCAAGATTTAACTGGTGTGTCACCGACATTTAAAGTGTCTAAAATATTTATGTTTTCTTTTCTTTGAAATTTAGAGTAAAAATGCAGCACCTCTGTCTTTTTATCGTTTAAAGCCAACTTGTTATCAATCATCCATGACCTAATTTCATTAATACTTTTTCTACACTGTGTATGTTATTTGTTACATTTTTAAATTTGAGGTAAAGTTGAGTATCATCTGCATAAAGCATTAAATCGAGGCCACTGCGTACAATAATATCTTCTAGAGGGGCGCAGTACAAAGTGAATAAAACCGGGCCTAAAACACTACCCTGGGGTACACCATATTTCAAGTTCTATTGACTTAGAATAAGAACCATTTACACAAACTTTTGGGGTCCTACCTCGCATGTACGATTCTAAGCAATTTAAAACGTTAAATTTTACGTCCAGTTACTAACCGTTTGTTTATGGTTAGCTTTCTAACGTTAATGTAACGTTAGTTTTCTAACATTGGTTTTATGTCAGAAATTTAACCGTTAGTTTTCTAACATAAATCTAATGTTATATACTCTTCCGGAAAAGTAGCGCAAAGCCAGATTTTAAAGACATTTAATACATGAACTAAAAATGGAAGACTTTTAAAATTTCACACATATAAACAACAGCAACCAAACCTTTAGTGACAGTCATCGAATGTCCCAACGTCACGTGTGACGTCACGTGCTGTTAGTAACGAGTGTGCCCACCCTGAGAGTCAATGACTGCCTGGCACCTTATGCTCATGGACGCAATCAAATTGCGGATGACAGCCTGTGGAATTGTAGCCCACTCAGCCTCCAAAGCGGCAACTACTTGTTGCAATGTTTGGGGTTGTTGTTGTCGCTGTCGCACACGTCTATCCAATTCATTCCAGAGATGCCCAATTTTGAAGGTCATGGCATAACATTGACGTGGTTGTCTGCTAGGAAGGCTGTGGTGATCCGTGCTGTATGGGGACGGGCATTGTCCTGCTGGAAACAGCGTTGACGTTGGCCATGATGGGAAAGACGTTCGGGCGTAAGATCTCATCGATGTAACGCTGGGCTGTTAAGTTCCACCTGATATTGCACCAACTCTGTCCTGGCGTTATAGGAATGGCTGCCCACATCATGACACTCCCGCTACCAAATCTGTCGACTTCTTGTATGCAATTTGCAGCGAATCGTTCACCTCTCCGGCGGTAGACACGGGCCCTTCTATACTGTCTGCGGAGCAAAGACCGGGATTCATCGCTGAACCATACTTGTCTCCATCTTTCATGAGGCCATACTCTGTGCGTCGTAGCTGGCGATGGTGCCTGGTCAAAATTACGCCTCTAACGTCTTGGTCGCAACCACTGATCTATATAATAACTGGATAGCTCATTGGCTGAGAAGTGAGAAGCTACCGTTGGTTTCTACCGTTGACGTAGTTGTGTTTTCCTCAAGGTAAACCTCGATAATTAATACCGTTATAAGCTTTTAAAATAATCATTAATTTTCAAAATTAATTACACTGAATGAAATATGTGACAATTTATGAAAATAAAAAAAAATAAAACGTGAAAATTACCGTTTTACGTGGGCATGCCTTGGTCTTTCTTTTCGTTCATGATATAAATCATAAATATGGTCGCATGGATGGTAGATAGATGTAAATCAGGCCTATTATTTTAATGAAATTTTACAGAAAGATAAATGAATTCGTGGGTGAAAAGAAAAGCAAATAAAAACAGGTCGGCCTTATACAGATTGAGCAATAATTAAGGCCAAACATGCATCTATTTATAGGCCTACCATAAGGCTAACTGTTTTTATTAAAATATTTTTCTTCTGGTTTTCTTTTCTTATTTTTTTTTGTTATATATATTTCTTCTTTTATATTCATTTGTTTCCTATTGATTTAAAGAAAAAAGAAAGAAATTTGACACATATTTAGGCCTATATATGAATGGCCCTTTTAAAAATATAATCGCTACATCCTCGGCCTTTTTCCTTTAGAATTAACTGTGAAATTACTGAATAGTAAAGAAGAGAATGAGTTAAGGCTTAGTCTATAATATAGGCCTATATGTAGTTTTAAAGAATAAATTTGGACTGTGAATAAACAGTGAAAATACAGAATTGTAAAGTGTGAGAAGAAAATAGGATATAAATAGGCAGGACTATGTAATGAGTAGGGGTCTTTTAAGAAGAAAGTGGGATATCTGACTAAAAATATGATATAGGCCTATAATATAAGTTTTTCTTTTTTTAATGAAAAATGGATATAGGCCTAAGCAATATAAAGGCCCCACAAAAAAATAACATATATAGGCCATAATCTAAATATACCTTTAAAGTTTTATAAGGGATTTGTATATGGAAGCCAGACAACACTACTACTTGTCACAAACAGACTTGGGATCGAAACCATTCCACTGAACTCAGTGACACCGCTCATGATTAAAAGCACATGTGTCAGAGCACTCGTTCACCAAACCACCCAGATGACACCGAAATAGACTTCTTGAAAATGTTTTGATATAAATATATATGTATCTATGGTAGCACAAAATTTATCAGTAGCATGGCTAAAATAGTTTATGTGTGATCTTGTGGCAGTCAATTTTTCTTTTATGAACAGTTTTGTTTCAATGCGATATCCTGGTAGTGCTCTCTACTGCAATCAGTTGACTATAACTTTTTGGGTCCCTTTTTTGAAGGATCAACCATAGCAAAGTTTTGTGTTAAAATTAGAATGGTTATGTTAAATTGAAAACTGATTCCGCAATGAATATTTGCTTGGCCGCTAGTATCACTGATAAAGATGACATCTATGCGTCTTAATTCGGTAAAATATTAACTTTTTCTCAGACAAATACTTTCTAAAACATTTTTTTGAAGTATAAGAAAAATAAATAAATACGTTTGAAGTATCTGTAGTTAAAAAATATTTCCTATTTAGTGTAAATGGGTATTAAAATGAGTAAAAGGCATCATTTTGCCCGAAGCAGTTAGGTGTTATGTAAACAACGCACGAGCCGTTGAGCCAATGACTGACGCACGTGAAGTCAATGCACGTGTTCAAGACAGTCATCTGTGACAGAGATAATTCGAAATTAATTTTGAAGAGCTGTTTCCTAAATTGTCACCAAGTTAATGCTGTGGATAAACTGTTACAATTAAAATGCCTGATTTGTATTCTATTACATTATATATTTATCTTTTAAAATAAAGTATAGATACATTTTCTTTTAGTATATTGTGTTGTAATTATACAAATTGTGCTGTTTTGTGACATTTGGTTGTGCAATTACATTTTAAATTCTGAATGGTTATTGGTAAATAGAGAATGAGGTTTAACGTTTTTAACATGTGGCTAAAATTATCGAAACCACAATGCAACGCAATACGTTAACCAATCGGGGGAACATGTGGGTAAGACGTTGGCTCGCCAGCCTGGAGGTCGATTGTTCGATCCCTGCATTGGCTACGAAAGTTTATCCGTATCTTACGGCATGGTTTACACATTGGCATGCACGTAAAAGGCAGTTGGAATTTGACCATCCAGCCCTTTCTATGGTTAAAGAATGCTTGGCTATTAGGTGACTGAATTTCACATTTACAAACGCAAATAATAGATTATATTAACGGTTCTAATTGTTTGTTATATTTTCATCACTTTGCTCATCAAAATTTTACATAGAATTGCATTCGAAAATGCTGGTTATTTAATGTTAGATTTACGTCAAAAATGTCGGTTAGATTTAAATCATTTTGCTCATCCTTTTAACCATAGAAATATATAAATAGCTTTTAACGACAATAAAATTTAACGTCAGGAAATGACGATACTCTAACGTAAAGTTTATATCATTTTTACGTTATATTTACGTTAGATTTACCATATTTCTATGAGATTTACGTCAGAAAATGACGTAAAAATGACATAAACTTTACGTTATATTTACGTCATTTCATGACGTACAGTTATCGTTAAAAAGATGAGCAAAATGATAGTAAACTGACATACCATATTTCTAGGAGATTTACGTCAGAAAATGACGTAAATATAACGTAAAAGTGACGTAAACTTTACGTTATATTTACGTCATTTCATGACGTAAATTTATCGTTAAAAAGATGAGCAAAATGATGGTAAACTGACTGACCATTTTTACGTAAACTTTACGTAAAATTAACATCATATTCTTAAGTGGGTAAATGGTAGATTATTCAGACTAGTTGAAAATTCTGGTGTACGTAATGTTCGGCCAGGTGTATACAGTTCTAAAAGATCTGAGATGTTTAAACATTTAAAAGTACGTAATACAATCTTAAAATTCGGTATTCAACTGGTAACCACTGTAAATTATATGAAAAAGGAGTTATGTGGTCACATTTCTTAGTTAAAGTAACAAGTCTAGCGGCAGTATTCTGTACTTTTTATAATTTATCTATAAGCTTTAAACGTAAACCAACTAAAAGTGAATTAAAGTTATCTAATCGAGATTTAATGATATGTTTACAAAGTTTTATTAAGATTTCTTTGAACATCTTTTATCCATCTTGTCTCCAATGTCGAGGGAATCGTTGATTCCTGTATCCTTCTTATAGAATTGGCATTTGATTTAAATACACGTGTCACCACAACAATCACAAGAAGCCAATCCATCTGCTGACGCACCGCGATACGGATAGTTGACATTTAGTATTAATCCATTTTGTTGGAAAACAGAATTTGCATGGCTACCTTTCATCATTTTTTTGTGATGGCTTTTCGGTTGGTGTATAGCATACTGCTTTAATGCGAGATGCCATTCTTTGGAATTTGACTGATGTCGCATTTCGTGTTTTACATTTTGAATTTCATCCGCTGTTAATTTCATTGTATTAAATACATCTTCGCAGTGTTTTAACAAATCGTCCTTGTTCACAGTCAGATAATTTTAATCTCACATTTCTGACAAAACCATGGGAAACTTTTTTATCCAACGCCATTCGTTTTTAGGGAGACAAAAAGGTCAGCTAATTCATTTTCATTTGGCGAGAAGGATAAATTGTACAACTTTCTCGGTGTTTTTCTTTGGTAGAGGTAAACATGTATGTTTATTTACCGAAATATCAAATAGTTATTTTTTTAGTTTTAGCAAAAGTGAAATCTATTTCCTCAACAGGTTCTCCTTCAACCTATTGAACAACCTGGGTGCAGCCAATAAGATTTCTCTTGGGACACTGTTTGAGATTTCCTCAGCTTCAAAATGCAAAACGTAACGCAGCTCTCTCCAAGGCCGGCTATACAATTACAATGTGCATTACGAACAGTTCCACAGTGTAGAGATGTGTCGTATAACCGTTGTGAATGTCGGACTCGTACCGACATCAAACATTTTGATTTTATGTGCCATTTCTTACCCCATCCGAAAACAAAATGATTATAAGACACTATCAATTTAGGGTGTATACACAAGAAATAACTGACGATGCATATTGATGATGTTATTTTCCGTGCTAATATTGGATACCAAATGACAATGCATGCGGTAATAATTAAAAATTGCTGATTAACCAAATAGAATGATACAAATTTCGCATAAAGAAGAGTGGCTCAAGACAAAATGTTTTAATCCATAGTCAATTCATGGAATTCAATAACAAGAAAAATAAAATTTCAGGTACTTTATTTTACCATCTTGCCGAAAAATGAGATTGCCCCCGCCCCGGACTAGTAAGCCTTATGGGATTGATATGTCAAAATTTATTTGTTTATTTACCCTTTTTACCATAAAGAAATAGCGTAGAAGTAGAACAGTTTACGTGATCTTTGTTCGTGTCTATTGGTTTCATAACCAAGACTGTACGCCAGCCAAAGGTAATTGAAATGAAATAGGTTTTAAAGTCCTGCTGCTCTGCTAATAAAGATTGGCATACGTCATACAGTATACTATGAGGAGCCGAGGTTTTCTGTCTTGAACCACTAATCAAGGGGAACAACGCCGGGAAGTTCCCATAACCCATCTCAGCCATCGCAGAGATCGAGCACGAAACATCCAGGTTAACGAATCAATGTCTTTCTCACCGAGCGAAGATTCTATTGATTAATTTGATAAAATCTAATTGATTAGAAACGATTAGCATGGATATCCGACAAATGATAACAACGTCGTATTCCAACAAGTGTAACCTATCCGTGTGTCAAAACGGGTCATAGTTCGACCAGGTCAATTCTGCAAAGCGATGGTAGCGATGGGCTTCGAAGAATTTTCATTTTTAATTTTCAATTTCAATTTAATTTTCAATTTAATTTTCAATTTAATTTTCAATTTAATTTTCAATTTAATTTTCAATTTAATTTTAATTTTCAATTTAATTTTCAATTTAATTTTAATTTTAATTTTAATTTTAATTTAATTTTCAATTTAATTTTCAATTTAATTTTCAATTTAATTTTCAATTTAATTTTCAATTTAATTTTCAATTTAATTTTCAATTTAATTTTCAATGATAGCGATAGGCTTCGAATAAATTTCATTTTAATTTTCATTTTTGATAGTAAATTCCTAATTTTCAATTTCAATTTTCATTTTTGATAGTAAATTCATATTTTTCAGTTTAATTTTCGTTTTATTGTCAGATTAAACTTTATTTTATTTTAATTTTTATTTTCATATTTTATTAAATTTTTTAAAAATCAGGTTATGGATAACGTATCTTTTTCCTATGGACAAAATAATTTGACACCCAATAGGCGTGCGGATCGGCCGTGCCGCTATACTTGTTGTTATCTCACTGAATTATCGGCTTGTATTTACTTACCTTGTATAACTCTCGGCATACCAACTACTGTTCTAGCTGACAAGTAAGCAGCTATTATTACTACCATACAAAATAATCGTTTTATTAAGTCCCCATCAGATATTTTTACTCGCTGAGCTGAACGAACTCGGAATACTACAGAAATTCTGCAATTAAAATCATAATAAATGATACCAATTGAACGCTTTTGTAACTCCATTTTTATTTTTTTGGGAAATGTCATATAAGGCTGGTTATTTGTTTGACATGAAGATCTTCTTAAGTACAATCCAGTCTACTAGTAATTAAATCTGTACCAACATTTCGTTCAGTCTTGTACTTCGGTTATTCATTCCGTTCATCTAGTTTTGATTTGCTGGTTTTTAACCGAGGGTGGTTTGAATTTTGGTCTTTAGATGGTTTGAATTTTGGTCTTTAGACATCCTCAATGTACGAGAATAGCAACACTTTCTGCGATTTTTCATTAGAATTAAAAATGTTTTAGATATACTCACCTCCACGTTTTCAGTAACAATGCACCATAAGAAATATAGAATCCAATTTCTCTGAACCAAAATTTCATACAACATGTTATAACACTGGCTTCAAAAAACCCAACAATTAACTGAAAAGAATAACAGTATGAACAATCTTTATGGTTAATCCATTATGGAGTAAAATGGCATTACTATTAAACGCTGAGTCATTGACATTATGATTAATCGAATATGGTGTAAAATGGCATTACTATTAATCGCCGAGTCATTGATATTATGATCAAAAGCTGCTAATCACTCTCTGGATAACGGTTAAGGGGATTTTCATTGTGAACCTTTTTGAAATTGATTAGTCAAGGAAACGTAATCTATTGCTTTTTGAATTATTGCCCTTGCCAGTCGCAATTTCTTTTGAAAACTTTTTGGAAAATCATTATTGTCAGAAGCAATCGCTATAAAGCTTAACAACTAAGCTGTAGGTTGTCTTAAACTACTAAAATAAAATATAAAAGTTTGTCATAGAGGATGGTAGCTTTTTGTTCTTATATATTAGCTTTCATTGTATTTGTCGAGTTAGATATTTCTATCATTATAACAGTACAGTGAAAATAATACACAGTAAACCATATATGAAATTTTTTTAACCTGTAAAATAATTGTTTTAAAGAAAGCTTCTTCTTTAAATTTTGAATCAATTTCTAGTAGCAATCGCGATTCTGAATAGAAATTAAAATAATCAAGTTTCATTTTCGTACAAGTTTTTAGATGACTACGAAAAAAGTCACTATAGAACCTAACAGAAGAAACATTTCCAGTTACATGTGACGCCCAAACGCACCAATAGCTACCGCATGGAATGCAGGTGGTGCTTGGGATCATCATGGGGGTCCAACCAAAGATTTGCACGACTCTGACTTTGAATGTTACAGTCAGTGTGGCATAGAATTCCAGGGTGGAAACATCAGTTTAATTGTTTTAGTGACCAGAAAACAAATATTGATATGCGTCAGCTTACCCAAAATGAAAGGTTACGTGCCCTTGGCATGCTACAGATCGGCACAACACAGGCGGTTGTGGCGCGGACAATGAATGTTTCTCAGTCGGTCATTAGCAGGCTATGGTCCAGATACCGCGATACACAATCTGCACAGGACAGACCACGCTTAGGTCGACAAAGGGCGACAATTCAAGCCCAGGATCAATTTAACCGTACCTTGGCCTTGAGAAATCGTGTCATCACAGCAAATCAGATCAGCGCTGTCTTCAAACAGACACTGGTGTGAGAGTGAGTGGCCCGACTATTCGGAATCGACATGCATAGGGGTCACCCTCGCGTGGCGTCGTCGAAACGAGCGCTTCCAAGACGTTAACGTCATCAGACATGATCGATTTGGGGGTGGTTCTGTCATGGTGTGGGTAGGCATCACTGTTGCTGGAAAAACGGCAGGGCGTGTTACAGGCCAGTACTACTGGGACAACATCTTGGCAGTCCATGTTGTGCCGTTCGCACGACGTCATGGCCGCCGTTTTATCTTCCGGGATGACAGCGCAAGATGTCACAGGGCCAGGATCGTTACAGGTTACCTCCAACAACAGAACATCACCAAATTACCTTGGCCAGCGCTAAGTCCCGACCTCTCCCCCATCAAGCATGTCCGGGACATGCTTGGACAGAGGTTACGTCAACATCAACATTGTCCTACCAATGTCCAAGAACTTGCTGCTGCGTTGCAACAGGAATGGGACAATCTGGACCAAAATGACCTTAGACGTCTCATTAGGAGTATGCCACGTCGGATCAATGCTTATTTGGCAAACATAGAAGGATTTACCCGTTACTGACTTTGTTGTGATGCTGTGGTAACTTTACTGTCTGACCCCGGGTATCATTTTACCCTTATAATGGTCAGTCTGTGCTTTACTTAGTCTAACGATCATTTGGAATAAATCGCTGAATGTGAACTTCATTTCATTTTGTCATTTGTTTCTTCGTCAGTTTCATTAGGTGACTTTAATAACACTTAAAAATCAAATATCCCCTACTTTTTTTGATTAGTATATGATTTGTTTAAAAACACACACAAACTTGAAAGTAAATATGAAGTATATAAGTAATTTAAGATTAATATGATAAGAAGTTTGGTCTTCACACAATCATTATTATGTGTCCTTAATGGCTACAAATGTAAACAAGCAGTTGCAATGCAGATATGCCCAAATTTGGCAGGAACAAGCTACAATCAGGTCCATAATTCAAAAAGGTATGGTTCGAAATGCGCCAATATCTAAAAGAACAAAGATCTTTGTGACATAACCTTAATTTAAGTTTCATCATAATAGGATAAAAATTGTGACCCATAGAGGGTCCATAGCCTTGGTATGACATACTTTTACACCATTTGCGTGAATGGAGCGACCATTTTGTCAGGTTGTTTTGTTCTGATTGTCCAGAAATTCAAACTCAAAAGCATGCTTGATCTCGATTGTGAGCATTTAGATTCCTCGATCGTCGCGAATACCAAGTCTCGCGCTTTCTATCTGGGGAGGTAGATGACCGAATGATTCCCACATAACAATATGATGTTTATTTAATGTTAGATTTACGTTATAATGGTCGGTTATATTTCCACCATTTTACTCATCCTTTTAACGACAATTTAACGTTATATTTAAATTATCTTCGGGTGCAATTCTAGTGTAAAATTTTGATGGGAGGTAGATGACCGAATGATTCCCACATAACAATATGATGTTTATTTAATGTTAGATTTACGTTATAATGGTCGGTTATATTTCCACCATTTTACTCATCCTTTTAACGACAATTTAACGTTATATTTACATTATCTTCGGGTGCAATTCTAGTGTAAAATTTTGATGGGAAATATAACAAATTACGAAAATATAACAAATTATTCATTATTTGCTGCAGTAAATGGGAAGTATAGTCAACCAATAATCAAATGTTCTTCACCGGTGGGAGGGCTAGGAGTTGAGTGGTCCAACGTGTGAGCTTTAGATTAAAAGGTCTGTCATTGAGTCATGTGGTTTAGTTTCTACACCCAACCTGAACATGGGTTTTCTCTGCCCCCCCCCACTACTAAAGATTCCTGGTGTGAGTGATTGTTTAAATTGAATTAAATCACAGGCCCGTTTTTTCGAACAGTGTCTAAAATAATCTGTGATTAGGTCTAATCAGTAACTAGCTAGTTAGATATTAGTGGTTGACTAAGTTTGGTATTCTCAAAAGTCAGATTAGCTAATCTTTGACTATAATTTATTGTAATCAACGATTAAAATTCATGTTTAAACTTTGATTATAATTAAACATTTAATCAATGATTATTATATAATCAGTGATTATAAAGGCTTTTGTCATTGATAAAGGGGCCCAATTACAGGAAGTAGATTAAAAAAGTACATGTTTTAGAATAGTTTTTTTCCAATCCTAGGGTCCGTGAAATTGTTTTAGGGTCCGCAAAGTCAAAGGGGTTCATATTGGTGAAAAAAGGGCAATAAAAATGGAGTAATAATAATAATAATAATAATATCTTTATTAGGGTAAGAAGTTAGGCCAGGCCTTTTTACAATTCTGCCCTTGAAACATAACAAAACAATATAAGAACAACAAGAACAACAAGAACAACAAATAGATCAAATAAAGAGATATAAAATTTAAAATTAAAATATTAAAATATAAAATTTGCAATAAGGTTAACTACCTTCTCTATTATGAATTAAAATTATGTACATAAGGTTTACTGAGGTTGGAATTTATGTGTAAAAGAATATTCGCTTTAAAGTTTGATAATACAGATGTGTTTTTAATTGAGGTAGGTAGATTATTCTAGAGACAAGGTCCAATGTATTTTAAGCTATTTTTATATATTGATTTATTAGATTTAGGAATATTAAATCGAAGATTTATATTAGTATAAGGTGTATTTTTAAAAACGAGAATATTAGTTAGGTAGTTTGGGTATTTTTTATGAACTAATTTGAACAGTAAGATGTATTTATTGAAGGTGAACCGATTTTGAATGCTTAAAATATTTAATGATGTAGCCAAGGTTTCATAAGTAGATAAGGTTGAATTTTTCGGTAGCGGTTTATCACTAATTAATTTAAAAGTCAATTTTTGCACACGCTGTAAGTAATTCAAAGATGTTTTACTACAGGTATCCTATATGGTGGAGCAATAATCTAGATGTCACTGAAAATGGCCAAAATAGAATGATTTTAAACAAGTTTGACTGAAGAAGTGATTTTATCTATTTTAGTTGATACAGTTTTTTATTTAGTGTTTTACACATGTATTCAGTATGTTTATTCCAAGAAAATTTACTATCAATGATTACACCTTAGAGTTTAAATTCAGAAACATTTTCAATTTGATTATTATTGATTTGAATGTCAAGTTTATTTAATGGATTTTTAAGTTGATAATTTGTAGCTATTAACATTGATTTAGTTTTTGGTTCATTGATAATCATAGCATTATTTTAACACCATTGTTTTATTTTATTGCTTTCCAATTGGAGTTTATGATTAAGAGATGTTATATCCGGAGAAGAGGTATAAACGGTGGTGTCATCTGCAAACAGATCGCAATTTACAGAAAGAGAAAACAGTAGATCATTTATAAAGAGATTAAAAAGTAAAGGTCCAAAGATTGATCCTTGGGGTACACCAGAAGTTTGTTTTTGAAATGAAGATTTATTTTGTCCAATTGATATACACAGCTAAAACTAAGATTAAGGTATGATTTCAATAATGAAAGTAAGTTTTCAGAAAAATTATACAGCTGAAATTTTTTGTAGAAGAAGATTATGATTTACCATGTCAAAAGCTTTTCTAAAATCAAAAAATATTAATCCCGTTAGCATATTATTATTTAGAGCGTTATAAACATTTTCAGTGATATTAACAAGGGCTGTAATGACAGGAGCTATTTGAGCGGAAGCCAGATTGATTTAAATATAAAAGATTATTTCTTTTTAAATAATTAGTAATATTTAAATTTATATGTTTTTCAAGGGGTTTAGAGAGAGTTTGCAAAATAGATATTGGCCTATAATTACCGGTTAGGCTTTTATCACCTGATTTAAAGAATGGTCGTACCTTTGCCTGTTTTAAAATGTCAGGAAATATGTTCATTTCAATGCAAAGGTTAAATACATATGTTAGAGAGGTATTTAAAATTGAGGATCCGGGTTTAAGAAAATACGAGATAACACCACCAAGTCCTACAGATTTTGATGTATCTAAATTTGAAAGATATTTGTATACATCACAAGTAGAAATAAAAGGTATTTTACATTGAGGAGTACAAGATGAAATTCGATGGTTTACAAAATTAGAAATACTATTAGAATCATTTTTGCTTAACGAAGTTGGGGCATTGTTAAGTAAGTTATTTGCAACATTTATAAAATAATCATTGAAAGTGTCAGGATCCATTTGAGTAGGTTGCGATGAAGTTTTATGAAAAGTATTATTTGCCAGTTTTATGGCATCCCAAATATTTTTACTGTTTTTTCGGTCAGATATCATGGATTCTAAGTATTTTCGTTTACTTGCTCTAATAGCTGTTTTAACTTCATTTCTTACTTTTTTATAATTAGTGACATCACCGCTTTTCTTTAAATAATCTCGTTTATGAATAAGTTGAAATATTTCATGAGTTAACCAAACTGGTTTATTAACGTTTCTTACTCGCTTAGTTTTTAAGGGGGCATGTTTATTTATTATTGGAGTAATAATTGAATACCAGACAGATAAAGCTAAATTTGGATCAAAATAATTATAAATATAGTCAAAGGGAGCTGTATGCAAATTGATCTTTATCAAAGTTTTTAAAAGACCTATATTTAATCGTCACATGTTTATTTTTAGGAAAAGAAGCGCCCTTTTTCTGCCAGGTAAAACATACTGGGTAAAGGTCAGAGGCAGCATAACAAGGAATCTTGTAGGTGATTTAATAAGTTGACTGAGGCCAAAAGTTTGTAACAAATCGGTCCAATATTTATTTTGATTTTTGTAAAGATCTATGTTTAAATCTCCAATCATAAGAATTACATTTTGATTATTCCATACCGATTCCATCATTTCCGAAAAAGAATCAATCCATAGTTTAGTTGAGGCTGGATTACGGTATATACAGCATATGGGAATTGGCTTTGACTTCTTTAAATTTAGTTCTATCCAGATCGATTCAATATTTGGATGTTCCAGATCTGGGCGATGTTTATAAATGAAGTTATCTTTTATGTAGAGCAATGTTCCAGAAGAACTTAAATTAGACTTATCTTTTCTTAACGGTTTATGAAATCCAGTAATATGTAATTGATCATCATCTATGGAAGTAGTTAAGTGTGATTCGGAAGTAGCAAATATATCAAAGTTTTTGATGAAAAGACTAAGTTCTGGAATTTTATTTAAAAAAATATTGAACATTTAGATGACCTACATGTAAACCTTTTTTTACTTAAAACTGGGTTCATCTATTATATAATTGTAATAAATGATGAAAGGAATAAACTAGGTATCTTTGTAAATAACACAAAGTAAGAATTAATTATAATATGTTTAGTATTCCGAAATGAAATGAAATGGGGTTAAGGGAGACGAACATACGCCATACAATGTGCTCTCGGGGCAATTTCGCCTGGACATTTAGCAACATTAATTATTGTATAAAATATGCGAAGAATTGATTTACATTTATCGAGTTTCAAAGAACTCAACTATCTGTCGTTTCTTAAATCTTACATTAGAAACATTGCTTGAACAGCTAAAACTAAGAATTTAACAAATTCAAAAAGAGAGCCATTGTGGACACCTTGAAAAAATATAAAGATTATGCTAAATCAAAAAAAACGTTTGACTTTTCTACTTTGTACACTATTACAATGCTTCAATATTTCTATTGGTTCTTTCATGTATTCAGTACTAGGCTTGGTATTTATACACAGTGTTTAGGTCAAAACCTATTGATTTTCAACAATTTCCGATAATTACCTTCAGAGTTATGACCCTTTGTCACTTTGTAAAATCATATGGCCGCTCCATTGGCTCAAGGCTATATCCGATTGACTTTAAATTTATACGCAGTATTTAAGGCCACGAGACGGATAATCCTATTGATTTCTGATCTTTACTGCTAAAGTTATTGCCCTTAATTACTTTGAGAGCTAAAATTAATATCTGATTTATTCTAGATTTATACATAGTGTTTAAGGTCATGAGATGAGGAATCCTATTGATTTTCGACAATTTCCGATAATTACTTCCAGCATTTTGTGGACGCTCTATAGGCTAAAGATGGTATCCGATTGAATGAATGAATGAAATGGAGTTGAAGGTCAAGAGACCATTTTGTTAGGTTGTTTTGTTCTGATTGTCCAGAAATTCAAACTCAAAAGAATGCTTGATCTCGCTTGTGAGCATTTAGATTCCTCGATCGTCGCGAATACCAAGTCTCACGCTTTCTATCTGGGGAGGGGAGGGGGGGGGGGGGGGTAGATGACCGAATGATTCCCACATAACAATATGATGTTTATTTAATGTTAGATTTACGTTATAATGGTGGGTTATATTTCCACCATTTTACTCATCCTTTTAACGACAATTTAACGTTATATTTACATTATTTTCGGATGCAATTCTAGTGTAAAAGTTTGATGGGAAAGTTACGAAAATATAACAAATTATTCATTATTTGCTGCAGTAAATGGGAAGAATAGTCAACCAATAATTAAATGTTCTTCACCGGTGGGAGGGCTAGGAGTTGAGTGGTCCAACGTGTGAGCTTTAGATTAAAAGGTCTGTCATTGAGTCATGTGGTTTAGTTTCTACACCCAACCTGAACATGGGTTTTCTCTCCCCCCACTACTAAAGATTCCTGGTGTGAGTGATTGTTTAAATTGAATTAAATCACAGGCCCGTATTTTCGAACAGTGTCTAAAATAATCTGTGATTAGGTCTAATCAGTAACTAGCTAGTTAGATATTAGTGGTTGACTAAGTTTGGTATTCTCAAAAGTCAGATTAGCTATTCTTTGACTATAATTTATTGTAATCAACGATTAAAATTCATGTTTAAACTTTGATTATAATTAAACATTTAATCAATGATTATTATATAATCAGTGATTATAAAGGCTTTTGTCATTGATAAAGGGGCCCAATTACAGGAAGTAGATTAAAAAAGTACATGTTTTAGAATAATTTTTTTCCAATCCTAGGGTCCGTGAAATTGTTTAAGGGTCCGCAAAGTCAAAGGGGTTCATATTGGTGAAAAAAGGGCAATAAAAATGGAGTAATAATAATAATAATAATAATATCTTTATTAGGGTAAGAAGTTAGGCCAGGCCTTTTTACAATTCTGCCCATGAAACATAACAAAACAATATAAGAACAACAAGAACAACAAATAGATCAAATAAAGAGATATAAAATTTAAAATTAAAATATTAAAATATAAAATTTGCAATAAGGTTAACTACCTTCTCTATTATGAATTAAAATAATGTACATAAGGTTTACTGAGGTTGGAATTTATGTGTAAAAGAATATTCGCTTTAAAGTTTGATAATACAGATGTGTTTTTAATTGAGGTAGGTAGATTATTCTAGAGACAAGGTCCAATGTATTTTAAGCTATTTTTATATATTGATTTATTAGATTTAGGAATATTAAATCGAAGATTAATATTAGTATAAGGTGTATTTTTAAAAACGAGAATATTAGTTAAGTAGTTTGGGTATTTTTTATGAACTAATTTGAACAGTAAGATGTATTTATTGAAGGTGAACCGATTTTGAATGGTTAAAATATTTAATGATGTAGCCGAGGTTTCATAAGTAGATAAGGTTGAATTTTTCGGTAGCGGTTTATCACTAATTAATTTAAAAGCCAATTTTTACACACGCTGTAAGTAATTCAAAGATGTTTTACTACAGGTATCCCATATGGTGGAGCAATAATCTAGATGTGACTGAAAATGGCCAAAATAGAATAATTTTAACAAGTTTGACGGAAGAAGTGATTTTATCTTTTTTAGTTGATACAGTTTTTTTATTTAGTGTTTTACACATGTATTCAGTATGTTTATTCCAAGAAAATTTACTATCAATGATAACACCCAAGAGTTTATTGCTTTCCAATTGGAGTTTATGATTAAGAGATGTTATATCCGGAGAAGAGGTATAAACGGTGGTGTCATCTGCAAACAGATCGCAATTTACAGAAAGAGAAAACAGTAGATCATTTATAAAGAGATTAAAAAGTAAAGGTCCAAGGATTGAAATGAAGATTTATTTTGTCCAATTGATATACACTGTTTTCGATTATTAAGGTATGATTTCAATAATGAAAGTAAGTTTTCAGAAAAATTATACAGCTGAAGTTTTTGTAGAAGAAGATTATGATTTACCATGTCAAAAGCTTTTCTGAAATCAAAAAATATTAATCCCGTTAGCATATTATTATTTAGAGCGTTATAAACATTTTCAGTGATATTAACAAGGGCTGTAAATGACAGGAGCTATTTGAGCGGAAGCCAGATTGATTTAAATATAAAAGATTATTTTTTTTAAAATAATTAGTAATATTTAAATTTATATGTTTTTCAAGGGGTTTAGAGAGAGTTTGCAAAATAGATATTGGCCTATAAGTTTAAGTTTAAGTTTATAAAATTTGGGTTCGATCTGGGTTCTAAGGGAACCAAGATTGAACTTTGGTATAGCGCTCGTTACTGCTGCTAATCAGCATTCAAAGGCGCTTTACAAAACAGATGAAAAGAACATAACAAATATATACATATAGATAGTACACCATATACGACAGTAGCAGTTAAATCACTATTAGTAGGGGTTGATTTATTATTGGAATGTACGCTTATATAGATATGTTTTTAATGATTGTTTATATATTTCTAATGCTAAAGATGACTTTACAGAATCCGGGAGATCATTCCATAGTTTAGGACCAGCCACACTGAAGGCCCTGTCTGCGAAAGTTCGTTTTTTAGTAAATGGAACATGAAGGAGATCAGCAGTAGCTAAACGTGTTGAATGTCTATTTAAATTATGTGAAATTAGGTTTTTTAAGTAGTCCGGGGCCAGATTGTTTAGGCACTTGTAGATCTTGACAAGGAGTTTGAATTCGGCTCGAACTTTTACTGGCAGGACGTGGAGTTCTTTGAGTGCAGCAGTTTAGCTGGAGTATTTTGATACACCAAGTATCATTTTGGCGGCCATGTCTTGGACTCTTTGAAGGGGAAGTAAGGCAGAGGCTGTGAGATTGACATAAAGGGAGTTACAGTAGTCAATATGTGAAAACACTAGAGCATTTACCAGTTTGAGGCAGATTGACTTGTCCAGAAATGGTCTCAATTTCCTAAGATTAAATAACGTTAGGGCTGCATGTCGTGATTTGAGAGAGATATGGGATTTAAGGGTTAGATTTTGATCAAAAGTAACCCTTAGCACTTTAACACTTTTCGAACGGCTCACCATGATATCACCGACCTTCACGTCGGTTGCGAGGCAATTCGGCAGTAGGCGAGTGCTTCCAAACACGATGAATTCCGATTTGTCATCATTCATCTTTAAGCGATTTTCGTGCATCCAACTTTTGACATTGTCCATAGTCGAAGTAAGACGGGATAGAGTTATGGTCGTCAGCATATCCTATTAGGTTAATACCGTCATCGATAGCGTATTGCAGTGTACTAGCATAGCATGTAAACAGAACAGGACCGTTTATGCTACCCTGCGGTACTGAGAAATTGATGTTAATTGCATCGGAAGAGGAGTCTTGAACATTGACTTCACAGTTTCTGTCAGTGAGATATGAGGCTATCCATTCTCTGGCCTTACTACAAACGCCAAAGGATGTTTCAAGAACGTTCAGGAGAAGCTGATGATGAACCGTGTCGAATGCAGCGCTTAAATCAACTGCGATAAACGCCGTTAACTGTTGTTGTTCCATACCCCACAGAATATCATTGTACAGCTTTACCGTTAGCGTTTCAGTGCTGAAGTGTTTCCTGTAAGCGCTTTGATATGCTGGTAATAGTGATTGTGAATCAATGTGCTGTGAGAAACTAATTAAAGACGCCTTTTCTACCAGTTTAGAGAGAAAAGAAAGGTTACAGGTCGATAGTTTTTCATTACACGCTCTAAATTTGGTTTTTTGAGCAGCGGTTTTACTATTGCCTTTTTCCAGTCTTTGTGGAACACTCCGGTCTCCAATGAAAGGTTAACAATGTGACAGATTATGGCGGCGAATATGTCAACATGCTGCTTAATTAGGCTAGAGGGTAATGGGTCGAGACTGCAAGTCGTGGCCTTTGCATTGACAATGAGTTTTTTAACCTTATCTATTGACAGAGAGGTAAAAGAATGGAAAGGTTGGATGTTGTCCGGAGTAGAAGGTTTGTATAGTGGATGGTCCTCTAAGTCTTTGCATATTGTATCCACTTTACTGTGGAAAAATGATGCAAAATCCGTAGCGAGTTGCTTATCAGTAACTCCCTCTGGTAGTGGATTAGACTTGTTTGTTCCTGTTAGGTTCGCGACAGTATCGAATAGAAGTTTCGAATTGTTTCCACACGATTCAATTGTATTTCGTATAAATTGTTGTTTTGCTTTTCTTATATGATAGAAGTAGATGTTTCGTTTCTGTTTGAATTCATTCCAATTTTCAGGTGTTTTGTTTTTCATTCAAATTCACTCGGCTTGGCGAGTAGCTGTTTTCAAACGTTGGGCTTCAGAGTCAAACCATGGATTTTTTTTGGGTCGAACTGTAAACGTTTTAGACCTTATTGGGGCGTGCTTATCTAGGATAGCTTTAAGTGACGTGTTGTAGCCATATACAATAGTATCGATGTCTTTAAGACACTTGAGATGATCGGTAACTTTGATAACATCTTCTCGGAAAGAATCGTGGTCGATAGATTTTATTTTCCGAAATAGAATCCGTTTCCGGAGCAAGACTGGTCGACACGTTGAGAGATGGCCAGCAATAAAAGCATGATCAGATAGGTAATCTCCTATCGAGATATTGTTGATGGTGAAATCACTATTTTCGCGGATAAGTATTAGGTCTAGGGTATTACCTAAATAATGTGTTGGACCCTCAACTAATTGATTTAGAGAGAATGTGTCATGAATTTCATAAAAAGCGATTACTTCGGGATCGGACGGCTTATTAACGTGAATATTGAAATCTCCAGCTATTAAACAACGATTGCAGTTTAAAAGTGTATCACTGAGGAAATCAGGGAATTCAGTAAGAAATATCGAGAAGGGCACAGGATGATCAGCCGAAGGAGGGGGTCTGTAAACAAAGTGAACTTATCACCAGTTCAATAATTGCGTATTCAAACGAAAGTACGTTAGCGGACTTAATAATCTTGTATTTGATAGAAGATTTGAAAAATATACCAATACCACCCCAATTTCGTCCAGTCCTTTCAAAGTTTATGTAATTGTATCCAGGTGGTCTCAGGGATGCTGTTTCAACGACATCGCGATCTTTTAACCAAGTCTCAGTAAGAATACAGAATTAATTGATTCCGGTTGAATGTGATGAAGGAATGGTCCAACTTTATTCTTGATTGCTCGGATATTTGTTAAGCCAAATTTGCAGTGGCCATTATTGTCAAAAGAGGTTTGTTTCGGGATAGATTGTAACAAATTGTGATTTATACCATGATTAAAGTTCCAATTAGATTTCCATTTTGCAGTTCTGAGGTTGGTGGATGGTTTACCCCTCTTTCCCCTATATCTCTTATTTATACCAAGATGTCGAATTCTGTTCAAGATAACGGGTTGAAGTTGTTGCTTATTATGCGGTCGAAGTGAGTAGAGTTCTGAACCTGTGTAGTAAACACGTTCCGCTTGATCGACAACACTATCGGCCATATTTGAAGAATGACCAGTTGAATGTATCATGAATGAAAAAAGTAAATGTCCATAAATAATTACCAACAGCACAATATCTAATATAATCATTATCTCTGTATTCTGCCGATGAGTATACGTTCCTATACCAATCTACGATTTCTACGAGTGATCGTAACTACCACAAAATACAAATAATCCTTTAGCATAAAATGTGCAGCCACACTCAGGCGCCATCATAATTACCGGTTAGGCTTCTATCACCTGATTTAAAGAATGGTAGTACCTTTGCCTGTTTTAAAATGTCAGGAAATATGTTCTTTTCAAAGCAAAGGTTAAATACATACATGTATGTTAGAGAGGTATTTAAAATTGAGGATCCGGGTTTAAGAAAATACGAGCTAACACCACAAATTCCTACCGATTTTTATGTATCTAAATTTGAAAGATATTTGTATACATCACAAGTAGAAATAAAAGGTATTTTACATTGAGGAGTACAAGATGAAATTCGATGGTTTACAAAATTAGAAATACTATTAGAATCATTTTTGCTTAACGAAGTTGGGACATTGTTAAGTAAGTTATTTGCAACATTTATAAAATAATCATTGAAAGTGTCAGGATCCATTTGAGTAGGTTGCGATGGAGTTTTATGAAAAGTATTATTTGCCAGTTTTATGGCATCCCAAATATTTTTACTGTTTTTTCGGTCAGATATCATGGATTCTAAGTATTTTCGTTTACTTGCTCTAATAGCTGTTTTGACTTCATTTCATACTTTTTTTATAATTAGTGACATCACCTTTTTTCTTTAAATAATCTCGTTTATGAATAAGTTGAAATATTTCACGAGTTAACCAAACTGGTTTATCAACGTTTCTTACTCTCTTAGTTTTTAAGGGGGCATGTTTATTTATTATTGGGGTAATAATTGAATATCAGACAGATAAAGCTAAATTTGGATCAAATTAATTATAAATATAGTCAAAGGGAGCTGTATGCAAATTCATATAAGAATTGATCTTTATCAAAGTTTTTAAAAGACCTATATTTAATTGTCACATGTTTATTTTTAGGAAAAGAAGCACCCTTTTTTTGCCAGGTAAAACATACTTGGTAATGGTCAGAGGCAGCATAACAAGGAATCTTGTAGGTGATTTAATAAGTTGACTGAGGCCAAAAGTTTGTAACAAATCGTAAGAATTTCATTTTGGTTATTCCATAAAGATTCCATCATTTCCGAAAAAGAATCAACCCATAGTTTAGTTGAGGCTGGATTACGGTATATACAGCATATGGGAATTGGCTTTGACTTCTTTAAATTTAGTTCTATCCAGATCGATTCAATATTTGGATGTTCCAGATCTGGGCGATGTTTATAAATGAAGTTATCTTTTATGTAGAGCAATGTTTCAGAAGAACTTAAATTAGACTTATCTTTTCTTAACGGTTTATGGAATCCAGTAATATGTAATTGATCATCATCTATGGAAGTAGTTACGTGTAATTCGGAAATAGCAAATATATCAAAGTTTTTGATGAAAAGACTAAGTTCTGGAATTTTATTAAAAAAATATTGAACATTTAGATGACCTACATGTAAACTTTTTTTTACTTAAAACTGGGTTCATCTATTATATAATTGTAAGAAATGATAAAAGGAATAAACTAGGTATCTTTGTAAATAACACAAAGTAAGAATTAATTATAATATGTTTAGTATTCCGAAATGAAAATGAAATGGGGTTAAGGGAGACGAACATACGCCATACAATGTGCTCTCAGGGCAATTTCGCCTGGACATTTAGCAACATTAATTATTGTATAAAATATGTGAAGCATTGATTTACATTTATCGAGTTTCAAAGAACTCAACTATTAGTCCGGGAGCCCAGCAAGGTTTAATCAAAATATTGGGTCCAAAAGGTTTGAGGCCTACAACACATATTTTAACCCTATATCATTTTGGAAAGGCAAGTCTTAAGTTTTGTAACCTGTGCAATTACCTGGGAGCGCCCCTCCCAACCACCCCAATTTTAATTAGAGTTAAAATTAATTGTCCATCCACAATTTTCTTGCAGGCTTTTCATACTCAACCCTAAGAAACAGAATGCATGGCTTAAGAGCACAAAATGTTGTTCTAATGCTACTTAAGAGCTTAATTAATTAGCACTAATTAATGACTGTAATTAAAATTTAGAGTCCATAACTGAAACAAAGCCTAAAAGATAGCTGACAAAATCAGGAAACCAAAAATACCACTTAAGAGCGACAAAAGTTGAACAAACTTTGCTTAAGACAAGTTCAAAGGTGACAAAGGGGGGGGGGGGCACACATAATGACGTTTAAGTGTTTTTCATAAAATTATCTTGTCCGAGATTATTTTCTTTTCTCATACCTTCACTTTGAGTTTCACTACACGAAATAACTGCTTAAGAGCATAAAATGTTGTGCTAAGCCTGCTTAAGAGTGTAATTAATTAGCACTAATTAGTGACTGTAATTAAAATTTACTGTTCATAACTGAAACAAAGCCTAAAATGTAGTTAACAAAGTCAGGAAACCAAAAATACCACTTAAGAGCGACAAAAATTGAACAAACTTTGCTTAAGACAAGTTCAAAGGCGAAAGGGAGGGGGGGGCACACATAATGACGTTAAAGTGTTTTTCATAAAATTATCTTGTCCAAGATTATTTTCCTTTCTAATACCTTCACTATGAGTTTCACTGCACAAAATGACTGCTTAAGAGTATACAATTTTGTGCTAAGACTGCTTAAGAGTGTAATTATTTAGCACCAATTAGTGACTGTAATTAAAATCCAAAACACCACTCAAGAGTGACAAAAATTGAACAAATTTTGTTTAAGACAAGTTCAAAGGGAGAGGGGGGGGGGGGCACCCATAATGATGTTTAAGTTGTTTTGCTAAAATTGTCTTATTCAGATTTATTTTCCATTCTATCACCTTTACTATGATTTTCACTGCATACATGACTTCTTAAGAGCATACAATGTTGTACTAATGCTACTTAAAAGCGTATTAATTAGCAGGGGGTTAATGGCCGATTGGTTAGTTCGTGCGGTTTGCATCATAAGGTCTATCATTGACTCAATGTACGTGATAAGCAGTAGGGTTGTCTGGCCAACCTCATGGGTTTATCCTTGGTCCTCAGGTTTCCACCCACTTCAAAAGACCACTATTGAATTGAACCGTGTTAGTCCAAAAATGACAGTTTGTGCCGAAAAGCTAGCTGACCAAGTCAGGAGGAAACCCGAAATATAACTTAAGAGCGACCAAAGTTTTCAACAAACTTTGCTTAAGACTGGTTCAAGGTTGACAAAGGTGTGTGTGTGTGTGTGTGGGGGGGGGATCGGATGGCACATACAGTAGGCTTTCGATTCATTAGATCTGTCATTGAGTCAATTGGTGTGGTTTCAAGTCTGATTAATCAATCAGCGTTGACATTTCTTAGCGTTTCCCCACAGTTATGCGCAAAGAAGTCACTGTAACAGATTGTTTCATTGGCTAATTCCTCACATCAACAAGAACGCCTATTATATAACAACTCTTTCAGATCCTAGGGTAAAGACAAGTAAAACAAAATTAAATTTTGAACTAAAAAAAATGGAACAAAACAGGATCTCTGTGTTTTAATGAGATTGCCGAAAAATGATTTAAACCATTTTTTATGAAATTTATAATGATGAAGGGTTTCTCTCATGCGCAGACAAAATGATAAACAGACTTGTGTGATAGTTAAAAAGTGTCAATTTTAGAATTATCGAATTGCATATGTTTATTGAATATGATTGGGAGGAATTTACATGACAAGTAGGACAATGTAATTTCTATCGGTGTCAGTCATTATAACATATGTGATAGAACTGGTTAAACGCGTTCCAAATATAATTTTAACACACGAAAGTGACGAACACGAAAGGAAGATACGAGTTATCCTTCTGAAGTGACGAGTAATAACAGATACATGGGCGAATTTGTGTTCACTAATAATTCCTTCGAAGACCAAAAGTTGTTGTGTGAGACCGTGAGAGGATATCTGACAATTCATAAAAAGAATTGACTGCCACTAGATAAGAGAACACGAAAGAAAAACAGTAAAAAATATATGCATTACAATGATTTTATACGGTATAGAATGAATAAAAACAAGAGAATGTACCGACTAATTTTTTTTTCTCGTGTTCTCATGACATTCTCACGACATTCAATTACTTTATTGAATTGTCAGATATCCTCTTACGGTCCCAAATAACAACTTTTGGTCTTAGAAGGAATTATTAGTGAGCAGAAATTCAGCTTCGTATCTGTTATCACTCAGTTATATAGAGGGATAACTCGGGTTTCCTTTTGACGTTCGTCACTTCCCTTTTTTGAAACTTTTATTACTCATCTATCGTATAAATGATATCTGTGTTAAAATTATATTTGGAACGTGTTTAACCAGTTCTATCACACCTGTGATAATGACGGACACCAATATTGTCCTTAAAAGAATTTTTGTATTGAATTGCGATCCTCTAAATCAATTTTACATTTTTTTGATACTTCCCTGTCCTAATTAAACACTCTTAAATTGTTTTTGTTTTTATTTTGATCTATACGTATATTGTGATCAAATCGCAAATCTCGACAGATTCCATTACCCTACATCTAGACTCGACTGTGGTATGACAGTATGTGATATGTACCTACGACCATGCATTTGCGATGCAGCTACCGATTTACTTAAAAAAAAAGTCCCAAATTGCGTCTTTTGTAGAGTGTGTATACCTAAATAAGCAGAGATGTTGTTTCCAGGCTGCTGGTTTGATAAAATTCCCTGGTAATTCCCCAAACCAAATGCCTAACGTAACGTTTGTTGATATACTACACTCTCCATGGGGATAGCCATTTTCCATTCGGAACCCTTAAAATAGTTCGAATATGGCGGAAATGGTCATACAGCCGAGATTAAGATGTGTAGAATCTGTCGAGGTTTGCCGAAGGGTGATATAAAAAAGTTTTATTTCTTCATAATTGACAAGACTAAAAATTCTCGCCATCAGAGACTCGTAAGATTCATGCGATTACATTACAAAAATTAACATGGACACTACCAAGTAAAACATGTACCCAAATCCATTGCTCTAAATTTAATATAAAGGCCAACAATGTACATGATAAGCATTACGGTCGCATAATTATAATTTTTATTTATGACTCCAATAAAAATGCTAATTATGCGACCCTACTGCTTATCATGTACAACTGGGGAATCCAAACCCCGCCAGTTGACCCAATAACAGACCTTATGATGCAAACCGCACATGCTAACCATTCGTCCATTAACCCCCTGCTAATTAATAAGCTTTTAAGCAGCATTAGTACAACATGATATGGTCTTAAGCAGTCATTTATGCATTGAAACTCCAAGTGAAGGTATTAGAATGGAAAATAATTTCGAATAAGACAATTTTAGCAAAACCACTTAAACATCGTTATGTGTGCCCCCCCCCCCTTTGCCACCTTTTAACTTGTCTTAAGCAAAGTTTGTTCAACTTTTGTCGCTCTTAAGTAGTATTTTCGGTTTCCTCACTTGGTTAACTACATTTGAGACTTTGTCTCAGTTATGGACTCTAAATTTTAATTAAAGTCACTAATTAGTGCTAATTAATTACACTCTTAAGCAGCCTTAGCACAACATTGTATGCTCTTAAGCAGTCATTTTGTGCAGTGAAACTCATAGTGAAGGTATTAGAAAGAAAAATAACCCCGGACAAGATAATTTTATGAAAAACACTTTAACATCATTATGTGTGGATTGTGTGCCCCCCCCCTCCTTTTGCCAGCTTTGAACTTGTCTTAAGCAAAGTTTGTTCAACTTTTGTCGCTCTTAAGTAGTATTTTCGGTTTCCTGACTTGGCTAGCTAACTTTTAGGCTTTGTTTCAGTTATGGACTCTAAATTTTAATTACAGTCATTAATTAGTGCTAATTAATTAAGCTCTTAAGTAGCATTAGAACAACATTTTATGCTCTTAAGCCATGCATTCTGTTTCTTAGTGTTGAGTATGAAAAGCCTGCAAGTAAATTGTTGATGGACGTTTAATTTTAACTATAATTAAAATTGAGGTGGTTGGGAGGGGCACTCCCAGGTAATTGCACAGGTTACAAAACTTAAGACTTGCCTTTCCAAAATGATATAGGGTTAAAATATGTGTTGTAGACCTCAAACCTTTTGGACCCAATATTTTGATTAAACCTCGCTGGGCTCCCGGGTTATATCTGTCGTTTCTTAAATCTTACATTGGAAACATTGCTTGAACAGCTAAAACTAAGAATGTAACAAATTCAAAAAGAGTGCCATTGTGGACACCTTGAAAAAATATAAAGATTATGCTAAATCAAAAGAAACGTTTGACTTTTCTACTTTGTACACTATTACAATGCTTCAATATTTCTATTGGTTCTTTCATGTATTCAGTACTAGGCTTGGTATTTATACACAGTGTTTAGGGTCATGAGACACAAAAGCCTATTGATTTTCAACAATTTCCGATAATTACCTCCAGAGTTATGACCCTTGGTCACTTTGTAAAATCATATGGCCGCTCTATTGGCTGAAGGCTATATCCGATTGACTTTGATATGTGTAGTATTCCGAAATGAAATGAAATGGGGTTAAGGGAGACGAACATACGCCATACAATGTGCTCTCATGGCAATTTCGCCTAGACATTTAGCAACATTAATTATTGTATAAAATATGTGAAGCATTGATTTACATTTATCGAGTTTCAAAGAACTCAACTATCTGTCGTTTCTTAAATCTTACATTGGAAACATTGCTTGAACAGCTAAAACTAAGAATGTAACAAATTCAAAAAGAGAGCCATTGTGGACACCTTGAAAAAATATAAAGATTATGCTAAATCAAAAGAAACGTTTGACTTTTCTACTTTGTACACTATTACAATGCTTCAATATTTCTATTGGTTCTTTCATGTATTCAGTACTAGGCTTGGTATTTATACACAGTGTTTAGGGTCATGAGACACAAAAGCCTATTGATTTTCAACAATTTCCGATAATTACCTCCAGAGTTATGACCCTTGGTCACTTTGTAAAATCATATGGCCGCTCCATTGGCTGAAGGCTATATCCGATTGACTTTAAATTTATACGCAGTATTTAAGGCCACGAGACGGAGAATCATATTGATTTCTGATCTTTACTGCTAGAGTTATTGCCCTTAATTACTTTGAGAGCTAAAATTAATATCTGATTTATTCTAGATTTATACATAGTGTTAAGGTCATGAGATGAGGAATCCTATTGAATTTCGACGATTTCCGATAATTACTTCCAGCATTTTGTGGACGCTCTACAGGCTAAAGATGGTATCCGATTGAATGAATTAATGAAATGGAGTTTAAGGTCAAGAGACGAGAAAGCCTTTTGATTTCCAACGATTTATGATAAATACTGTTAGAGTTATGGTCCTTGATCACTTTGAAAAATCTTGTGGGCGCCCTAGAGGCTTCAGTTAATAAATTTTATACACCGTGTGTAAGGTTATTGATTTCCAGCAATATCCGATAATTCCTGCCAGTGTTATTTCCCTGATCACTTTGAAAGTCTTTTGGACGCTCTGGAGACTAAAGTTGGTATCCGATTGACTTTAGATTTATAAACAGTGTTTAGGGTCATATGATGGGGATTCCTATTGATTTCCAACTATTCCAATAATTACTGCCAGAGTTATGGCCCTTGATCAATATCCCATGACTTGATATTTTAACTTCATGGGAGGAGGGGGCCTCTTGATTTTAAATGCTTTCAGATAATTACTTCGAGAATTATGGCTCTTGAAATTGCGAATCAATGTACTTAATCGATCCTTAAACTACCCCCATGAGCTGACTAAATATTTTGGTGATTTAGTCAATGATTAAGTATAAGTCAACGTTCGAGAATACCACATTTTATGGTATTCTCGAACAATGATTTACTCACTGATTAGGCTAATCGAAGTTTACAAAAATCTTAGATTAAATTTTAATCAGCTTTTCAGAATATAGCGGGTTAGAAAATCAAAGATTAAATCTATGATTAGCACTAATCCACTTTCGAAAATACGGGCCTATTAGTCCCAAAGAACAGTTATGTCTATTGGATGTTACACCCGATTTCTGTCCACCTTCCCATAACCAGTCACTATTATAAATGTGATTGACAGAAAAGTTAAAAATCTGCGTACATGTAATATTAAAAAGACAAAACTATAATGTTTTAAAACACAAAATAATTTGAATATTAGAAGTTTACATGTATATCCACAGCTGTTTGAGAAATGAAGACGGCAATATGCCACACAGTGTGCTATGAGGGACTAGTTGTCTGGACAGGCGAGCTACAGCATACTCTTATATCAAATTCCAACTACCAAGGGATCTTTTACACACATACACACACAGACCAAAGTGTACACAGTATCTTGTTTTTCGTCCCATCCGTATGACTATTCAGCTATCCATGCCAGGCCCTTTGTCCTGCATCACTGACAAGGGAACATGTTCAAAAAAAAGGTATGCGTTAGCGCTATTAAAGTGTTGATATGCATATCAGAAATGAAAACTGTACGAACAATCCAAACCATTAGACAAAATTCGAAGTCCTAATAAATGGTATAGGCAAAATAGTGTAATCAGGCAAAATAGTGTAATCCGCATATGGACTGTAAGATAACTTTGGAATGAAATAAAATGGGGTTTAAAACGGGGCTATCGGGGAATTTAGTCCAGACAGCGGCACTAGAGCCTACTCTTATATCGATTTCAAACTGCCTGTGGATCTTTTACGTACCACCCGAACGACTAGACAACTGTCCTTATCAGGCCCTCTGTCCTTGCACCCCTGTTAAAGGGGAGGACACCAAGTCTGAAAATCACGAAGAACTTTCTCAGCCAACTGTGGAATAGAAAGATGTGGAATGCTGAATATTGATGAGGTTTCGTCCTCTCACGATTTCAGTGTGTAACACAAAATTTGAAAAAGATCAATAAAGAATAGACACAGAATCTATAATCTATTTTATTCCAAAAAGGGAGAATCAACCAAGGAAGGGAAAATCCTAAAAAAGTTGTATATTGATAATACTGGTTCTCTCATGTTCGGAATGATTAACATTTCACATCCAGCTAGAAAAAAAATCAGTTAGCTGTGGAATGGAAAGTTGTGGAATGCTGAATATTGATAGGTTTCGTCCTCTCACGATTTCAGTGTGTAACACAAAATTTGAAAAAGATCAATTAAGAATAGACATAGAATCTATAATCTATTTCATTCAAAAAAGGGAGAATTAACCAAGGAAGGGAAAATCCTAAAAAGTTGTATATTGATAATGCTGGTCCTCTCACGTTCGGAATGATTCACATTTCACATCCAGTTAGAAAAGATATAGACCTTATCGCAATCGCAAGCCAGTTATTGATGGACGGACAAACAGGGCAACATCGATATGTGGGTGTATAAACAAGGATATATACTACACCAATATTACATGTTACCAGAATCGGTTAAACACATTTCAAATATAATTGTAACACATGATAAAGGATTTTATAATATTTTGAAGAGGTGATACACAACTTAAAGCTGACAGGTTGTTAGAGGATATATATAATAAATATACCAAAAAAAACACATTTATAGTGCAAAGATCTTTCGGCCTTACGGCGTCTTCAGGGCTAATACAAAAAATATATTCAAAAATCAAAGGAGTCGCGATGGGTACTAAAGTTGGTCCCACCTATGCTACACTAACTTTAGGTTATCTTGAGAAAATATGGTATGATAGGATGACAACAACTTATGGAAATGTTTTCAGTAACCTTAAAAGGATGTCTTGGAAACGATTTTTGGATGATTGTTTTGTGGTCCTTAAAGTATCTTCAGAAATCATCTCTGAACTCCATAAAATGTTGAACAATTTAGATGGCAGTATTCAGTTCACAATTGAGCAGAGTAAAAGAACAGTAAATTTTCTCGATGTGAAAACTGATATTTTTTACAAGCCAACTATTGAAACTGATATTTTTCACAAGCCAACAGATACACATCAATATAACCTAGCTAGACGCATTTGTACAATTGTTTCAAATTGGGATATGAAAAATCAGAGATTGCAGGATTTTTACTAAAACAAAAATATCCAGAGAAGATAATACACAATGTTAAGATGGCCGACAGGTGGTAGTCACGGATCTTTGCTCTGTCCCTTTTGTGACAAAATTTTACTAAGAGATCTTTACAAAGGTTAGGTATGAATAATTGTGAATAGTTTCAAATTTAAAATACTTTACATCGGTACAAACTAGTTGTGTGCATTTTTTACGTGTTCTAGACAATAACAACAAAAGACTGTCTAGTGTGTTTGGATAAGTCCGCCATACTTGTTATTGTTTGTGTAACCATCGACACATCACCACGGCTGAGGATAATCTAGTGATAGATAGATAGATAGATTGATTTTATTACATAAAAGTGTGATACACAGAATGTTAGAGGAGGAAAGCAATATCGTGAAATAACAAAACGAGCCTCCGATCCTTCCTACACCGAAAGGTAAGAAACGACACCACTCTGTTTCTCCATTATACATGCAGAAGGCTTTCTATAGAATGTCTAAATCCCTTTACAGCATGAAATCACCTAAAAAAACAAAGAGGAATTAGATCAATGTTAACCCAAAGTGAGGTACGGAGAACGTCCTTATCAAAACCTAATGATTTAGAGTTAGAGAATACAGTCCCTAAAACTGTAATCGATGACACCCTCCCACAGGCCTTTGGGGAAATACCAGAATCCATTTCTGTTAACTTTACCCGATGATAGCGAAACCATGGAAAGTGCTTTTCTAAACTCCACCGCTGACTCAATTTTAGAAAAAATTGCCGAGGCTTTATGTCTACCAAATGTCCAAAACGCTCTACGGCTCTCGATTAAAGAACTCTTGCAAGAAAATATTAAAGAATTCATTAAACCCCTAAAAGAGGAAATCGAAGAATTAAAAGGTCAGTTACTAAGCTGCGCACTTGATCTAGATCAAAAAATCATCAATGACACAGACGAACTCGAGCAATACAGTCGTCTGAATTGTGTCCGGATAAATGGGGTAGGTGAAAATGCAGATGAAAATGTAGAGGACGTTGCTCTCGAAATAATAAAGTGTGTATGTCCTAGGTTTGATCACGGTCACATAGAAAATTGTCATCGAGTAGGCAGAAAGAGAATTCCGTATAATACCGAGGCAGAAACAGAAGATGGGCCCCGTCAAATCATTGTTCGTTTATCTAGCTATAAACATAAAAGACAACTCATGGGTGACCGTAAAAAGTTGAAAATACCCCGTGAAAACAATTCTACAGTCTACATAAACGAAGAAATTAGTAGGCGACGATCGTATCTCTTTAGTCTTGCTAGACAAGCATATCGCTCCAAAGATCTGCATAGCTGTTGGACGTTTGATGGAAGGATTTATATCCGAGAGTTCTTAAATGATGGTAAAGGGTGTGATACAATTCGAATTAACCAGAAAAGCGATATACCAGGCTACAAGTTTGGCGACTCACTAAACGCAAACGAAACACTAGATGTTTATAGTAGCTGTATAATTGTAGATCAAAATCACCATGTTATTTTCAAATACAATATAATTTATACTTGTTTATATTTCAGAAAACTTAATCTCAGTTCTAGATTATTCTAAACCCATTGGTTGGATTACCATTGTTATCATGTCATCACTATGCTATGTCATGTCATTGTCAGATTTATAATATGCCTGAGATATATTTTTTATAATAAGCGAAAACTTACAATAACTATGCATATAAGTTTGTAGTCCCTTTCCTAGCACATGTCACCGCTACTAACATATTATATTATAGAATGTTAAAGTAGAGAAATAACAATTGTCATTACTATAACTGCCATGTTTAATCTTCAAACGTGGAATAGATATACCAAATTTTACAGAAAGGTCAATCGTCCAAAGTAACAATTCTCATGTGGTTGAAAATCAAAATATTAAACTATACCAATACGATGTATGTAAAAATGACTTACTGATAAGATTGTTTTTGATCAAATATGAAATTAAATATTAATTATATTGCATTTGTACTAAATTAGAATTGTCATTTACCTAAATTATAGAAATCATTCACATTGATAGATGACCTTGTGCTATAATGGGGTGGGGGGGGGGGGGGGGGCAGTGTCAGATACGTATTAGGTTTTCTTAAGTTAATAGTACCGCATTACTTTGTTTTACTTATGTCATTATAATGTGACTTCTGTGTCCTGTCATACCTCTGTCAAGTATATAGATTATTATTTGGCAAACAATTTAAAACATTGTCATTTTAAAATATTTAACATGTATAAGTTATGTTAAGACTGCTTTACCCACAACTGTCATCGACATTGTCAGAGACACATCCTGTCAAACTACTGTCAAGTACAAAGATTATTTTCTGTGAAATTGTCATTTTATTGTAAATTGAAAATACTTAACATGTAGAAAACAAGATGGCGGCTGGGATAAGTCACGCTCAAAGGTGCTCCCAATATTTCAGTTAAAACTCTCCAAATAAGCCATGGGCAAGAACTGATTACAAGACTATATGAATAAGTAAACGGATACTGCGTTTGCAGATGATCACGTTTGATAAGAAATATTAATGAATAATTGTGTTTTATAAGAACTTTTGTAACTGAAGCAAGTGTTTGACTGTGAAAACAATGAGTTCGAGTTCAACAAGACGAAATGAGTTTGGTAAAAACAACAGATACAGTGATTCAAGCTTCTCTAGTATAGACGACACACCACTGAAATTGTTAAAAATGGATGAAGTAATAAAAGATACAGAAGATGAAGGTAAGACAGATGAATCTGTTAGAGATAAAGAACATTTACAAATTATGATTAATAACGCAGTTAGGGCGGCAGTGGAGGCTGCAACGATACAGATCGAAAAAGACATGAAACATTATATAGATAGCAAGTTTGCATCGTATGACAATAAGTTAGAAATAACACAAACAAGACTAGCTGTGACAATAGAACAACATGAAGAGAGCTTACTTAAGTTAGATGGAGCTGTGCCAACGTTAATGAAAAGAATAACCGACTTAGAAAGCGCCATGAATGACGCAGCCCAATATTCGCGAAAGTCGCACATTCGTGTTTTTGGAGTCCAGGAGACGGAAAGAGAAAACTGCATCGATATTGTTAAAGATATTATTAAAACTAAGTTAAAAATAAAAGACGAAATAATAATAGACGCTGCCCACAAAGTAGGACGGCCGAATAGTAGCCGAGCGTCAAAGGACGGGAAAATACCACCAAGAGGCATCATTGCTCGTTTCTTAAGGCGAGATGACAGATATAAAGTCATAGCAACAAGAAAGCTACTGAAGGGGCCGGGGATAGCCATTGCTGAAGATATGGCGGCGATAAATGTAAAATTATTAAAAGACGTTCAAAATCACAGACGCGTTAAATCGGCATGGTTCTCCAACGGAAAAATATTTGCACAAGATTACTATAATAATGTTGTTCAAATGAAAATGAATTATGAGCTAAACTACATGCTTGATAAAGTAAGACAGGTGGTTTATTAAGGTGATATACATGGCTAGATGTGCGTCTACTCGACTGTGTATACAGATGTGTATGTTCTAACGTGTTTTTACAATACAAAGCGTATCAGAAGTGAGAAGTGTGTTCATAACGCGAAGGCGATAGGGTTAAAACTAAGTTAAAAATAAAAGACGAAATAATAATAGACGCTGCCCACAGGGTAGGACGGCCGAATAGTGGCCGAGCGTCAAAGGACGGGAAAATACCACCAAGAGGCATCATTGCTCGTTTCTTAAGGCGAGATGACAGATATAAAGTCATAGCAACAAGAAAGCTCCTGAAGGGGCCGGGGATAGCCATTGCTGAAGATATGGCGGCGATAAATGTAAAATTATTAAAAGACGTTCAAAATCACAGACGCGTTAAATCGGCATGGTTCTCCAACGGAAAAATATTTGCACAAGATTACTATAATAATGTTGTTCAAATGAAAATGAATTATGAGCTAAACTACATGCTTGATAAAGTAAGACAGGTGGTTTATTAAGGTGATATACATGGCTAGATGTGCGTCTACTCGACTGTGTATACAGATGTGTATGTTCTAACGTGTTTTTACAATACAAAGCGTATCAGAAGTGAGAAGTGTGTTCATAACGCGAAGGCGATAGGGTTAAAGACAGTGTAATGTCATCGCGCCCCGGAGACTATGATTAGGTTAAAGAGTCATAACATGGTCTTATAATCAACCAACCAAACCTATTACAAACGATATACAAATAATAATTATTCTTAGATAAAATATGTATTTTATTTTATACTCTTAATATATTTTCAGTGTGATATATTGTAAATTTTATTAATTAAACTAAAGAGATCATCCCTCGAAAAACAACTTCTAGTATTCAACTATTGGGTAACACAATAATTTTGTATCCAACTTTCATTCTCCTTTTTTTATATAAAACAAATGATTCCATTCAAAGGCTTGACTGCCCCATCGTTATTAGTTATTTGTATATGCAAGTATAGCTTATTTGCGATAGTCTGAAGACGTCAATATGTGCACGAATTATGTATGTAATAACCCTAATTCATCTGCATATACATACTTGTTGTATTTGTATTCATTGTGTTTGTTAGTCAAACAACATACACTGCCCATGGCTTGGCAGATATTACATACATCATAAATGTTTTCTATGTTTTTGTGTTTTATGTATGGTTATGTAATTGTTATATATTGTTTTTTTTTACGTAGATAATATGAAACAGGAGGGGAAACGACATGATGTATAAGACAGGAATATGGAATATATAGTCAGCTACAGTCGAGTTATCCAAGAATAAGGTTGGTGCGAGGTGGGGACGCTCTTGGGGTATGCACAGATAATTTGATCATATTTTCGGTGTTGAAGTAGCTTCTTTAAATGTGAGAGGCTTGTGAGATAAAAGTAAAAGATTACAAATATTTCAATGGCTGAAAGATAAAAAATATAATATCATTTTTCTACAAGAAACACATTCGACTCAAGAAATAGAAAATGTATGGAGGACCGAGTGGGGCAAGACATTTATTTTTCACACCACTCCTCAAATAGCGCAGGTGTCTGCATCTTAATGAAGAGTGTCGTAGGTTTGAATAATATTGATATAATTAGTGAACATAATGGTCGTTATATAATCTTAAAAGTAGATATTGACACAGGTCCTTTAATAATGTGTAATATATACGGTCCTAATAAAGATGAACCACAATTTTTTAAAACGATATTTGATAATACCTTTCATAATGGGTGGTGACTTCAATTTTGTAGCTGATATTGAAAAAGATAAACAAGGGGGGCGGCAGGTAACTTTCAAAAAATCACAAAATTTGTTAAAAGAATTTATGAATTTGTCGGATAGCATTGATATTTGGCGTATACAGCACCCAGAAGATCGAAAGTTCACCTGGAAAAGACAAAACCCAGGCTTGATTTTTTTTATAATATCATTCCAAATTAAATCAACAAATATTAGTTATGGATATAAAACAGACCATTCTATTATTGACTTATCTCTAATACGCAGTGAAAATAAACGCGGACCAGGGTTTTTAAAACTTAATACATCCCTTTTAATAGATGAAAATTATTTTAAAATTATTAAAGAAACAATAGCCGAAGGGAGAATTAAATATCGTAATTGTAATGCGCCCCTGCTATGGGACATGATAAAAATGGAAATAAGAGCAACTTCAATTCAATACTCTAGCAGAATTAAAAAAAGAGATGTAAAACAATTGAAGGAGTTAGAAGAAAAACTGGACATGTTACAAAATAAATACCCTCTAGCTAATGATAAGGAATGTGAAAAAATAAAGTCGGAAATTTATGCCATTAACGAGAAAAAACTTAAAGGGGTTATGATGCAGGCAAAAGCCAGGGGGATAAGTGAAGGCGAACAGAACAGTAAATTCTTTCTTAATTTAGAAAAAAGTAATTCAGCAAAAAAAGTAATCTCTACCCTATACAATGAAAATGCAGGAAATATAACAAACCCACAACATATTTTAAATGAAATACATCAATTTTATCAAAATCTTTATACTTCAGAAGTAATTAAAAACAATGAGTATATAAAAAGCGTAGATAATCTTTTTAAACAATGTGGAAAGGATGTGCCTATTTTAAACCAATTTGAACAAGAAAGTTGTGATGGTCTTATAACTGATGATGAGTGTAGAAATGTTATAAAAACATTCAAAAATTGCAAAACTCCAGGAAGTGATGGCATCCCAATCGAGCTGTACAAAATAATGTGGAACGATATTAACGATCTTGTAATTAACTCTTTTAACTCCTCTTTCTGTGATAATGAAATGAATATTTCTCAAAAACACGGTATTATAACCCTATTACCAAAGAAAGATAAAGATTGTAAACACCTGAAAAATTGGAGGCCTATAACACTACTTAACTGTGATTATAAAATAATGACTAAGGTAATAGGAAGCAGACTTAAAAAGATACTAACTAATATAATAAGTACAGATCAGACTGGGTTTATTCCGGGTCGCTATATTGGACAAAATATTAGAAATATATTTGACGTTATAGAATATTTGGAAGACAACGACGAAGAAGGTATGATATTTCAGATTGATTATGAAAAAGCATATAACAGATTAGAGTGGAGTTTTATTGATAAAGCGCTGGATTTTTTTCATTTTGGTGAATCTTTTAAGAAATGGATTAATATATTTTATAAGGATATTTCAAGTAGTGTTATAAACAATGGATGGGCCACAAAGAGTTTTAAAATATCTAGAGGTGTAAGACAAGGGTGTCCTTTATCACCATATTTATTTATTTTATGCGCCGAAATATTCTCATCGGAAATTAAAAACGAGCCATCTATAGAAGGAATTAACGTAAACGAAAATAATATAAAAATTTCACAATTAGCAGACGATACAACACTATTTTTAGATGGGAAATTAAATACACTGGAAATAGTATTAGGTATTATGGAAGAATTTAAAATAGCAAGTGGATTAAAAGCAAATTATGATAAATGTGAAATTGCCCCTCTCGGCTCGCTTAGACGTTCGGGTTTAAATTACACAGTTCCAAACAACATCAGAATTATAAAAACTAATATATGTATCCTGGGTATAACCATTCCTTTAAATAACAAACTAGAAGATATATACAAGTATAACTATGAAAACAAAATAGATAATATGAAAAATACTCTGAAGAAGTTTAAGGGTAAATCCAAAACACTGAGTGGCCGTATTGTAATCTTAAAATCAATAATCTTACCAAAAATTATTTATCAACTATCTATGTTACCAACACCAAGTGAGGTAATTCTTAAGGAAATAGATAAATTATTTTTTAACTTTATATGGGATGAAAAGCCAGCCAAAATTAAAAAAGAACAAATGTGTAGCCCTTTCGACCAGGGTGGTTTAAATGCTCCAGATATTTCTACTTTCGCTAAATCAATAAAGATTAATTGGGTGAAAAGAGCGTTACAAAATAATAATAAGCAAATCTGGAAGAATTCAATCTTGAATACATTTGAACAATCAAAATTAATAAATCCCTTTGAATTTAATTTAAATCCCAAAGATTTTGCTTGTATAATAAATATTAACAATATTTTCATACGCGATATCTTTAAATCCTGGGCATATATTAATTTTACTCCCTTATGCCATAAAAATTCTGTTATATGGTATAACTCTTACATATAGATAAATAATAAAACCATATTCTATAAAAAAAATGGTATGCAGTAGGAATACACAGAGTATCAGATCTACTGGATGAAAATGGAATTTTTTTAAGGTTTGATTCGTTTCAAAAAAGATATAATATTAATGTTAATGTTCTTACATATCACGGGTTAATATGTAGTATCAAAAAACTATATAGCAATCAGAGTAAAACAACAGCATTCGATAAAATAATGTCAATAGATAAAGTAAATAAATATGCATATGAGCAGTTGAGAGAACACACAAACATTGACCTCTCAAGGACGAAATGGAGAGAATTCAAAATAAAAGACAATTTCAACCCATTTATACACTTACGTAAAATATGTATAGATCCAAAAATTCGAAATTTCCAGTTTAAGTTACTGCATAAATTACTACCAACAAACTCGTATTTATACAAAATAGGACTTGCTAAGTCACCCTATTGTGTACACTGTAATAAATTAGATACTATTGAACACTATCTATATAATATAAGTGTAGAAAAGTTAACCCTATATAGGAAGAATTATCAAATATAATACAAACAATAAGTGGCGATTTTAAGCTAGATTTTAAAAATGTAATATTACAGGACAGCAATATTAAAGGAAATACGAACTCCTTTGATTTTTTAATTCTATTTACCAAATATTTTATCATGTGCTGTGAATGTCAAGTATCAGCCTCTCACATTTTAAGCAAAGACTTAGATACCGAGAATCTATTGAACATATAATAGCTTTGAATAATAATACATTATCTGTGCACACATCGACGTGGTCTGTTCTTCGCACCATAGCTTTATAGCTTTATAGCTATAGTTAACCAATGTTGACAACAACTTATAAATTGGAAATGTTTTAAACCGCACGTTTTGGGTAATTGTCTCTATAATTTCGCCCATTTTCGAATAGAAGACAACAAAATAATAATAAGGAAAACAGATATTTTGAGAAAGCGTGATGGAAAAAAAATAAAAAATAAATAAATAAAAAAATAAAAGCCATAATGTGGAAAAATCTCAAATACATCATGTCTTTTTCGTTCCTGTGGGGAATGACGAGGTGGGGGACTTATTATTTTTTATTATTATTTATATTATTGATTGAATGATTTTTTTCCCCTCGTTGTTTGGTAAGGGTTGGGGTGGGGGCGGGGGGTAGTGATAATGTGTCGGGTGAATTACTGTTTATTGTGTTTTATTTGGTTGTTTTTTTTTGTTTTTTTTTTCTTTTCTTTGTTTCTTTTACTGATGTAGTAATGTGTATCTTATATTGTGTAATACTGTTTATAGTGTATATATATTATAACTGTATAGTGTAGTCCAATAAAAAAAAAAAAAAGAAAAAAAAAACCCATGTATTTAGTCAATTTCTTCTGTAAGTCATTTTCAATAGAAATTATTTAACATGTATCAATATTAATTTAACATTTATCTTATACTTATTTGTCTACAAATGACATGTTAAACCCTGTCTCTCTCCCTCCCTCTTCTCCTATCTCTCTCTGTGTATATCTTAAGTTATATGTAATTGGTATCCTTTAATTTAATAGAAACTAGTTTTAGTTTTACACTGAGTGAGATTTTAGTCGCAATGTCCCGTCATGCCACTGTTAGGTTAAAAAAGGGAAGTCATTGTCAATTGAACATATTTAACATGTATTAGTTATCTTTAGACTGCTTTGTCACAATTGTCAGTGACATCATCTATACTGTCATTAGAAAATATATAACGTAGGGGGTGGGGGTGTAGTTGTTGTTTTTTCTAGTTTTCTCTAAAGTTAGTTGATATCTATATTGAGTATGTTAAAATAGTTATGTCAATGTGAATTGGCACTATATAACATGTAAGGGTGTTCTTTCTCCTAATTAAATAGTAATTAATGAGCCACATCGTTGTTGTCATGTCCTGTCACACCATTGTCAAGTACTTAGAAAGTCTGTCAAAATGTCATGACATTGTCAATTGTCTTGTCAGTGTCCATCGAAATTATTACACAAGTATTAGTGCTCTATTAATTTAAGAGAAATGTGTCTTTGTTAACGAAGCCATGGACATTGTCTTTGCCTTAACCGGCCATGCCCCAGTATTACTTTATTTGTCTGTACAAAAAATGTTATGTCAATGCAAATTGAAATTATTCACCCTGTAGCATAAATTGTGTGATGAGATTTATGCATGTACGAAGCCGTAATGGTGATACTTCATTCACATATCTACTAAGCAACGTTATGTAAACCCATTTGTGACAACTGTTAGTGTCTTTGTTATCTTAACCCATTATTGTTTATTTGCTTTGCGACAAACTTAAGCTATTGTTACAATTGTATTCTCAGGTTATTGTAAAGTTGGTCTTTAATTGTCATATCACTGTTGTCAAAATTCTTACATGATAATATTATAGTTATTAGTATTTATTATTACTGTTATTACTGAATATCTATGTTACAAAAATTTTCAGATACTAAAAATATTTATGTCGGGGATTGTCAAATAATGTGCTCTTAAGTAGCTAGAAACATTGGCGTGATATTTGACCAAAATATAAACATGGAAGCACAAGTAAATAATATTTGTAGAGTATGTTACTATTATTTAAGGAAAATTGGTCAAATAAGAAAATACATTAATAATGATGCAACAAAAACTCTAATTAATTAATATGTTACCTCTAGACTAGATAATTACAATTCCTTGTTAGCTGGACTTCCCTTTACAGTAATTTATAAACTCCAAAAAGTACAAAACTGTGCAGCCAGGCTTATAACACAAACAAAACAGTTTTCTCATATTACCCCAATATTGTACAGCCTTCGCTAGTTACCGATTCAATATCGAATTAAGTTTAAAATTCTGCTTCTTACATTCAAATGTCTCAACAACCTTTGTCCTGCATATTTATCAGAACTTCTTGAATTGTACCCCCCTAAACACAACCTCCGCTCTTCCTCTGATCCACGTCTTCTTGTTGCACGTTATGCAAATTTAAGTTCATTTGGTGACCATTCATTTTATGTACAAGCCCCCCTACTTTGGAACAAATTACCACTAGATCATTGGCTACTTTCAAAAAACATCTAAAAACACATTTTTTTAAAGAAGCTTTTATATAAACGTTTTATATGTTACTTTTATATAATATGTATTTATTTCTTTTTAACCTGTGTTTTACTTAAAATCTTAAATATATTCTTTTTTTTTCTTTCTTTTTTTATCTTATCATTTTGTTAGTTTACATTGCTGCCTTTATTTTTTATCTTATCATTTTATACTTGTTGTTATTTGTCTAAACCCTTTTTCTGTAACCTTTTATTTAAATGTAATTTTCTATTTATGTATCTCTTTAACTATGTACAGCGCATATGAGCACTTAACAGTGGAAGCTATGCGCTTTATAAATTTTTCAATAATAAAATAATAATAAAATAATAATTATTATGACATGTTTATATCTTAGTATTGGTATTTATTATTACTGTTACTATTACCTGATAATATCTTATTTTTGTTACCTGATAATATCTTGGTTATTATTACCTGATAATGTCTTAGTTATTATTACCTGATAGTGTCTTAGTTATTATTACCTGATAATATCTTAGTTATTAGTACATAATAATATCTTAGTTATTGGTATGTATTATTATTACATAATATATTGGTTATTAGTATTCAGTATTACTATTATCATTACATGATAATATCTTAGTTATTGGTATTTATTATTGCTGTTAATATTAAAACGGCGGACAACTTGGTGGGTTAATGATATTCGAATATTCATTGATATTAGTTTATAATTTGTTTTTTTATTTTCAGCGAACATGTTGCTTTCATATACATAACTTTTAGTAAGTATGTGTAGTAGTTAAATATAGCACAAAATGGAAATGTCACTAAGGGATGGCTTAGTGAAGTTTCAAACAAAATCTGTGCCGTCAGAAACCGCTCGTCTTTATTTACTTTAAACTATGTATATTTATAAAACCATTTTTGTATGTATATATCCGTGCCGTTCCGTTATACACATACTGGAAACCCAAAATTACCCCTTTCAACTATATTGCTAGCTTCAATTCTACTTATTCCCTTTTTGGAATTAAATGCAGCATAATTACATTTTCTAACTCGCCAGGCATTGGCTCAAAAAGAGAAGTATTATCAGTAAATATACGACTATATGTTTCTAAAAATTTAACATCCCTATATTTAAACCTTATATTAATAAAGCTATCTGGTGATATTAAAACGAACCCTGGCCCTACTGTACCTAATCAAATATCTGTCGTACACCTGAATGTGAGGAGCATTAGAAACAAGATAAACTTAATCTCAGCTGAACTTTCTGAGTATGATATAATAACGGTAAGTGAAACATGGCTTGACAAAAATATCCCTTTATCTTCTATTTCTATACCCTCATATAACACCCCTGTTCGCAACGACAGAAATAACCATGGTGGCGGCGTCGCGGTCTATGTTCGAAATTCCCTACTTTTTAAAAGACGCCACGATCTAGAATTTGATGAAATAGAGGTAATATGGTTGGAAGTTAAAACTATAAATAATGTATTTTTAATAGGAACGTTTTATAGACCGCCAAATTCCATTAATTTCATAAATAACCTAATAGTCGATTCCATAACTCTGGCCGCATCTGATGGTGTTACAAACTGTTTCATTTACGATGATTTTAATGTTAACATGTTAGCAAAGCAGAATACTTTTTTACATAATGCTATGAATATATTAGATCTTACCCAGGTTATCAAAGAACCAACTCGATATGATGCTTATGGAAAAATAGTCTTATAGATTTAATTTTAACAAACGCGATATATTTTATTGTCGAATCTGGTTGTCGAGATAATTTTTGTAGCGATCATTGTCCGATTTTTAGTAGACTAGCATTTAATTCACCACATTATAAAAGCTTTCAAAGAATTATTTGGGATTATGGGAACATGGACCACGACAACCATAGCTTGGTACGATCTATTTGATGAAAATAATATAAGTAAAGCATGCCTTGATTTCACAAGTGAGTTAATTAAGTTAGCCAAAAAGAATATTCCAAACAAATTAGTAACGATAAGACCAAAAGATAAACCATGGATGAATTCTAAAATTAGGAAAATGAAAAGACGTAAAAACAAAATTCATAGAAAAGCAAAGCTATCTGGGAATCGCAAGATTAGAAATGACCACATATCTTTAATAAGAAAGAGCAAAAAAGATTATTTTGAAAGATTAGATGATAAAATTAATAATAAAGCTAACTTCGGTACCAAGGATTGGTGGAATTTAGTTAATTCATTTGTGAAATCAAAATCTGCGGTCAACAGCGAACTGGCACCCCTAGAAGTAAATAGCCACACCCACTTTGCACCATAGGACAAGGCGAACGCCCTAAATGACTTTTGTTTTAACCAATCTAAACTTAACGACGACAATAATAACTTGCCTGTTCTTCAACAAAACCTAAACTCTCTTACCGAGATCGTGCTAAGCCCAAAAGAAGTTAAAGACATCATTTTATGTTTAGATACTTCAAAAGCTAAAGGTCCTGATGATATCAGTGGGAAAATATTAAAAACTATTGTAAATGAAATAAGCGAACCACTCTGTTATATTTTTAATTTGTCCCTTTCTCATAAAAAAGTCCCTGAAATTTGGAAATCAGCAAATGTAGTAGCAATTTTTAAAAAAGGCTCTCCTCATGAATGCGGAAACTATAGACCTATATGTCATTATTAAGCATTGTCGTAAAAATATTCGAAAAATGCATATATAAACATGTCTTTAACTTAAATATACTAACTTCGTTTCAAAGTGGTTTCTTAAAGGGAGATAGTGCTATCTATCAACTGATTGATTTAACTCACTCATTTTGTCAAGCCATAGATCGCGGAAAGTATACGAGAGCAGTGTTCTGTGACATCAGCAAGGCTTTTGACAGAGTCTGGCACGCTGGACTCTGCCATAAGCTGAGGGCGTCTGGTGTACGAGGGGGGCTACTTGATTGGTTTATTGATTATTTAAAAAACAGAAAGCAAGTAGTAGTTGTTAGTGGTACCTACTCTGACCCCAGAATTGTCGCTACCGGTGTCCCACAGGGCTCGGTTCTCGGTCCTCTTTTATTTTTGGTATATATTAATGATATCGTAAATAATATTAACTCGAATATTAGATTATTTGCAGATGACACTTTCCTTTACTTACAAATAACGGATCCCCGGGCAGGCGCGACTATCCTGAATAATAATTTGATAACTATTAACAACTGGTCGAAGACATGGCTTGTAACTTTCAACCCCCTAAAAACTGAATCAATAACTTTTTCAACTATAATAAACTTAACTAAACCACACTTGTATTCGGACACTGTGCAAATAAAAGAAGTATCGGAGCATAAACACCTTGGGCTAAACTTTCAACCAAATTGCAAATGGGATGTCCATATAAATCATATCGTATGTGATTGCTAAGGAGAACCCACTATTCTTTAAGACAATAAAGCATACGTTACCTCCGGGAAATTATTCCCTAAAGCGATAATTTGTTTTTAGAAAATATGTTTTCATCGGAAGTTTAAAAGAACAGTTTTTACATTTTGTTTTATGTTTATATGATCACCAGTATTGTGCTTGCTCGGATTCTATGAAAGCTAATGTGGCTGTTAAAGACATTTTGAAAAAAAGTAGTTAAGCGTTGTTTAATTTTATTATTTTATCATGATCCGAGGACGAAAAATTTTCACTGTAGAGGAAATTATAATGGTGATAAATTTATGAATTGTTTCTATTTTATTCTTTCAATATTTCATTTGTTTGGTATTTATTCATCCAATTAAACATTTCTATTTTTCTTGTGCTTCTGTTAATCCCTAAGTTTAATTAGAGGTTAAGCTTTTAATCTAATGACAGACGGTTGGCAGCTGACACATTAATGGGTTTAATTATTCTCTTATTGTTTTATTTTATTGCAATGTCTTTTATATTTTAATCTTTCGTCATTAATTGTTCTTATTAGCCTTGATGTATATTGTTAATTCCTTAGATACCCTTTTATTATAAATACCGATTTGTACATTTATATAGCATTCTAGGTTTGATTCCGTTTCCAGGACAGTTACTCTGCTTGTCGGACGTGCTGTTCTCCGTATATGATGTTAATGTTTCCGGTAATAAATAGTTCAAGGATAGTTCCAGTCTTTAGTTATTACCGAAGATTCTCACTGCTACACAATAATATTTTCAAATAAAACAGTTATTTGATGTACATTATAACTAATTTTGGTTTAAGGCCCGAAAGGATATAAATATGTAAAAAAGAATCGAATGATGGTAATGATAAATTACGATTACAGCACTTAAAAATATTACTTAATTCTATAAAGTTTTGCACCTCAGAAAATATTAGTACATCTTTGGTCAAGTGAAATATCCGTAGAGCCATGCAATAAAAATGTCGTGTTGATGTATTCTGTTGGTAATATGTTTATGGTTGTATGGTTGGAGGGTCAGTTATGTGTCTTAAATGTTTGATAAACGAAGTCTTGAATGGATGATTTTAACTTTTCTTTTACCAATATTGTAAAAATGAATAATTTTTCTATATGTATATGGAAAAATCTAGATTGTTCCAAAGTCCTGTCGTTGAGGGAAAGAAAGAATTATAAAAAAGATTAGTTTTACAAAAATAGTATGGTAGGTTTTTGTCATTTCTTAATGAATATTTACTTTATATTTTTTATTTAGATTGTCATAAGTAGTTAAGTGGTTTATTATCTTATATAAATATATCAACTTATGTCTTTCGCGACGTTGTTTTAAAGGCAAAATACCGACTTCTTTATATAGCAAATCATGGATAGTTCCCTTCACAACGCCACATATTGTGCGTAAAGCATCTAATTGTAATTGTTCTAACTGGTCAGCTAAGTAATCCATGCACCCATCCCAAATAATGTCAGCATAGCTTAATTTGGTTTGAGTTGTTGGTAGGGTCGGTCAGCGGAGACAAGAGGTGGGACTATATCGGTTAGATATTTAGGAACTAGCCCATGTAAAACTTTGTAGAAAAGTATCATTTTATGTTGATAGCGTCTTAATTGTAGCTTGCAGATTCCGGTTTCAGTATAAAGTATAATTTAAAGGTTCCGCAGCCAGTACGAACTACGATTTTTTTTGTGCTTACGTCATCACTTCATGTGTTCCCATTGACACAAGCGACCGTCGGTTCGTCTATTTTCTACGAAGATTTCTGGAAATGTTCGGGGTTATAAAACGAGGTCTGAAATCGTGATTTTCTCACTGATTTGTGGATGAAATTCGTAATTTTACGGAATTATAGAAAGACTCAACATTTACAGTTTAGTATATGGTTGTTAAGTGTCAAAGTGATCGAGAATTGTTGTGATTTTGGACAAATTCTTTTTTGATAGTCAGCCACGATGTCGAATCATCTCGAATTTGTTTTCGATTCGATAAATAATTTTCAATTAATTTTAAAGTTTTATTTCTAATACCCACTGAGTTTAGTTTATGCAATAGGCCCTCGTGCCAAACACGATCAAACGCTTTACTTATTTCAAAGAAGATGGATTTGATTTGATGATAACTAGACCTACGAAGCAGCAATGACGGGTTTCACTGGTACCGCATTACCTCTGCACTTATGTCACTTTCAGTGCCACGTTACCCTTAAACTCATATCACTTGCAGTACCAATGGAACCGATAAACAGATTTCCACTTAAACATTGCACACATCAAATACAATGGAAGCAGAATCAACCAAATACAGTAATATTGATTCATTTTATACATTTGTTGCATGTAAGTGCACAGTACTTCCGGTGAATGAAAATGTCAAATTTACTTTTATGAATTCAGAACTAGCATAAGGCATCACATAGTGAAAATTTTATGCAAATCAAATAATATATGCCACTTTTATAGACCCACATCCTTGAAAAGTGACTTGTAGCAAATCGGCTATTTCTTGGCAACGGTACAAGTCAGAAACAAATTTGTGGCATCTGTATGATCGTATGGGTCCATTCTATTTAATGATTGGCATCAAATATCATAATTTTAAAAACATTACAAATCAGACTCATTTGAATAAAATATCTGTTTTGAAGGCTAAAAATACAGTTTTTGCCAAAATGACATTACTTCCGGTGATACCGAAAACTTTAAATTAGTTTTATAACATCATGCATGACATAAAGACTGACTCAAAGGGTGAACAAATTTTGAAAATCGAATAATAATTGGCCCTTTTATGGGCCAAAAACCTTCAAAAGTGACATTTAGAAAACCGCCTATATCTCGGCAACCGAACATCATGCATGACATTAGGCCTCAAAGGGTGAACAAATTTTGAAAATCGAATAATAATTGGCCCTTTTATGGGCCAAAAACCTTCAAAAGTGACATTTAGAAAACCGCCTATATCTCGGCAACCGAACAAGTTAGAAACAATTTTATGATATCTAAATGACCGTATCATTTTTGTTAATATGTGAATTTAAACCTAAAGTTAATTTTAATATTACATATTAAATAATTCTTGGTTGAAAAAAATATCGATATTAAAAGTTAAAACAGCAGTTTTTGACCAATTGGCGTCACTTCCGGTGTCAATTTTAAATTATTATCAATTTGATGTGACGCATATATTTTTTTGAATCAAATGATGTCACTATTATGAATATCCATTAATAATTGACTATTTTACAGGCAAAATTAAGAAAACAGTGACTTATGCAAAACTGCCCATTTCTTGGCAACTGCTTATGTAACAAAACAAATTTTCAAATACATTCTCTTCGTATGGATTATAGCTACAAGTTTATAAAAGTTACGTAGAAATATTTTAAAATCTGAAAAGCCTGAATGGATTGTAAATAGGTCAATTTTACGTCCTTTTTTCAGCTCTTAATCTAATTTGCTAGAAAATTAAATCAAAATTAAAAAAACTGCTTCCGACATTTTTTGCGCCTTATAAGGACACACTTTTTGAGCCATGTCATTTTTTAAAAAAATAATATTTGTTTTTGAAAAATGGTACCTAATTGTCAAAATTGTAGTTTTTGGTAAAATTATGTCACTTCCGGTGCCGACAGATAACACTTTCGGTAATAAAAGAAAATGACAATTGAGACAACGGAGCATATGAACTTTGTTTTATACAAATTGAACAACAAATAATTAATCTAGGGCTGAAAAACTGAATTAGCCAATGGCAGTCAAGCAAAATTTCTAAGACAAAAGAAAATGACATTTTTGCGCAAGTCAGATGACTCTTTATTTCTGTGTACAACACGACTACAAAATATTTATAAATAAAAAAGTTTTTTGTAAAATTTTAAATTTTTGAAAAAAATTTATGTGCATTATATCTTCGATGATTTTCCTAAAATCCAAAATCGAAAGTAGCGTAGCTATGTGCCCTGTCACCGGCTATGCCAAAATGTATCGAAAGTTAAAATCCAATGATTATTGTTAAAATTACTGCAATATTTTTAAAAATGATAACTTCGGTGATTTCGGACATTTTGCATTGTCGCAGAACGTTCAAGATAGCTTTATCCTCTAAGTCACACCCACTTTCCCAGTAAAACCGAAGAAATCGTAACGATTCGACAAGCAGTTGCTGAGATCTACTCAAAACAGAATAATAATAATAATAACTAGACCTGCAAGCAGCACTGAATCGGCTTTCGGGAATCAGACAGGAAGTATGTCATAAAATAGCCCATTCATCGAGCTACAAAACGATATGTTAATTGTTTTGATTCAGTGACACTTGGCTGAGAAATGTCGATTTTTGCAAAAGTACAAATTTTTTACTGTATTTTTTTTTTTTAAATTTTTTTTGGTGTTTTTTTCCCAAATGTCTGATATTTTTTCGACTACTTCTGGATTTTGGATTATTGTCGGGATAGTTTTAACAAGTTGTTTGGATAGATATCTTTCCGTACGAGAAATGTCAGAAACATCTATTTAGTAGTTGTTTGTAAAAAAGATAAATAAAAGAACATTTTCAATAATTTAACGATTTTTCTACTCTTATCAAAGATTGAGGCCATTTTATGACACCTTAAACTATTTCACACCTTTTCTTTGGATTCACGTTACAGACCACAGATAGGACTCTAGAGTAAAAAAAGTTTTAAAAAAATCGCAGATATCGTTTTCGAGAAAAAGGCGTCTCAAAAGGCTCCAAAAACGGAAAATATTAGATTTTCGGCGTAACATAATTTATTTACTGACCATCGAAATCGTACCTTTGAGATGCCATATGATAGTCCATTAATAGGGCCATCCAAAGACACTTTATTTCTATTGAGCCGGTAATATCTGACGGAGAAATCCAGCTTTTTGCAAGAACGCCATTTTGTTATTCTTTTTTTTTTCATTTTTTGAATACTTCCGGTATGGTGATTATTATCGAGACAGTTTAAATAACTGGTTTAGGCAATTAAATAGAGACAGAGTTCTGTAATGATATATACAATATATGATCAGATAAAATGCCCCTGAGAAATCCTATGTTTAAAAGTGCCAAAAATGCAAAAATGTCAAAATATCAAAAATTAAATTTCAATAACTGAATAAATATTATACATTTTTGGATTCGACATTAGATCAGATATCTAAATATCATAAAAAAATTTAAAATCAGGAAAAACAAAAAAATAATAGAGTATTTTCCAAAATTTCACGATATTTCGACTTTTTTTTCGATTCTCAGCTCGTTATTTGTCCTTTTACGGATATTTCAAAGACTAAACATACACAAGACTACCGAAAGGTCTCTTGATAAAGAAAGTTTAAGAAAAATCGCAGGAGCAGTTTTCGAAATATATTCTCTTATTGTTTTATTTTATTGCAATGTCTTTTATATTTTAATCTTTCGTCATTAATTGTCATTATTAGCCTTGATGTATATTGTTAATTCCTTAGATACCCTTTATTATAAATATCGATTTGTATATTTATATAGCATTCTAGGTTTGATTCCGTTTCCAGGACAGTTACTCTGCTTGTCGGACGTGCTGTTCCCCGTATATGATGTTAATGTTTCCAGTAATAAATAGTTCCAAGGATAGTTCCAGTCTTTAGTTATTACCGAAGATTCTCACTGCTACACAATAATATTTTCAAATAAAACAGTTATTTGATGTACATTATAACTAATCTTGGTTTAAGGCCCGAAAGGATATAAATATGTAAAAAAGAATCGAATGATGGTAATGATAAATTACGATTACAGTACTTAAAAATATTACTTAATTCTATAAAGTTTTGCACCTCAGAAAATATTAGTACATCTTTGGTCAAGTGAAATATCCGTAGAGCCATGCATTAAAAATGTCGTGTTGATGTATTCTGTTGGTAATATGTTTATGGTTGTATGGTTGGAGGGTCAGTTATGTGTCTTAAATGTTTGATAAACGAAGTCTTGAATGGATGATTTTAACTTTTCTTTTACCAATATTGTAAAAATGAATAATTTTTCTATATGTATATGGAAAAATCTAGATTGTTCCAAAGTCCTGTCGTTGAGGGAAAGAAAGAATTATAAAAAAGATTAGTTTTACAAAAATAGTATGGTAGGTTTTTGTCATTTCTTAATGAATATGTACTTTTTATTTTTATTTAGATTGTCATAAGTAGTTAAGTGGTTTATTATCTTATATAAATATATCAACTTATGTCTTTCGCGACGTTGTTTTAAAGGCAAAATACCGACTTCTTTATATAGCAAATCATGGATAGTTCCCTTCACAACGCCACATATTGTGCGTAAAGCATCTAATTGTAATTGTTCTAACTGGTCAGCTAAGTAATCCATGCACCCATCCCAAATAATGTCAGCATAGCTTAATTTGGTTTGAGTTGTTGGTAGGGTTGGTCAGCGGAGACAAGAGGTGGGACTCTATCGGTTAGATATTTAGGAACTAGCCCATGTAAAACTTTGTAGAAAAGTATCATTTTATGTTGATAGCGTCTTAATTGTAGCTTGCAGATTCCGGTTTTAGTATAAAGTATAATTTAAAGGTTCCGCAGCCAGTACGAACTACGATTTTTTTTGTGCTTACGTCATCACTTCATGTATCCCCATTGACACAAGCGACCGTCGGTTCGTCTATTTTCTACGAAGATTTCTGGAAAAGTTCGGGGTTATAAAACGAGGTCTGAAATCGTGATTTTCTCACTGATTTGTGGATGAAATTCGTAATTTTACGGAATTATAGAAAGACTCAACATTTACAGTTTAGTATATGGTTGTTAAGTGTCAAAGTGATCGAGAATTGTTGTGATTTTGGACAAATGTTCGGGCTGCGAAATTTGTTCTTTTTTGATAGTCGAATTTGTTTTCGATTCGATAAATAATTTTCAATTAATTTTAAAGTTTTATTTCTAATACCCACTGAGTTTAGTTTATGCAATAGGCCCTCGTGCCAAACACGATCAAACGCTTTACTTATTTCAAAGAAGATGGATTTGACTTGATGATAACTAGTCCTACGAAGCAGCAATGACGGGTTTCACTGGTACCACATTACCTCTGCATTTATGTCACTTTCAGTGCCACGTTACCCTTAAACTCATATCACTTGCAGTACCAATGGAACCGATAAACAGATTTCCACTTAAACATTGCACACATCAAATACAATGGAAGCAGAATCAACCAAATACAGTAATATTGATTCATTTTATACATTTGTTGCATGTAAGTGCACAGTACTTCCGGTGAATGAAAATGTCAAATTTACTTTTATGAAATCAGAACTAGCATAAGGCATCACATGGTGAAAATTTTATGCAAATCAAATAATATATGCCACTTTTATAGACCCACATCCTTGAAAAGTGACTTGTAGCAAATCGGCTATTTCTTGGCAACGGTACAAGTCAGAAACAAATTGGTGGCATCTGTATGATCGTATGGGTCAATTCTATTTAATGATTGGCATCAAATATCATAATTTTAAAAACATTACAAATCAGACTCATTTGAATAAAATATCTGTTTTGAAGGCTAAAAATACAGTTTTTGCCAAAATGACATTACTTCCGGTGATACCGAAAACTTTAAATTAGTTTTATAACATCATGCATGACATTAGGACTCAAAGGGTGAACAAATTTTGAAAATCGAATAATAATTGGCCCTTTTATGGGCCAAAAACCTTCAAAAGTGACATTTAGTAAACCGCCTATATCTCGGCAACCGAACATCATGCATGACATTAGGCCTCAAAGGGTGAACAAATTTTGAAAATCGAATAATAATTGGCCCTTTTATGGGCCAAAAACCTTCAAAAGTGACATTTAGAAAACCGCCTATATCTCGGCAACCGAAAAAGTTAGAAACAATTTTATCTAAATGACCGTATCATTTTTGTTAATATGTGAATTTAAACCAAAAGTTAATTTTAATATTACATATTAAATAATTCTTGGTTGAAAAAAATATCGATATTAAAAGTTAAAACAGCAGTTTTTGACCAATTGGCGTCACTTCCGGTGTCAATTTTAAATTATTATCAATTTGATGTGACGCATATATTTTTTTTGTATCAAATGATGTCCCTATTATGAATATCCATTAATAATTGACTATTTTACAGGCAAAATTAAGAAAACAGTGACTTATGCAAAACTGCCCATTTCTTGGCAACTGCTTATGTAACAAAACAAATTTTCACATACATTCTCTTCGTATGGGTTATAGCTACAAGTTTATAAAAGTTACGTAGAAATATTTTAAAATCTGAAAAGCCTGAATGGATTGTAAATAGGTCAATTTTACGTCCTTTTTCAGCTCTTAATCCAATTTGCTAGAAAATTAAATCAAAATTAAAAAAAAACTGCTTCCGACATTTTTTGCGCCTTATAAGGACACACTTTTTGAGCCATGTCATTCTTAAAAAAAATGATATTTGTTTTTGAAAAATGGTACCTAACTGTCAAAATTGTAGTTTTTGGTAAAATTATGCCACTTCCGGTGCCGACAGATAACACTTTCGGTAATAAAAAAAATGACAATTCAGACAACGGAGCATATGAACTTTGTTTTATACAAATTGAAGAACAAATAATTAATCTAGGGCTGAAATACTGAATTAGCCAATGGCGGTCAAGCAAAATTTCTAAGACAAAAGAAAATGACATTTTTGCGCAAGTCAGATGACTCTTTATTTCTGTGTACAACACGACTACAAAATATTTATAAATAAAAAAGTTTTTTGTAAAATTTTAAATTTTTGAAATTTGGCGCATTATATCTTCGATGATTTTCCTAAAATCCAAATCGAAAGTAGCGTAGCTATGTGCCCTGTCACCGGCTATGACAAAATGTATCGAAAGTTAAAATCCAATGATTATTGCTAAAATTACTGCAATATTTTAAACCAGCGGCTGCCAGGCAGGATACGCCCACATTTTCGAGAGATGGATAGAGAACAAGCAAAACCGAAAGTGATTTTTCCTACAATCAAAGGCCATAATTCATTAAGTTACAATTTGATATGCGCAAATATCGAAAAGTATCAAGATATTTAGGTTATAAACACACAATTTAAGTTTCATCAAAATCGAAATTAAAATTGTGACCTCTACAGGGTCCTCAACCTTGAAATACCATTTTTTATCAATATTCGCGTACAAACAGCAGCCATTTTGTATTGTAGTTTTGGTCCTATTTTCGCGAAATTTGAACTCAACATTCCTTAGCTTGTAACGGTGATATAATCAAACGATTTTTTAAATCGGATAATAATTGTGACCTCCAGAGAGACCACAAGCTAATCAAAGGCGATTTTGCGTAAAATCAGGGTCATTAATTCAGGAAGTTACGATCCGATATGCGCAAATATCAAAAGGACCCAAGATCTTTGGGTAATATCCATGCATTTCAAGTTTCGTCAAAATCGAATTAAAATTGGGAACTCTACAGGGTCGACGACCTTGATATATCACTTTTCCACAATATTCGCATACGAACGGCGGCCATTTTGTATGGTAATTTTGGTCCAATTTTTCCGAAATTCGAACTCACCTTTCCTTAGGGTGTAATCGTGATAAAATCAAACGATTTTTTAAATCGGATAATAATTGTGACCTCTAGAGGAACCATAAGCTAAACAAAGGCGATTTTGCGTATAATCAGGGGCCATAATTCAGGAAGTTACAATCCGATATGCGCAAATATCGAAAGGAACCAAGATCTTTGGGTTATATCCATGCATTTCAAGTTTCATCAAAATCAAATTAAAATTGTGACCTCTACAGGGTCCACAACATTGATATACCATTTTAAACAGTATTCGCGTACGATCGGCGGCCATTTTGTATGGCAATTTTGGTCCGATTTTTCCGAAATTCAAACTCAACCTTCTTCAGGGTGTAACGGTGATATAATCTAACGATTTTTTAAATCAGATAATAATTATGACCTCCAGAGGGACCACAAGCTAAACAAAGGCGATTTTGCGTATAATCAGGGGCCATAATTCAGGAAGTTACAATTCGATATTCGCAAATATCGAAAGGAACCAAGATCTTAGTGTTATAACCATGCATTTCAAGTTTCATTAAAATCTAATTAAAATTGTGACCTCTACAGGGTCCACAACCTTGATATACCATTTTTAAACGGCGGCCATTTTGTATGGCAATTTTGGTCCGATTTTTCCGAAATTCGAACTCAACCTTCCTTAGGGTGTAACGGTGATATAATCGAACGGTTTTTTAAGTCAGATAATAATTGTCACCTACAGAGGGACCACAAGCTAAAATAGGTGATTTTTCGGACAATCAGGGGCCATAATTCAGAAAATTATGTTCCGATAGGCGCAAATATCGAAAGGAACCAAGATCTTTGGGTTATAAACATGCACGTTAAGTTTCATTAACATTGGCTCAAAATTGTGACCTCTATAGGGTCCACAAGCTAAAAACATGATTTTTCGTACAATCAGGGGCCATATTCCATGAAGTTTCGATCCGATACATGCCAATATCGAAAGCAGCCGAGATCTTTTGGGGATAAAGCTATATTTCAAGTTTCGTCAAAATCGGACAAGAATTGTGACCTGTAGAGGGTCCACAAACAATTGTGGACGGACGGACGGACGGACAGACGGACAGGGGCGACGACATAATACGTCCACATGAAAATGTGGGCGTATAAAAATGATAACTTCGGTGATTTCGGACATTTCGCATTGTCGCAGAACGTTCAAGATAGCTTTATCCTCTAAGTCACACCCACTTTCCCAGTAAAACCGAAGAAATCGTAACGATTCGACAAGCAGTTGCTGAGATCTACTCAAAACAGAATAATAATAATAATAATAACTAGACCTGCAAGCAGCAATGAAGCGGCTTTCAGGAATCAGACAGGAAATATGTCATAAAATAGCCCATTCATCGAGCTACAAAACTATATTTTAATTGTTTTGATTCAGTGACACCTGGCTGAGAAATGTCGATTTTTGCAAGAGTACAAATTTTTTACTGTATTTTCTTTTTTTAAATTTTTTTTGGTGTTTTTTTCCCAAATGTCTGATATTTTTTCGACTACTTCTGGATTTTGGATTATTGTCGGGATAGTTTTAACAAGTTGTTTGGATAGATATCTTTCCGTACGAGAAATGTCAGAAACATCTATTTAGTAGTTGTTTGTAAAAAAGATAAATAAAAGAACATTTTCAATAATTTAACGATTTTTCTACTCTTATCAAAGATTGAGGCCATTTTATGACACCTTAAACTATTTCAAACCTTTTTCTTTTGGATTCACGCCACAGACCACAGATAGGACTCTAGAGTAAAAAAAAGTTTTAAAAAAATTGCAGATGTCGTTTTCGAGAAAAAGGCGTCTCAAAAGGCTCCAAAAACGGAAAATACTAGATTTTCGGCGTAACATAATTTATTTACTGACCATCGAAATCGTACCTTTGAGATGCCATATGATAGTCCATTAATGGGGCCATCCAAAGACACTTTATTTCTATTGAGCCGGTAATATCTGACGGGGAAATCCAGCTTTTTGCAAGAACGCCGTTTTTTTATCCTTTTTTTTCATTTTTTGAATACTTCCGGTATGGTGATTATTATCGAGACAGTTTAAATAACCGGTTTAGGCAATTAAATAGCGACAGAGTTCTGTAATGATATATACAATATATGATCAGATAAAATGCTCCTGAGAAATGCTATGTTTAAAAGTGCCAAAAATGCCAAAATGTCAAAATATCAAAAATTAAATTTCAATAACTGAATACATATTATACATTTTTGGATTCGACATTAGATAAGATATCTAAATATCATAAAAAAAATTTGAAAATCAGGAAAAACAAAAAAATAATAGAGTATTTTCCAAAATTTCACGATATTTCGACTTTTTTCGATTCTCAGCTCGTTATTTGTCCTATTACGGATATTTCAAAGTCTACACTGACTGTTTCATACACAAGACTACTGAAACGTCTCTTGATAAAGAAAGTTTAAGAAAAATCGCAGGAGCAGTTTTTGAAATATAGGCGTTCAAAAACGCTCCAAATCAGAAAATACTTGATTTTCAGCGTGCCATATTTTACTTGCTGTTCATGTTATCTGTAAGAATTGAATATCATATGATACTGCAATTCTCGGGCAACCCAAAAACGCATTAATCGTTTTAATTCGTTGATATGGGACTGAGAAATCATGTTTTCCCCAAAAGCATTCATTTTGTTGCGTTTTTTCATAATATCGGCCATTATTTCGACTACTTCCGGTTTACAGATTGTTGTTGAAATTGCTTTATCCGTTGGTCTGACCATATGGATTTATGTTACAGTAGTTTCAGAAACATCGATTGAGGCTTTCAAAAAAATATAAGGGTTACAAAATTGGCAGAAAATTCGAAAAAAATCGAAAAATAAAGGGCGATAAATCGGAATGAAACTTATATTTCTGGAATCGGATTGACGTTAGGTATCCAAAAATGAAGGTCAAATTTGAAAATTTTTGAAAAATGACAAAAATTGTCTCTTAAATTTTGTTTTTCATTTTTCGAACGCTAGAAGTCAGCAACGAGGTTTCGAAATTTCAAAATTTTGAACTGCTATCATCCTGGAAAAGATTTGGTGTTTCTGAAAATCTTATTTGTACGACAATAGGTACAGAATTGACGAATCTACGGCCGTTTTATAATTTTTTAGTTCCGCACGAAATTCGGCCACTTCCGGTCTGCGCAGAAGTTTCAAATATGGTCTAAGGAGTGGCAACCACATAGATACATGATAGAAAATACGTCCCAGGTCGGTATTTGGTACTGGCACTGAGAAATAGGCTCCCCTAAAAAATGAAATAATAACAAATAACTAGATCTGCTACTGTCCCATGCAGATATGAAAGTTTTCATATTCATCGTCACGTGTCATGAAATAGGTCAAGTATCTTAATTGGCTGACTATCGCCAATGAAGAGACGACCACTTACAACATCGGTCGCATTTTTTTTTTTCTTTTGTTACGTCTTTTATGTGAATCATTTTAGTGAAGCCTGTTCCAAGACAGGCCCGGAACTGTACAGCGCAGTGGACGCTTACGGCTGGCCCCCGGATCCATTCACTTGATTTGATAATTGTTTACTTTTTGCAATGTCTATTTTCTGTCTTGTCCGCAGGTTTATCTTGTAGATTTTTAGTTTTTGTTTTGCGTGTAGTGCAGTCCTACTGCATTTACTATTAAAGAAGGTAACAAGAAAAAAGTATTAAAATTGGTCAAAAACTCGCAAAGTTACAGGTTTAAATATAGTTAGAAACATTGCACCCGGACAAAAACAAAATGATCTGAAAATATTGGTTACATCGTGGGGCATACGCGAAATTCAAAGAAATTATGGTCGATTTGAGAATTTGGGGTATATTTTAAAGTTGTTTGGTAAATGACGGCGGATCTAAGGTGGCGGCCATAATACAATATAAAACGCGTTGAAGAATGAACAAATTTTCGATACGGGTTTCATTCGCACCACCCGGGCAACGTTCCGAAGGTCCGATTACACGTACCTTCGAATTTGCACCGATTGTACCTCACATAATATTAAAAATAGAAGAGTGTGAGATTCAAAGAACGTTGAAAATAAATTCAAAGCCCACCCCATCCATCAAAGTTGTTTTGATTAAAAAATAGTCGTATTTTATCAATTTTTATAACTTTTTATATCTGATCAATGGATCTAAGTACTCATACCTATCAAACATGGAAGAATGTTCCTGAAGCATTGTCCAATCAGAGGTCGTGGCACGTAACACACTCACAATGTAGCACGTGGCTGTAGTAAATAAATATGGCAGCCCCCACAGAAAAAGAACTAGACAAGTTTACAGCCGTTGAATGTTTTTTTTCCGCTAACTCACTGACAACTAAAAACGCCGGTGTAAATGTTAAACGTCGATGAATCGAACCTTGACCTTTGCATCTCGATTGTCACATAGACATTTTAGCTAGAAGCGCGAGACTTGATAATCGTGACGATTTTTTAAACGAAAGATAAATAAAATGAATTGAAAGTAGTCTATTTTAAGTAACCCATTTAACGAAGGAATCTGATTGGATCACGGTTGGGGGCCTATACCCAATCCAATTTAGTGCCGAAAAATGCAGAGTGTTGAGTGAAGGGCTTGATAAGCTGTATGTAGTTAAGGCGAGATCAAGCCTTCTAATAAAGATGACACGGAAGAGGCGATGAAATCAGTTTGCATTTGCAATTGCACAATTAATTAAAACCAATTTTAAATTCCGAAAATCGATATTTTTCCGTAAATTGACTTAAAAAGAAAAAAAACGACGAACGGCAGGTGCCAAGAACAAACGACTTGAACAAATGCAGGTATCACCTTGAAAATTTCAGGGTTCCTAGGTACCAACGTGAAAAGTTCCTCGCCGGAATTTAGTACTCATGGTACGTTAGGTTCTAGCGTAGCGTATGCGCAAAGTCATGACGCACGGTAGGTGCCACGAACAAACGACTTGAACAAATGCAGATATCGACTTGAAAATTTCAGGGTACCTAGGTACTAACGTGAAAGTTCCTCGCCGGAATTAGGTACTCATGGTACCTTTGGTTCCAGCGTAACCCTTGCGTGAATTCAAAACAAGCTTACTTGAAAACAACCTTGTCGCCACGGAAAACATCATAGGGGTAATTCGAATTTTTGAAATATTTAAAAACCAATCATTCGACCATGAGCCAGGTTATCCTTAAATGTATTAATTATGTACATAAGAGACAAATTCTCTAAGCCACGACCAATTGTGTATGTTTTCAAGCCCATGAATGTGGATTTTACAGTATTGCTCATTGTCAATTCAAAATGGCGTCCATCATTTGCCAAAAATCAAAATTCTATTCCCGACAGATTTTTGGCTTTTCTAAAAGGATTCGGAAAATATAATTGCCTTGTCTGTAAGTAAAATATCAACAAAGGAATATCGATTTTGACGTTTCAAGATGGTTGCACTTCCGGTTTGGGCTACAAACTCAATTTTTTGTGTACGAATCAGTAGTGTCGTAGCTAGTAAAAAAAAAATTCAAGGCAATCTGACCTATATTTCGTCGATTTTGAATGAAAACTTTGATCCTTAATATCACCAAGGGGAGATAATTTAGAAGATTTTTAATGACATTTTTACAGTAACATGAGCAAGATCTACTTACATACCAAATTTCATGAAAATCGTGCAACTATTTAAGAAGTTGTCATTTTGATTTAAATTGCACATAAGATGATCGTTGGATTCTTTGGTTAGGGGTAGATAATGGTTACTATATCCACATTACGGAAAGTTAACATCAATCTGATTAAAATTAAATCAGCTATCTTCACTCAAAGTCGCAAATATAGACCTCCCGTAAAAACGACTTGGCCAATTATCGAAAACACTCTTAATCCCCTCTGACGCTAGTGACGTCACAGGGGACCGAATGCATATTCGGAATGTTTATTCCTTAATTACCTATATACAGTCTATGTGTGTATTCATTAACGCTTGACTGATTCCTTAATCCCTGACTACGGAGTAACCTGTTTCACTAAATGCCATTCAAAGAATATAGAATAAATTTGTTTCGCAATTTAGGATTCGTTTTATAAAGCCGGTTGCTGTAGCCATATTCCCCACGTCATTTTAAAAAGCAAAAGCACACCGTTAACCAAAAATGTAGCTTACATGTGACCGGGTATCGTCCAGATTTTACGAAAAAAGTAAAAAAAAAACCTAACCTTACCACCCAGAATCTAAAACACGTATCCAGTTAATAGATTGCCGTCCAGAATGTGTTAAATGCCGCCAAGATTCATGAAAAACCGCCCAGTTTGTGTGCTTCCGTGTAGACTAAAAAAACACCGTTTAGTTTTTAAATCGGTCTTCCAATTCACGACCGTTCAGTTTCTCGGGATGTTTTTAAAAATGAACACTACCATTTAGATTTGAAAGTAGTTTATTTTTAGACAAGACATTTATTTTCCCGGACGTTGTCGAGAAATGAACAGTGTTTAATAACACAACGGGTTGAGATTTGACGTCAAATTACCACTTGGTCATCGTTTTATTCTTTGTGTTATTCATATCCCATTACTCCGTGCACCAACAACGAAAAAGTTTCATTGGGTAGGACCATCTAAACGCGGAAAAATTTACAGTAGCTATTGGCTAACAGCATGAAGGAAAATATCACACGGGATACGTATGACTGAAATGAAAGATGAAAGCGAGGATTTCCCTTTCATGTCACGTGATTCCGATAAGAATTTACAGAAATGATTTAGTGATTTGTATTGTTATGCTAGGCTACTTTAAAAATTAGACATAATTCGTATCAACAAATAATAACTTATAAGATAGTTTATTAATATTACTAACGGGAGAATGCCACGTGATTGCCACTGTTGACAGACAGAGTGCCAGTCAAATCGTCCACAAGCAAAGTCGTACACACCAAAATTCTGGTTAAGTCGTCCACACCCTTTGGTGGAGTCGTCCACGCGACTAAGTATAAATTCTGGATATAATAATACGTTGGTGGAGTCGTCCACACGACTTAGTAAAATTTCTGGATATAGTAATACGTTGGTGGAGTCGTCCACACGACATAGTTTAACTTCAGGACACATAATGTATTTTTAATTAGTATAGTTTTTCCGCGTGGTCACCCTTTCTTTCGGCAAATAAACAACAAAGTAAATCATTTTATTCAATAAATGACAAATTCATAAACAAATTTAACAAACACATGACATTATGTAATCATATAATTCCCATTTTAAATTATTTTTTTTATCATGAATAGTGTCAAACTTCTTCCTATGTGCTTTTTATGCAGGTTGGTTTCACTAACAGCATTGCCCTGAATTTCATGGTTCCGAGATTTGGAGATAAGCTCCGCACCCTTATATACTGTTTTTATGTCCCACAAGTTTGATAAGATAATTTTTTAATGCCAGTTCTCGCAGTCTATTGTCTAAAAGTTTAGAGAAAATCCTGATGGAACAAACAATTATTCGTGCAATTCTGTTATCCGTATCAACGTGAATTCCACCAAATAAGTTGAGGTGTTGAATTCCGATTTTAAAATAATTAATTATCAAAATACAACTTCACACCCGCGCACGATGTACCTCGTGCGGCGGACATGTAGCGCCCCCTGAAATTCCATTCTCACATCCCGTCCATATTTACGCTAAAAATTATATCGTTTGAAGTATTTTTCCCACCTAATTACTTGATTGGGACACCTACATATAATCGGGCCCTTTGATTGGTCAATCTCTTTACGGTGATTGACAGGTTGGAACCATGATATTAACAACAGATCAAAGAATAAAATTGCACGTAGCTACATTTTCGACAGTGTTCAAGAAAAGCATGCAGTGTCCACGTTTCATTGATTTATGATTTTTTTATAATAAAATAAAACCAAGTACGAACAATCCAAACCATCAGACAAAATTCGAAGTCCTAAAAAACGGTATAGGCAAAATAGTGTAATATGGCAAAATAGTGTAATCAGCATATGGACTGTTCACCGTGTACAAAATACACGACAAACAGTGGTAACAGGTGTCCGGAAGAGTAAGCTTACCCTGCTGGCATGCCACACCCGCCATAGCTGCATCCAATCTATTAAGCGAAATCTCGGTAAAATAGCGTGATTGGCCAATGAACTATAGGTATGTAAAATACACGTGATGAACAGTGTTAACAACGTAGTAGACCTATATTATCAGGGATATAGTATATCCGTCAATGAAATATGTCAAATATTATAGTCGAAAGAGACATGTCATATTTACCAATCAAATCAATATGACGGCCATAAAACTTTTTAAAGGTTTTAATAAGTCTAGTTCGTAAGTATCCCTGTAGTTGAAGCTTAGATGACAAATGCCTCGATCTACTTAAAAAATCAGAATAGAACGAACAAGCTCTCGCGTAACGAATTAGCTGAGACACAAACACTCCGTAAGCTGGTGATATTGGAATGTTACTACTAATAAAAGGAAAGTTAACAATAGGAAAGTCAAAGTCATCACGTTTATCGTACAGTTTAACACTGAGTTTATGGCAATTGTCAAAATCGAGACGCAGATCCAAGTAGGAAGCGTAATTGTCACTGTCAGTAGTGTTTTTAATTTCGAGCTCATCAGGATATATGAATTCTATATAATCACTGAATTTTAAATTATTCAGTGATAGAACATCATCGATATATCGATAAGTGAAATTAAAATGTCTAACCAATCGTTTGTTGGATTTTACGAGTGCCTGCATGTACTCGGCCTCGTATGAATAGAGAAACAAATCAGCAAGCAAAGGTGCACAGTTGGTACCCATTGGGATACCTACCACTTGCTGATAAATTTCCCCTCCAAATTCAACAAAGATATTATCTATTAAAAAATCCAACATCTGAATTATCTTGATGGCCGTGAACTTATTTTTGGAATCACTATGGTTCTTAACAAAATATGTAGAATTGTAATTAACAACTAAATATTGATATCTAACATGTCCCGATTTAGTTGAAAAGACACTGTGAATAATGTCTTTCAACCGGGTTTTTAATTTGCTATGGGGAATTTTAGTGTACAAGGTAGAAAAGTCAAAAGTTTGTATAGATGAGACTGAAGCAAGTGATCTAGATTGCAAACCATCAAGTAATTCTTTGGAATTTTTCAATATCCACATTTGATTGATACCACTACGAGAGTATATTTTGTCGCAATATTTTTGAATACCCTCTTTCACTGCCGTTAGTATAGATGTTAATACTTTTGAAAGTGGTTTAGTGGAACAACGGGATGAACCTGCTATAAAACGTTGCTTGAAGGGATTTTTATGTAGTTTAGGTATCCAATATAGCAGCGGCAGATCTGTATAGGTATCACCACATGGCGTACCAAATGAAGTGAGTACAGATCTGTGATTGGATATAATTTCATCCTTACTTAGAGTAGAGCGTTTATACGTAGCACTGTCAATTGGTTTCCCGAAATTTAGTTCTTTGAACAGGCAGTCATAATAATACCGTTTACATATAAACACTAGGTTATTGGATGCTTTGTCAGCTGGCACAATGACATACTTGTTATGTAAGGCGTTGAGATTTTCAACAATGCTAACATCATTGAAAATATATTTAGGCCTAGTGTCAACTAACAAACGTTGCATATAAATTCTGCGTTTAAGTAAACGACTAATAGACTTAGTCCAATCTGAGAGAGTATCAGAGATAACATCTTCCCTCTTGGCCCATGATCTAGCTTAGTCCTCTACGGCATCCATAATAAGTTTGAAATTTTGATCCCATGAAAATGGTTGCGGTTCCCGATATTTGGGTCCTTTGGACAAAATCTCACGTAACTTTTTTTCTGGACTATATTCAAATCACCAGTGACTACGTGTCCAGCTGGTTGGTAAATAAATGACGACGTAGAGCAAGAACAGGGTAGAGGGTTATCATATAATTCCTTTGCATTGATGTTAGATAATGCGTTTCTGTAATTAAATATTTTGGATGCAATGGGTTTAGTATATGTATAAGAAATCCGAGGAACAGTAACAGTTTTAAAATAAGGAGGGATGTGTGCTGTGACTTGCTTATGGTGTAATATTTGGCTTAACCCGATAGCATCAATGCCTTTATTAGCAAAATTCAGTTTAAGAAAAGAGCTGTTGGTGGTGTTAGATGCATCGGGTTCAGTCGCAATGTCCAAACGACGGTGAGCAATGTCAAGAACAATGGATACAACCCTGTATTCAGTGGATGCAGGATCAGTAAAATTTGTATCCAAACATTCAGATTTAAGCAATTTCAAAATGGTCAGTGGAATCGAATATAATTTAGTACGGATATGGTGTGGCCCTAGTGGTTCTTGGATAATTTCCAAAAGGGCATCAAGTGAAATAGTTCTGAGCTTGGGTGGTGTGTAGCGACGATGTCCATGACTGCGTTTTCGACGACGAAACTTGGGGAATAACGTCATGACATTAACATTGCTACACGCCGGGCTAGACAGATTTCCAATACTAGCTACATTGTCATTGCATCCATAAGGGGTGGCAGTACCTAACGTACGTATCCAATATTCCTCTCGGTCTCTGCGAAATGGAGTACTCAAAGTAGGGCTGTTGATATGGTGGTAAATTTTCTCTAATATAGACACCCTCATTGATAGTATAGAGTGATCGGGTTGGTTGAAATGTCTATAAAGAATCTGGTCACTACCCTTATTTATATTATGACGATGACCATTAATACGTAAATGTAAAGGTCCTTTAGTTTCGCCAACATAAACCAGTCCGCAGAGAGTACATTCTATACCGTAGATAATATTGGATGTTTTACAACTTAGTTTCTCAAACCCTCGTGTAAAATATATTTTATTAGTTAAAGAACTTGTAAAAGAATTATTACTATTCAAAATAGGACAGGTTTTACAATTATTAGACATACATTTAGAAATATAACAATTATATTGATCTGGTGAAAAATGCAAAATATTAGTTAGTTTGACAGAACATGGTTGGGTTGAGATTAATGAATTATCCGGGGAATTTAAAACATTAGAAGCACCTGAACGAAGGATATCTCCCATACTATTACTAGTATCTTGGGATATATCACCGATTACCCCCGTGCCCTTGGGGGTATCGTAGCAGTTTTTTACCCTGAAACTGCCTCCCAGCCGTAAATTTAGGTTATTTGTACTTAAAATGTAACTATAAAGCTACTGGGTTTCAGGTTACCTCGGGGACATAAAACATCCACCAGCAGAGTAACCCACCCAGTGGTAGAAATAAAATAAAACCAAGTACGAACAATCCAAACCATCAGACAAAATTCGAAGTCCTAAAAAACGGTATAGGCAAAATAGTGTAATATGGCAAAATAGTGTAATCAGCATATGGACTGTTCACCGTGTACAAAATACACGACAAACAGTGGTAACAGGTGTCCGGAAGAGTAAGCTTACCCTGCTGGCATGCCACACCCGCCATAGCTGCATCCAATCTATTAAGCGAAATCTCGGTAAAATAGCGTGATTGGCCAATGAACTATAGGTATGTAAAATACACGTGATGAACAGTGTTAACAACGTAGTAGACCTATATTATCAGGGATATAGTATATCCGTCAATGAAATATGTCAAATATTATAGTCGAAAGAGACATGTCATATTTACCAATCAAATCAATATGACGGCCATAAAACTTTTTAAAGGTTTTAATAAGTCTAGTTCGTAAGTATCCCTGTAGTTGAAGCTTAGATGACAAATGCCTCGATCTACTTAAAAAATCAGAATAGAACGAACAAGCTCTCGCGTAACGAATTAGCTGAGACACAAACACTCCGTAAGCTGGTGATATTGGAATGTTACTACTAATAAAAGGAAAGTTAACAATAGGAAAGTCAAAGTCATCACGTTTATCGTACAGTTTAACACTGAGTTTATGGCAATTGTCAAAATCGAGACGCAGATCCAAGTAGGAAGCGTAATTGTCACTGTCAGTAGTGTTTTTAATTTCGAGCTCATCAGGATATATGAATTCTATATAATCACTGAATTTTGAATTATTCAGTGATAGAACATCATCGATATATCGATAAGTGAAATTAAAATGTCTAACCAATCGTTTGTTGGATTTTACGAGTGCCTGCATGTTCTCGGCCTCGTATGAATAGAGAAACAAATCAGCAAGCAAAGGTGCACAGTTGGTACCCATTGGGATACCTACCACTTGCTGATAAATTTCCCCTCCAAATTCAACAAAGATATTATCTATTAAAAAATCCAACATCTGAATTATCTTGATGGCCGTGAACTTATTTTTGGAATCACTATGGTTCTTAACAAAATATGTAGAATTGTAATTAACAACTAAATATTGATATCTAACATGTCCCGATTTAGTTGAAAAGACACTGTGAATAATGTCTTTCAACCGGGTTTTTAATTTGCTATGGGGAATTTTAGTGTACAAGGTAGAAAAGTCAAAAGTTTGTATAGATGAGACTGAAGCAAGTGATCTAGATTGCAAACCATCAAGTAATTCTTTGGAATTTTTCAATATCCACATTTGATTGATACCACTACGAGAGTATATTTTGTCGCAATATTTTTGAATACCCTCTTTCACTGCCGTTAGTATAGATGTTAATACTTTTGAAAGTGGTTTAGTGGAACAACGGGATGAACCTGCTATAAAACGTTGCTTGAAGGGATTTTTATGTAGTTTAGGTATCCAATATAGCAGCGGCAGATCTGTATAGGTATCACCACAGTAAACGACTAATAGACTTAGTCCAATCTGAGAGAGTATCAGAGATAACATCTTCCCTCTTGGCCCATGATCTAGCGTAGTCCTCTACGGCATCCATAATAAGTTTGAAATTTTGATCCCATGAAAATGGTTGCGGTTCCCGATATTTGGGTCCTTTGGACAAAATCTCACGTAACTTATTTTTCTGGACTATATTCAAATCACCAGTGACTACGTGTCCAGCTGGTTGGTAAATAAATGACGACGTAGAGCAAGAACAGGGTAGAGGGTTATCATATAATTCCTTTGCATTGATGTTAGATAATGCGTTTCTGTAATTAAATATTTGGGATGCAATGGGTTTAGTATATGTATAAGAAATCCGAGGAACAGTAACAGTTTTGAAATAAGGAGGGATGTGTGCTGTGACATGCTTATGGTGTAATATTTGGCTTAACCCGATAGCATCAATGCCTTTATTAGCAAAATTCAGTTTAAGAAAAGAGCTGTTGGTGGTGTTAGATGCATCGGGTTCAGTCGCAATGTCCAAACGACGGTGAGCAATGTCAAGAACAATGGATACAACCCTGTATTCAGTGGATGCAGGATCAGTAAAATTTGTATCCAAACATTCAGATTTAAGCAATTTCAAAATGGTCAGTGGAATCGAATATAATTTAGTACGGATATGGTGTGGCCCTAGTGGTTCTTGGATAATTTCCAAAAGGGCATCAAGTGAAATAGTTCTGAGCTTGGGTGATGTCCATGACTGCGTTTTCGACGACGAAACTTGGGGAATAACGTCATGACATTAACATTGCTACACGCCGGGCTAGACAGATTTCCAATACTAGCTATTGTCATTGCATCCATAAGGGGTGGCAGTACCTAACGTACGTATCCAATATTCCTCTCGGTCTCTGCGAAATGGAGTACTCAAAGTAGGGCTGTTGATATGGTGGTAAATTTTCTCTAATATAGACACCCTCATTGATAGTATAGAGTGATCGGGTTGGTTGAAATGTCTATAAAGAATCTGGTCACTACCCTTATTTATATTATGACGATGACCATTAATACATAAATGTAAAGGTCCTTTAGTTTCGCCAACATAAACCAGTCCGCAGAGAGTACATTCTATACCGTAGATAATATTGGATGTTTTACAACTTAGTTTCTCAAACCCTCGTGTAAAATATATTTTATTAGTTAAAGAACTTGTAAAAGAATTATTACTATTCAAAATAGGACAGGTTTTACAATTATTAGACATACATTTAGAAATATAACAATTATATTGATCTGGTGAAAAATGCAAAATATTAGTTAGTTTGACAGAACATGGTTGGGTTGAGATTAATGAATTATCCGGGGAATTTAAAACATTAGAAGCACCTGAACGAAGGATATCTCCCATACTATTACTAGTATCTTGGGATATATCACCGATTACCCCCGTGCCCTTGGGGGTATCGTAGCAGTTTTTTACCCTGAAACTGCCTCCCAGCCGTAAATTTAGGTTATTTGTACTTAACATGTAACTATAAAGCTACTGGGTTTCAGGTTACCTCGGGGACATAAAACATCCACCAGCAGAGTAACCCACCCAGTGGTAGAAATAAAATAAAACCAAGTACGAACAATCCAAACCATCAGACAAAATTCGAAGTCCTAAAAAACGGTATAGGCAAAATAGTGTAATATGGCAAAATAGTGTAATCAGCATATGGACTGTTCACCGTGTACAAAATACACGACAAACAGTGGTAACAGGTGTCCGGAAGAGTAAGCTTACCCTGCTGGCATGCCACACCCGCCATAGCTGCATCCAATCTATTAAGCGAAATCTCGGTAAAATAGCGTGATTGGCCAATGAACTATAGGTATGTAAAATACACGTGATGAACATTGTTAACAACGTAGTAGACCTATATTATCAGGGATATAGTATATCCGTCAATGAAATATGTCAAATATTATAGTCGAAAGAGACATGTCATATTTACCAATCAAATCAATATGACGGCCATAAAACTTTTTAAAGGTTTTAATAAGTCTAGTTCGTAAGTATCCCTGTAGTTGAAGCTTAGATGACAAATGCCTCGATCTACTTAAAAAATCAGAATAGAACGAACAAGCTCTCGCGTAACGAATTAGCTGAGACACAAACACTCCGTAAGCTGGTGATATTGGAATGTTACTACTAATAAAAGGAAAGTTAACAATAGGAAAGTCAAAGTCATCACGTTTATCGTACAGTTTAACACTGAGTTTATGGCAATTGTCAAAATCGAGACGCAGATCCAAGTAGGAAGCGTAATTGTCACTGTCAGTAGTGTTTTTAATTTCGAGCTCATCAGGATATATGAATTCTATATAATCACTGAATTTTGAATTATTCAGTGATAGAACATCATCGATATATCGATAAGTGAAATTAAAATGTCTAACCAATCGTTTGTTGGATTTTACGAGTGCCTGCATGTACTCGGCCTCGTATGAATAGAGAAACAAATCAGCAAGCAAAGGTGCACAGTTGGTACCCATTGGGATACCTACCACTTGCTGATAAATTTCCCCTCCAAATTCAACAAAGATATTATCTATTAAAAAATCCAACATCTGAATTATCTTGATGGCCGTACAGTTTGGACCACAATGTGTTACAATTCGCATTTTGGTATTCTAAATTGATTCTTATACGGAATTCTTAAATTTGGAGAGTTCCATTTCGTGTACGGAAATTAAATCAACGATTAGTTTTTAAATTAATTACGACGCCGAAATAATATCAATCTAATTTGTCTTATCTAAAGGGGCTTCGGCGCAATTTAGTTACTTACTGGGTAAATAAAGTATGTATTCACTAATCACCTGTCGCTATAATATTTTCATTATAATGCCGAAATAATATCAATCTAATTTGTCTTGTCTAAAAGGGATCCCGGCGCTATTTATAGTTGATTATTTAATTATTGGGCGTTGAGTCCGTGATGTATTTTGACGAGTGATTTAGATGGCAATATGTACTTGTAAAATAAACGATGTCTGACATCATTAACTAATTCGACTACACGTATATAATATACAGAGTAAATTGTGTACGAGTCTTATTCTCCAATAGTTTTGAACGACATCACCAATTAGTTGTGTACGACTCTATTCAAGTATTAATTGTAAACCTTCATCTACACGGTAACACAAACTTGGCGTTTTTTATGAATCGTGACGGCATTTAACACACTCTAGACGGCAATCTATTGACTGGACAAATGTATTAGATTCTGGATGGTAAAGGTAGTATCTTTCCTTTTTTCGTAATATCTGGACGATATCCGGTTCCTCATAGTTATAATTACGAGCGAATGATTACCGACAATGCACACTTGTCAGCTGGTGGTGTGTGTATACAGTGATATATTATACAGACAGTGATGTATTGGATAGATAATGTGTATACTATGTGTAGTCCCCTGTGACGTCATCAGCCAATCAACCGGATTAAGGTCGTTATTGAAAATTTGAAAACCGTTTTTGGCTATCGCATACTAAAACGTTAATAGCTCATTCAATTTTAATCATATTGATTTGAATTCACCGTAAAATGGATTTAGTAATCATGTCTATTATCCTATTCAATTAAAAAAAATCATCTTATGTGGTCTTTAACTTCTGGTTCGAAATCACAGCGACGAATTCTCGAAATTCGAAAATCCGAAATTGCAGATTTGAAGTAAATGTTACAAGGTATTCAAAGAAAAAGGAATAAGTAAAATAGGTCAAATAGTCAAAAAATTACAGCAAAGTAGGTCAAATGCATTTGTTCGTAAAATTCGGTGATTTTGGATTCGAAAAACGTTTTAAAAATATATTTACCAAACAGCCACCACACATTGTTTTGGGGGGGGGGGTAGGTAAAAATTTCAGAAAGATCCTATGGGTAGAATCTTAGAAAACCGAATTGTGAATAAAACACACACAAAAAAAATAATAATAAGAACTAGATCTGCTACTGTCCCATGCAGATATGAAAGCTTTCATATTCATCGTCACGTGTAATGAAATATGTCAAGTATCTTAAAGAAGGTAACAAGAAAAAAGTATTAAAATTGGTCAAAAACTCGCAAAGTTACAGGTTTAAATATAGTTAGAAACATTGCACCCGGGCAAAAACAAAATGATCTGAAATTAAAAGAAATTATGGTCGATTTGAGAATTTGGGGTATATTTTGGAGTTGTTTGGTAAATGACGGCGGATCTAAGGTGGCGGCCATAATACAATATAAAACGCGTTGAAGAATGAACAAATTTTCGTTACGGGTTTCATTCGCACCGCCCGGGCAACGTTCCGAAGGTCCATTTACCTTCAAATTTGCAACGATTGTACCTCACATATTAAAAATAGAAGAGTGTGAGATTCAAAGAACGTTGAAAATAAATTCAAAACCCACCCCATCCATAAAAGTTGTTTTGATTAAAAATAGTCGTTTTTTATCAATTGTTATAACTTTTTATATCTGAGCAATGGATCTAAGTACTCATACCTATCAAACATGGAAGCATGTTCCTGAAGCAACCGACGCAAGTTTTACAACATTTAACCGTTGCTTCAACACTTGGCTATTCCTAAACTTTTACACTGGTTTTGTTTACACGTAGCATTCAAGGCATTGTCCAATCAGAGGTCGTGGCACGTAACACACTCACAATGTAGCACGTGACTGTAGTAAACCAATATGGCAGCCCACACAGAAAAAGAACTAGACAAGTTTACAGCCGTTGAATGTTTTTTTTCCGCTAACTCACTGACAACTAAAAACGCCGGTGTAAATGTTAAACGTCGATGAATCGAACCTCGACCTTTGCATCTCGATTGTCACATAGACATTTTAGCTAGAAGCGCGAGACTTGATAATCGTGACGATTTTTTTAACTAAGGATAAATAAAATGAATTGAAAGAAGTCTATTTATAGTAACCCATTTAACGAAGGAATCTGATTGGATCACGGTTGGGGGCCTATACCCAATCAAACTTAGTGCCGAAAAATGCAGAGTGTTGAGAGAAGGGCTTGATAAGCTGTATGTAGTTAAGGCGAGATCAAGCCTTCTAATGAAGATGATATAAAAGAGGCGATAAAATCACTTTGCATTTGCAATTTCACAATTAATTAAAACCAATTTTAAATTCCGAAAATCGATATTTTTCCGTAAATTGACTTATACATGTATAGAAAAAAACGACTAACGGTAGGTGCCACGACCAAACGACTTGAACAAATGCAGGTATCACCTTGAAAATTTCAGGGTACCTAGCTACCAACGTGAAGAGTTCTTCGCCAGAAGTTGGTACTCATGGTACCCTAGGTTCTAGCGTAGCGCATGCGCAAAGTCATGACGCACGGTGTGTGCCACAAACAAACGACTTGAAAAAATGCAGGAATTGCCTTGAAAATTTCAGGGTACCTAGGTACTAACATGAAAAGTTCCTCGCCTTTGCCTTGAAAATTTCAGGGTACCTAGGTACTAACGTGAAAAGTTCCTCGCCGGAATTTGGTACTCATGGTACCTTTGGTTCCAGAGTAACGCATGCGCGAATTCAAAACAAGCTAACTCGAAAACAACCTTGTCGGCACGGAAAACATCATAGGGGTAATTCGAATTTTTGAAATATTTAAAAACCAATCATTCGACCATGAGCCAGGTTATCCTTAAATGTATTAATTATGTACATAAGAGACAAATTCTCTAAGCCACGACCAATTGTGGATGTTTTCAAGCCCATGAATGTGGATTTTTCACTATTGCTCATTTTCAATTCAAAATGGCGTCCATCATTTGCCAAAAATGAAAATTCTATTCCCGACAGTTTTTAGGCTTTTCTAAAAGGATTCGGAAAATATAATTGCCTTGTCTGTAAGTAAAATATCACCAAAGGAATATCGATTTTCACATTTCAAGATGGTAGCACTTCCAGTTTGTGCTACAATTTCCATTTTTTGTGTACGAATCAGTAGTACCGTAGCTAGTACAAAATAAAAAATTCAAGGCAATCAGACCTATATTTCTTCGATTTTTTGAGAATTTTGATCCTTTATTTCTCAAAGGGGAGATAATTTAGAAAATTTCTAATGACATTTTTAAAGTCACATGAGCAAAATCTACTGACTTACTAAATTTCATAAAAATCGTGCAACTATTAAAGAAGTTTTCATTTTGATTTTAACTTCCGGTTCGAAATCGTCCATCATTTTCCAAAAATCAAAATTCTATTCCCGACAGTTTTTTGGCTTTTCTAAAAGGATTCGGAAAATATAATTGCCTTGTCTGTAAGTAAAATATCAACAAAGGAATATCGATTTTGACGTTTCAAGATGGTTGCACTGCCGGTTTGGGCTACAAACTCAAGAAGTTGTCATTTTGATTTAACTTCCGGTTCCAAATCACAGCGACGATTTTTCGAAATTCGAAAATCGGAAATTGCGGATTTGAAGTAAATGTTACGAGGTATTTAAAGAAAAAAGAATTAGTAAAATAGGTCAAATATTCACAAAGTTACAGCAAAGTAGGTCAAATGCATTTGTTCGTAAAATTCGGTGATTTCGGATTCGAAAAACGTTTTGAAAATATATTTACCCAACAGCCACCACCCATTTTTGGGGGGTAGGTAAAAATTTCAGAAAGATCCTATGGATAGATTCTGAGAAAACCGAATTGTGGATAAAACACCCAAAAAAAATAATAATAATAGGAACTAGATCTGCTACTGTCCCAAGCAGATATGAAAGCTTTCATATTCATCATCACGTGCCATCGATTATACCAAGTATCTTAAAGAAAATAACAAGAAAAGAAATATTAAAATTGGTCGTAAACTCGCGAAGTTACGGATCTAAATATAGTTTGAAACTGTAAGTTAGCTTAAAAAAAACCAAAAAACAAACAACGGCAGGTGCTAAGAACAAACGACTTGAACAAGCACCACCTTGAAAATTTCAAAGTACCTCTTCGTCTCGTGGCCTTAAACAATGTTTATAAATTTAAAGTCAATCGGATATTAACTTTAGCCACAAGAGCGTTCACAGATCAAGGGCCATAACTCTGGCAGTAATTACTGAAAATCAATGGGATTCTTCGTCTCGTGACTTTTAACACGTTTAAACAACGGCAGGTGCTAAGAACAAACGACTTGAACAAGCATCACCTTGAAAATTTCGAAGTACCTCTTCGTCTCGTGGCCTTAAACAATGTTTATAAATTTAAAGTCAATCGGATATTAACTTTAGCCACAAGAGCGTTCACAGATCAAGGGCCATAACTATGGCAGTAATTACTGAAAATCAATGGGATTCTTCGTCTCGTGACCTTTAACACGTTTAAATTTAAAGTGAATCGGATATTAACTTTAGCCGCTAGAGCGTTAAAAGGGTTTTTTGAAGAGATCAAGGGTAATAACTTGGCAGTAACTATCGGATATCCTTGAAAATCCATATGCTTCTTTGTTTCATGACCTTAAACACTGTGCATAAATTTAAAGTCATTCGGGTATTTACTTTAGCCTTTAGTGAGTTCACAAGAAATCGTAGACGACGAAAGGGCGGACCGACGGCCGGCCGGTCGGGGGCGACGGCAATATATTTTGAAAATATATTTACCCAACAGCCACCACCCATTAGGTAAAATTTCAGAAAGATCCTATGGATAGATTCTGAGAAAACCGAATTGTGGATAAAACACAAAAAAAAATAAAAAAATAATAGGAACTAGATCTGCTACTGTCCCAAGCAGATATGAAAGCTTTCATATTCATCATCGTAGACGACGAAAGGGCGGACCGACGGCCGGCCGGTCGGGGGCGACGGCAATATATTTTGAAAATATATTTACCCAACAGCCACCACCCATTTTTTTTTTGGGGGGGGGGGGGTAGGTAAAATTTCAGAAAGATCCTATGGATAGATTCTGAGAAAACCGAATTGTGGATAAAACACAAAAAAAAAATAAAAAAATAATAGGAACTAGATCTGCTACTGTCCCAAGCAGATATGAAAGCTTTCATATTCATCATCGCGTGCCATCGATTATACCAAGTATCTTAAAGAAAATAACAAGAAAAAAAATATTAAAATTGGTCGAAAACTCGCGAAGTTACGGATCTAAATATAGTTTGAAACTGTAAGTCAGCTTAAAAAAACCAAAAAACAAACAACGGCAGGTGCTAAGAACAAACGACTTGAACAAGTATCACCTTGAAAATTTCAAAGTACCTCTTCGTCTCGTGGCCATAAACAATGTTTATAAATTTAAAGTCAATCGGATATTAACTTTAGCCACAAGAGCGTTCACAGATCAAGGGCCATAACTCTGACAGTAATTACTGAAAATCAATGGGATTCTTCGTCTCGTGACTTTTAACACGTTTAAATTTAAAGTGAATCGGATATTAACTTTAGCCGCTAGAGTGTTAAAAAAGGTTTTTTGAAGAGATCAAGGGTAATAACTCTGGCAGTAACTATCGGATATCCTTGAAAATCCATATGCTTCTTTGTTTCATGACCTTAAACACTGTGCATAAATTTAAAGTCATTCGGGTATTTACTTTAGCCTTTAGTGAGTTCACAAGAAATCGTGGACGACGAACGGGCGGACCGACGGCCGGCCGGTCGGGGGCGACGGCAATATACGACCACATTTCCATATGCTTCGTCTCATGACCTTAAACACTGTGCATAAATTTAAAGTCAATCGGGTATTAACTTTAACCTCAAGACCGTTTACAAGAAATTATGGACGACGAACTGACGGACGGCCGGTCGGGGGCGACGGCAATATACGACCACATTTCCATCTGGGCGTATAATTAAAATATACGAAAATCATCATTATTATTATGAACTGCAGCGTTAGGAACGAAGTGCCGAGTGTTGGAGTTCGTTTGAGTGTCTTGTTATTCGAGTCTAAAGTCAACAATTGCAAATGGCACCGAATGGCAAAATTTTATCTCTCGTGGGAAGCTTAAGGTTGGTAAAATGAATAGTTATTGGTCGATTTGGCTGAAATTTAGTGTGAGGTCATTGCTAGCCCATCTCCTATCCCCCTGAAAATTTCAAGTCTCTGTGACTTCCGTTATGAAATAGAACCGTTTTTTCACCATTGTTCATTTTCAATTCAAAATGGCGTCCATCACTTGACCTAAATCAAAATTCTATTCCCGACAGTTTTTCGACTTTTCTAAAAGGATTCGGAAAATATAATTGCCTTGTCTGTAAGTAAAATATCAACAAAGGAGTATCGATTTTCACATTTCAAGATGGTTGCACTTCCGGTTTGGGCTACAAACTCAATTTTTTGAGTACGAATCAGTAGTGTCTTAGCTAGTAAAAAATTTTTTTTAAGGCAAACTGACCTTTATTTCGTCGATTTCTTCGAAAACTTTGATCCTTAATATCACCAAGGGGAAATAGTTTAGAAAATTTCTAACAACATTTTTAAAGTCGCATAAGCGAGATCTACTCACATACCAAATTTCATGAAAATTGAGCAACTTTTAAAGAAGTTGTTATTTTGGTTTTAACTTCCGGCTCGAAATCACAGCGACGAATTTACGAAATTCGAAAATCCTAAATTGCAGATTTGAAGTAAAGAAGTCAAGGTATTCAAAGAAAAAAGAATTAGTAAAATAGGTGAAATAGTCACAAAGTTACAGCAAAGTAGGTCAAATGCATTTGTTCGTAAAATTCGGTGATTTCAGATGCGAAAAACGTTTTGAAAATATATTTACCCAACAGCCACCACCCATTTGGGGGGGGGGGGGTAGGTAAAAGTTTCAGAAAGATCCTATGAGTAGATTATGAGAAATCCGATTTGTTAATAAAAAAAAAAAAAATAATAATAATAATAGGAAGAATAATAATCTTAACAGAAACAATAGTTTTTGATATATGAATATATGAAAGCTTAATAATAATCTTAACAAAAACAATAAGCTTTCATATTAAAATACGAAAGCTTAATAATAATCATAACAAAAGCTTAATAATAATCTTAACAAAAGCTTAATAATAATCTTAAAAAAAACAATAAGCTTTCATATTAAAATATGAAAGCTTAAAATAATAATAAGAACTAGATCTGCTACTGTCCCATGAAAGCTTTCATATTCATCGTCACGTGTCATGAAATATGTCAAGTATCTTAAAGAAGGTAACAAGAAAAAAGTATTAAAATTGGTCAAAAACTCGCAAAGTTACAGGTTTAAATATAGTTAGAAACATTGCACTCGGACAAAAACAAAATGATCTATAAAAAAACATTGGTTACATCGTGGGGCATGCGCGAAATTAAAATAAATTATGGTCGATTTGAGAATTTGGGGCATATTTTGGAGTTGTTTGGTAAATGACGGCGGATCTAAGGTGGCGGCCATAATACAATATAAAACGCGTTGAAGAATGAACAAATTATCTTAACGTGTTTCATTCGCACCGCCCGGGCAACGTTCCGAAGGTCTGATTACCTCCAAACTGGCACCGATTGTACCTCACATATTAAAAAAAGAAGAGTGTGAGATTCAAAGAACGTTAAAAATAAATTCAAAACCCACCCCATCCATCAAAGTTGTTTTGATTAAAAATAGTCGTAGTTTATCAATTTTTATAACTTTTTATATCTGATCAATGGATCTAAGTACTCATACCTATCAAACATGGAAGCATGTTCTTGAAGCAACCGGGGGGATCACGGTGGCTAAGTGGATAAGGCGCTGGTTCGCTAGCCTAAAGGTTGAGTGTTCGATCCCTGCATTGGCCGAGAAAGTTCATCTCGATTTTCCGGCGTGATTTCCCCTTGTCAGTGATGTAGAAGGAGGGCCTGACAAGGACAGCTGCCTAGTCGTTCGGATGGGACGAAAAACCGAGGTCCCGTGTACAAATTGGAGTGCACGTAAAAGATCCCTTGGCAGTTGGAATTCGATATAAGAGTAGGCCGTAGCGCTGCTGCCCGGGCAAAATTTCCCTCATTGCACACTGTGGCGTATGCCCGTCTTCAATTAGCCCAGGTACGGTGCTTAAGCGTAGGACGTTAAACCCCATTTCATTCATTCATTCTTGAAGCAACGGACGTAAGTTTTACATCATTTAACCGTTGCTTCAACACTTGGCTATTCCTAAACTTTTACACTGGTTTTGTTTACACGTGACTAACATAACATAACACACTCACAATGTAGCACGTGACTGTAGTAAACAAATATGGCAGCCGCCACAGAAAAATAACTAGACAAGTTTACAGCCGTTGAATGTTTTTTTCCGCTAACTCACTGAAAACTAAAAACGCTGGTGAAAATGTTAAACGTCGAGGAATCAAACCTTGACCTTTGCATCTCGATTGTCACATAGACATTTTAGCTAGAAGCGCGAGACTTGATAATCGTGACGATATTTTTAACGAAGGATAAATAAAATGAATTGAAAGTAGTCTATTTTTAGTAACCCATTTAATGAAGGAATCTGATTGGATCACGGTTGGGGGCCTATACCCAATCAAATTTAGTGCCGAAAAATGCAGAGTGTTGAGTGAAGGGCTTGATAAGCTGTATGTAGTTAAGGCGAGATCAAACCTTTTAATGGAGATGACATGGAAGAGGCGATAAAATCACTGTGCATTTGCAATTTCACAATTAATTAAAACTAATTTTAAATTCCGAAAATCGATATTTTTCCATAAATTGACTAATATAGAAAAAACGACTAACGGCAGGTGCCAAGAACAAACGACTTCATCAAATGCAGGTATCACCTTGCAGTTTTAGGGTACCTAGGTACCAACGTGGTACCTTAGGTTATAGCGTAGCGCATGCGCAAAGTCATGACGCACGGTAGGTGCCACGAACAATAGACTTGAACAAATGCAGATATTGCCTTGAAAATTTCAGGGTACCTAGGTACTAACGTGAAAAGTTCCTCGCCGGAATTTAGTACTCATGGTACCTTTGGTTCCAGCGTAACGCATGCGCGAATTCAAAACAAGCTAACTCGAAAACAACCTTGTCGGCACGGAAAACATCATAGGGGTAATTCGTATTTTTGAAATATTCAAAAACCAATCATTTGACCATGAGCAAGGTTATCCCTAAATGTATTAATTATGTACATAGGAGACAACAAATTCTCTAAGCCACGACCAATTGTGTATGTGTTCAAGCCCATGCCAAAAATGAAAATTCTATTGCCGACAATTTTTAGGCTTTTCTAAAAGAATTCGGAAAATATAATTGCCTTGTCTGTAAGTAAGTAAATATCACCAAAGGAATATCGATTTTTACATTTCAAGATGTGGCACTTCCGGTTTGTGCTACAATTTCCATTTTTTGGTTTGCGAATCAGCAGTGCCGTACCTAGTAAAAAATAAAAAATTCAAGGCAATCTGACCAATATTTCTTCGATTTTTTGAAAATTTTAATCCTTAATTTCTCCAAGGGGAGATAATTTTAAAAATTTCTAATAACATTTTTAAAGTCACATGAACAAAATCTACTGACATACTAAATTTCATAAAAATCGTTCAACTATTAAAGAAGTTGTCATTTTGATTTTAACTTCCGGTTCGAAATCGTCAATCATTTTCCAAAAATCAAAATTCTATTCGAGACAGTTTTTTGGCTTTTCTAGAAGGATTCGGAAAATATAATTGCCTTGTCTGTAAGTAAAATATTTTGACGTTTCAAGATGGTTGCACTTCCGGTTTGGGCTACAATCTCAATTTTTTGTGTGCGAATGAGTAGTGTCGTAGCTAGTAAAAAATCAAAAAAATCAAGGCAATCTAACCTATATTTCGTCGATTTTTATGAAAACTTTGATCCTTAATATCACCAAGGAGAGATAATTAAGAAAATTTCTAATGGCAATTTTAAAGTTCCAATAGCGAGGTCTACTAACATACTAAATTTCATGAAAATCGTGCAACTATTTAAGAAGTTGTCATTTTCATTTAACTTCCGGTTCGAAATCACAGCGACGAATTTTCGAAATTCGAAAATCCGAAATTGCAGATTTGAAGTAAATGTTACAAGGTATTCAAAGAAAAAGGAATAAGTAAAATAGGTCAAATAGTCACAAAGTTACAACAAAGTAGGTCAAATGCATTTGTTCGTAAAATTCGGTGATTTCGGATTCGAAAAACGTTTTGAAAATATATTTACCCAACAGCCACCACCCATTTTTTTTTTGGGGGGGGGGGGGTAGGTAAAAATTTCAGAAAGATCCTATGGGTAGATTCTGAGAAAACCGAAAAGTGGATAAAACACAAAAAAAATAAAATAATAATAATAGGAACTAGATCTGCTACTGTCCCATGCAGATATGAAAGCTTTCATATTCATCGTCACGTGTCATGAAATATGTCAAGTATCTTAAAGAAGGTAACAAGAAAAAAGTATTAAAATTGGTCAAAAACTTGCAAAGTTACAGGTTTAAATATAGTTAGAAACATTACACCCGGGCAAAAACAAAAGATCTAAAAACATTGGTTACATCGTGGGGCATGCGCGAAAATAAAAGAAATTATGGTCGATTTAAGAATTTGGGGTATATTTTGGAGTTGTTTGGTAAATGACGGCGGATCTAAGGTGGCGGCCATAATACAATATAAAACGCTTTGAAGAATGAACAAATTTTCGTTACGGGTTTTAATTCGCACCGCCCGAGCAACGTTCCGAAGGTCCGATTACCTTCAAATTTGCACCGATTGTACCTCACATATTAAAAATACAAGAGTGTGAGATGCAAAGAACGTTGAAAATAAATTCAAAACCCACCCCATCCATCAAAGTTGTTTTGATTAAAAATAGTCGTATTTTATCAATTTTTATAACTTTTTATATCTGATCAGTGGATCTAAGTACTCATACCTATCAAACATGGAAGCATGTTCCTGAAGCAACGGACGCAAGTTTTACAACAGTTAACCGTTGCTTCAACACTTGGCTATTCCTAAACTTTTACACTGGTTGTGTTTACACGTGACTAATTAGCATTCAAAGCATTGTCCAATCACAGGTCGTGGCACGTAACACACTCATAATGTAGCACGTGACTGTAGTGAACAAATATGGCAGCCCCACAGAAAAAGAACTAGACAAGTTTACAGCCGTTGAATTTTTTTTTTTCGCTTACTCACTGACAACTAAAAACGCCGGTGTAATGTTAAACGTCGATGAATCGAACCTTGACCTTTGCATCTCGATTGTCACATAGACATTTTAGCTAGAAGCCCGAAACTTGATAATCGTGACGATTTTTTTAACGAAAGATAAATAAAATGAATTGAAAGTAGTATATTTTAGTAACCCATTTAACGAAGGAATCTGATTGGATCACGGTTGGGGGCCTATACCCAATCAAATTTAGTGCCGAAAAATGCAGAGTACTGAGCGAATGGCTTGATAAGCTGTATGTAGTTAAGGCGAGATAAAGCCTTCTAATGAAGATGACATGGAAGAGGCGATAAAATCACTTTGCATTTGCAATTTCACAATTAATTAAAACCAATTTTAAATTCCGAAAATCGATATTTTTCCGTAATTTACTTGTATAGAAAAAAAAAACGACTAACGGCAGGTGCCAAGAACAAACGACTTTAACAAATGCAGGTATCACCTTGAAAATTTCAGGGTACCTAGGTTCCAACGTGAAAAGTTCCTCGCCGGAATTTGGTACTCGTGGTACCTTAGGTTCTAGCGTAGCGCATGCGCAAAGTCATAACGCACGGTAGGTGCCACGAACAAACGACTTGAACAAATGCAGATATCGCCTTGAAAATTTCAGGGTACTTAGGTACTACCGTGAAAAGTTCCTCGCCGGGATTTGGTACTTATCGTACCTTTGGTTCCAGCGTAACGCATGCGCGAAGTAAAAACAAGCTTACTCGAAAACAACCTTGTCGGCACGGAAAACATCATAGGGGTAATTCGAATTTTTGAAATATTCAAAAACCAATCATTCGACCATGAGCCAGGTTATCCTTAAGTGTATTAATTATGTACATAAGAGACAAATTCTCTAAGCCACGACCAATTGTGTATGTTTTCAAGCCCATGAATGTGGATTTTTCACTATTGCTCATTTTCAATTCAAAATGGCGTCCATCATTTGCCTGAAATGAAAATTCTATTCCCGACAGTTTTTAGGCTTTTCTAAAAGGATTAGGAAAATATAATTGCCTTGTCTGTAAGTAAAATATCACCAAAGGAATATTGATTTTCACATTTCAAGATGGTGGCACTTCCGGTTTGTGCTACAATTTCCATTTTTTGTGTACGAATTAGTAGTGCCGTAGCTAGTAAAAAATTCAAAAATTCAAGGCAATCTGACCTATATTTCTTCGATTTTTTGAGAAATTTGATCCTTAATTTCTCAAAGGGGAGATAATTTATAAAATTTCTAATGACATTTTTAAAGTCACTTGAGCCTAATCTACTGACTTACTAAATTTCATAAAAATCATGCAATTATTAAAGATAAAATAAAACCAAGTACGAACAATCCAAACCATTAGAAAAAATTCGAAGTCCTAAAAACGGTTTAGGCAAAAATGTGTAAAAACGCAAAATAGTGTAATCAGCATATGGACTGTTCACCGTGTACAAAATACACGACGAACAGTGGTAACAGGTTTCCTAGGAAGAGTAAACTTACCCTGCCTGGCGCGCCACACCCGCCATAGCTGCATCCAATCTATTAGGCGAAATAAATGTCATTTTGATTTTAACTTCCGGTTCGAAATCGTCCATCATTTTCCAAAAATTAAAATTCTATTCCCGACAGTTTTTTGGCTTTTCTAAAAGGATTCGGAAAATATAATTGCCTTGTCTGTAAGTAAAATATCAACAAAGGAATATCGATTTTGACGTTTAAAGATGGTTGCACTTCCGGTTTGGGCTACAAACTCAATTTTTTGTGTACGATTCAGTAGTGTCGTAGCTGGTAAAAAAAAATAATTTCAAGGCAATCTGACCTATATTTCGTCGATTTTAATGAAAACTTTGATCCTTAATATCACCAAGGGGAGATAACTTAGAAAATTTCTAATGACAATTTTTGAAGTCCCAATAGCGAGGTCTACTAACATACCAAATTTCATGAAAATCGTGCAACTATTTAAGAAGTTGTCATTTTCATTTAACTTCCGGTTCGAAATCACAGCGACGAATTTTCGAAATTCGAAAATCCGAAATTGCAGATTTGAAGTAAATGTTACAAGGTATTCAAAGAAAAAGGAATAAGTAAAATAGGTCAAATAGTCACAAAGTTACAACAAAGTAGGTCAAATGCATTTGTTCGTAAAATTCGGTTATTTCGGATTCGAAAAACGTTTTGAAAATATATTTACCCAACAGCCACCACCCATTTTTTTTTGGGGGGGGGGGGGTAGGTAAAATTTTCAGAAAGATCCCATGGGTAGATTCTGAGAAAACCGAAAAGTGGATAAAACACAAAAAAAAAAAAAAATAATAATAATAGGAACTAGATCTGCTACTGTCCCAAGCAGATATGAAAGCTTTCATATTCATCATCACGTGCCATCGATTATACCAAGTATCTTAAAGAAAGTAACAAGAAGAAAAATATTAAAATTGGTCGAAAACTCGCGAAGTTACCAAGTTGGGAATTTTTCGACCCAAAGGTCAAAGGTCAGGTCAAAGGTCAAGCTCTCTCATGAAAGGACATTGATGACTCCATCTAGGCTCATGACCCTTTCCATGCTACGAGGCCCTCGAAGGTCAAGGTAGGGTCAAACTTCACTTCATGGGCCCGTTTCGCCCACTTCCGGTCCCCGGGCGGGCATTTTGACGTGACGCAGCGACTCGGCGGGGTGGATATACCTTTTGAATACCAAGCCTCGTGACTCGCTTGGGCACCCATCGGGACGTTTACAGGTGGGGGTGCGGGTACATCGGTGAGTCTCAGATGTAAACGACTAGAAGGAATGCAGTTATCAAGCTGAAAGTTAAAGGACAACTAGGCACCAGCGAGAGCTGGTTGGGACCAGAGTTTGGTACCGCTGGTGCTATTGGTTCCAGCTGTGCGCATGCGCGAATGTCGAAAAACGCCTTAGTTTTAAATATCGTGCCGCGTGCATGGCATTCGGGTGAGAGCTGCCAACTTTTTATACAATGGAGAGAATTGTCAAGGCTATTATTCCCAGCCAACACATTTTGATTCGAACCCATAGGGCCGAGCTATAAGGCAGCAAACATGTCCCTTCGTTTTGAGAAACCATGTTTGACACCCTGCACTTGACCGTACTATGGAGGGAAGTGTCCAAGCTATCGATCCCGACCAAAACATCTCGATTAGAACCCATAGCGGCCGAGATATAGGCCTATTTGCGCGAGCATGTTTTAGCAGAGTTAGTCTTGTCGGAATTTCTTGAAATTTTTCAGAGATTGTGCCTTGGGATGTTAGCTAGCACAAATAAAGAATTCAAGTGATTTCTAATACGGGCACATGGCCTAAAAAATTCGAACCCAAGCCGACCCAGCAACTTTTGTTTTTCGTGAAAAATGGCCATATTTTTTCGAATTTTTATTCGATCATGTTCTCCTTTTGATATGTTACTAACCTCATCGCGGCGCATCCGACCAGTATAAATTTTAAAAAAAATACCCCCCAATGATGCCTCGACAGTCTCAGAACATCAAAACTTTGACAGTCTCAAAAATATAGTCCGCCATTTTGAAAAAAATCAAACCCAATACGCATCGGTGCAGAAGACTCATACCCATCACATGAGACTAACAAAATGACTTTATCTTGTCGTTTGCAATTTCAAAATTCTAAAAAACGTTTTTAGTCTCAAAATCGGCGAAAAAAGCCGTAAAATCGTTTTTTGGCCATAACTTTTGTTTTCTCATCGGAATCAGATTAGACCAGTACTCAAAATTCGGGCTAGTAAATGGGCACATCGTGCCAAAAAACCAGGTTAATCGAAGAATTTGTGGCGCTTCTAGGGCAAAAAAGCCCTTTTTTTCCACTTGTGGAGTACGGTTAAATCGAGATGAACTTTCTCGGCCAATGCAGGGATCGAACACCCGACCTCTAGGCTATGGCCCATTGTATCATATATAATAAACTAAATCTCGACATTGATTTTCAGAAAAAATATTGTTTATTTTTAAACTTGAATTAGACTAGTAAAACAAATGAATGAATGAATGAAATGGGGTTTAACGTCCTACGCTTAAGCACATAACCTGGGCTAATTGAAGACGGGCATACGCCACAGTGTGCAATGAGGGAAATTTTGCCCGGGCAGCGGCGCTACGGCCTACTCTTATATCGAATTCCAACTGCCAAGGGATCTTTTACGTGCACTCCAATTGGTACACGGGACCTCGGTTTTTCGTCCCATCCGAACGACTAGGCAGCTGTCCTTGTCAGGCCCTCCTTCTGCATCACTGACAAGGGGAAATCACGCTGGAAAATCGAGATGAACTTTCTCGGCCAATGCAGGGATCGAACACTCAACCTCCAGGCTAGCGAACCAGCGCCTTATCCACTTAGCCACCGTGATCCCCGTAGTAAAAAAAATATTTTCTGGCAATAGAAAGTGTAAAATGGTCGCAGGGTTCTTGAAGTTGTACAGCACCCGGTGACCTATTTTTATTTAACTGGGGAATAAGTGATATATCATATTATAGCAGTAAATGATTTAAATATTTCATAAGGATTTTAATACTATGTATATCATGTATGTGTCAAGGTCATAAAACGTCCGGTCATAGTATCATCCATCGAGGTTTCCCGAATGCATATTTTCGCGACCGGGATAGATTTGCACTGCCCAGGCAACGTTCCAGTGGTCCGTTTGCCTTCAAATTTGCAAAGATTGTACTTTGAGATTCTAGCTATCGCATATAAAAAATGGAAATGAGTGAGATTCCGGGAACAATGAAAATAAATTATAAACCCACCCCCACCCATCAAACTTTTTTTGCTTGAAAAATTGTCGTATTTTATCGATTTATTTTCGTTCTTGATATCTGAATATTATCTACTTTTAATATGTGATAAATATCATCGCGGCACAGGCAACCGCTAGAAATTCCAGAGATTTAACCTTTGAATACCAAGCCTCGAGACCCGCCCGGGCACTCTTAAATATCGTAGCGCGTGCATGGCATTCGGGTGAGATCTACCAAATTTTAATACAATGGAGAGAATTGTCAAGGCTATTATTCCCAGCCAAAACATTTTGATTCGAACCCATAGGGGCCGAGCTATAAGGCAGCAAACATGGCCCTTCGTTTTTAGAAACCATGTTTGACACCCTGCACGTGACCGTAGTTAGGGTCAGGGGTCCCACCTTTTGATACTATGGAGGGAAGTGTCCAAGCTATCGATCCCGACCAAAACATCTCGATTCGAACCCATAGCGGCCGAGATATAGGGCATCAAACGTAGCGCACAAAAAAGTGACTTGTTAGTCTAAAAAAAATCGGAAAATAGGCAAAAAATAGGCCTATTTGCGCGAGCGTGTTTTAGCAGAGTTAGTGTTGTCGGAATTTCTTGAAATTTTTCAGAGATTGTGCCTTGGGATGTTAGCTAGCACAAATAAAAAATTCAAGTGATTTCTAATACGGGCACATGGCCTAAAAAATTCGAACCCAAGCCCACCCAGCAACTTTTGTTTTTCGTGAAAAATGGTCATATTTTTTCGAAATTTTATTCGATCATGTCCTGCTTTTGATATGTTACTAACCTCATCGCGGCGCATCCGAACAGTATAAATTTTTAAAAAAAATAACCCCCAATGATGCCTCGACAGTGTCAGAACATCAAAACTTTGACAGTCTCAAAAATATAGTCCGCCATTTTGAAAAAAATCAAACCCAATACGCATCGGTGCAGAAGACTTATACCCATCACATGAGACTAAAAAAATGACTTTATCTTGTCGTTTGCAATTTCAAAATTCTAAAAAACCTTTTTAGTCTCAAAATCGGCGAAAAAAGCCGTAAAATCGGTTTTTTGGCCATAACTTTTGTTTTTTCATCGGAATCAGATGGGACCAGTACTCAAAATTCAGGCTAGTAAATGGGCACATCGTGCCAAAAAAACAGGTTAATCGAAGAATTTGTGGCGCTGCTAGGGCAAAAAAGCCTTTTTTTCCCCTTGTGGAGTACGATAAAATCGAGATGAACTTTCTCGGCCAATGCAGGGATCGAACACCCGACCTCTAGGCTATGCCGCTATGGCCCATTGTATTATATATAATACACTAAATCTCGACATTGATTTTGAGAAAAAATATTGTTTATTTTTAAACTTGAATTAGACTAGTAAAACAAATATTTTCTGGCAATAGAAAGTGTAAAATGGTCGCAGGGTTCTTGAAGTTGTACAGCACCCGGTGACCTATTTCTATTTAACTGGGGAATAAGTGATATTTCATATTATAGCAGTAAATGATTTAAATATTTCATAAGGATTTTAATACTATGTACTAGTATATCATGTATGTGTCAAGGTCATAAAACGTCCGGTCATAGTATCATCCATCGAGGTTTCCCGAATGCAGATTTTCGCGACCGGGATAGATTTGCACTGCCCAGGCAACGTTCCAGTGGTCCGTTTGCCTTCAAATTTGCAAAGATTGTACTTTGAGATTCTAGCTATCGCATATAAAAAATGGAAATTAGTGAGATTCCGGGAACAATGAAAATAAATTATAAACCCACCCCACCCATCAAACCTTTTTTGCTTGAAAAATTGCCGTATTTTATCGATTTATTTTCGTTCTTGATATCTGAATATTATCTCCTTTTAATATGTGATAAATATCATCGCGGCACGGGCAACCGCTAGAAATTCCAGAGATTTAACCTTTGAATACTCTTAAATATCGTAGCGCGTGCATGGCATTCGGGTGAGATCTACCAACTTTTAATACAATGGAGATAATTGTCAAGGCTATTATTCCCAGCCAACACATTTTGATTCGAACCCAAAGGGGCCGAGCTATAAGGCAGCAAACATGGCCCTTCGTTTTGGGAAGCCATGTTTGACACCATGTCACGTGACCGTGGTTAGGGTCAGGGGTCCAAACTTTTTATACGACGGAGGGAAGTGTCGAAAACATATGGATTCAAACCCATAGCGGCCGAGATATGGGGCCTCAAACGTAGCGCACGAAAAAGTGACTTGTTAGTCTAAAAACATTCGAAAAATAGGCAAAAAATAGGCCTAATTGCGCGAGCGTGTTTTAGCAGGCGTTACGGTTGTCGAAATTTCTTGAAATTTTCAGAGATTGTGCCTTAGGATGTTAGCTAGCACATATAAAAATTTAAGTGATTTCTAATACGGGAACATGGCCTAAAAAATTCGAACCCAAGCCGACCCAGCAACTTTTTTTATTGTAAAACATGGCCATTTTCGAATTTTCAATTCGATCATGTTCTCCTTTTAATATGTTACTAACCTCATCGTGGCGCATCCGACCAGTATAAATTTTAAAAAAAATACCCCCCAATGATGCCTCGGCAGTCTCAGAACATCAAAACTTTGACAGTCTCAAAAATATAGTCCGCCATTTTGAAAAAATCAAACCCAATCCGCATCGGTGCAGAAGACTCATACCTATCACATGAGACTACAAAATGACTTTATCTTGTCGTTTGCAATTTCAAAATTCTAAAAAACTTTTTTAGTCTCAAAATCGGCGAAAAAAGCCGTAAAATCGGTTTTTTGACCATAACTTTTGGTTTTTTTTCATCGGAATCAGATGGGACAAGTACTCAAAATTCGGGCTAGTAAATGGGCACATCGTGCCAAAAAACCAGGTTAATCGAAGAATTTTTAGCGCTACTAGGGCAAAATACACCTTTTTCCCCTTACGGAGTGCGGGAATTTACTTAAAAAAAACGGGAAAAAAATCCGCCATCTCACATGTAAACGACTTGAAGGAATGCAGGTATCGATCTGAACATTTCAGGACTTTTAGGTACAAACGTGACAAGTTGGGGGCCGGAGTTTGGTAGTCATCATACCTTTGGTTCTAGCGTAGCGCATGCGCGAAGTCAAAACCGCTAACCTCGAAAACAACCTTGTCGGCACAGAAAACGTCAAAGGAGAAATTCGAATTTTTGAAATATTAGAATACCAAACACTCGACCATGAGCCAGGCTATCCTGAAATGTATTAATTTCGTTAATAGGAGACACACTCTCTAAGCCACGACCAATTGTGTATATTTTCAAGCCCAATAATGAGGATTTATTACTATATATGTCATTTTCAATTCAAAATGGCGTCCATGATTTGCCAGAAATCAAAAATGTTTTTGCTACCGTTTTTTGGCCTTCCTACAAGGATTCGGAAAATATAATTGCCATGTCTGTTAGTAAAATACCAAAAAAGCCTTATTTATTTTTCACATTTCAAGATGGAAGCACTTCCGGTTTGGGTTACAAACTCCATTTTTTGTGTACGAATCAGTAGTGTCGTAGCTAGTACAAAAAAAAAATATCAAGGCAATCTGACCTATATTTCGTCGTCAATTTTTTTGAAAACTTTGATCCTTAATATCACCAAGGGGGGATAATTTAGACAATTTCTAACAACATTTTTCAAGTCGCATCGGCGAGATCTACTTACATACCAAATTCCATGAAAATCGTGCAACTATTAAAGAAGTTGTTATTTTGATTTTTACTTCCGGCTCGAACTCACAGCGACGAATTTTTGAAATTCGAAAATTCGAAATTGCAGATTTGAAGTAAAGGAGTCAAGGTATTTAAAGAAAAAAGAATTAGTACAATAGGTGAAATAGTCACAAAGTTACAGCAAAGTAGGTCAAATGCATTTGTTCGTAAAATTCGGTGATTTCGGATGCGAAAAACGTTTTGAAAATATATTTACCCAACAGCCACCATCCATTTTTGGGGGGGGTAGGTAAAAGTTTCAGAAAGATCCTATGAGTAGATTCAGAGAAATCCGATTTGTGGATAAAACACACAAAAAAAAATAATAAGAAGAATAATAATCTTAACCCTTAGAGCCCTGACCTCCTGGAGCTTATTTGACGTCAGGCCTAGGCTCCTGGGCTATATGACGTCAAATTAAGGAAAACACAAATAAAATACTTTTAAACATTTTATAGGCCTAGATTGTTGTGATTTCTGGAGGAATATTCTTAGGCCCACAAACAGAATTATCAAACGAGACATTAGCAGCTTTGTAGGTTTTACTCCAACCTGGACGGCTGGAGTAAAACGTGTGTTGGTTGCATCGCCAGAAAGACCAGGGCGGACACACCCACTTGATGGGCCAGCCGATTCTACATCACTATCTTCGCTTTCTTCACTGCTATATTCTAAATCACTTTCTGGGTAATCTTGATCGTTTGCAGCGTCTAATTCCGAAAAATCTTCGAATTGATCAAGAACCTGTGTCCTAGTAAACCGTTGTTTATAAGGTTGTTTTCCTTTCGAGCTTCCGGGTTCTGGAATCAACGAATTGTCGCATAAATATCAAACAAAAACAATTTGCATGGGCGCTGACATCTTTGTTTACATGTGCGAGAGCTAAATACGGAAAAGCATTGTGATTGGTTAAAAAGAAATGAACTTATAGTTCAATGCATGACCTCACACCAGTATACCGATTCTACGGCCTATGGTCAAATAAGAACTCCACCGGTTTACCGGTGCTACGGTTTCAAAGGGTTAACAGAAACAATAAGCTTTCATATATGAATATATGAAAGCTTAATAATCTTAACAGAAACAATAAGCTTTCATATGTAAATACATATGAAAGCTTAATATTAATCTTAACAAAAACAATAAGCTTTCATATTAAAATATGAAAGCTTAATAACTAGATCTGCTACTGTCCCATGCAGATATGAAAGCTTTCATATTCATCGTCCCTTGTAATGAAATATGTCAAGTATCTTAAAGAAGGTAACAAGAAAAAAGTATTAAAATTGGTAAAAAAATTGCAAAGTTACAGGTTTAAATATAGTTAGAACATTGCACCCGGGCAAAAACAAAATGATCTGAATTTAAAAGAAATTATGGTCGATTTGAGAATTTGGGGTATATTTTGGAGTTGTTTGGTTAATGACGGCGGATCTAAGGTGACGGCCATAATACAATATAAAACGCGTTGAAGAATGAACAAATTTTCGTTACGGGTTTCATTCGCACCGCCCGGGCAACGTTCCGAAGGTCCGATTACCTTCAAATTTGCACCGATTGTACCTCACATATTAAAAATAGAAGAGTGTGAGATTCAAAGAACGTTGAAAATAAATTCAAAACCCACCCCATCAATCAAAGTTGTTTTGATTAAATATAGTCGTTTTTTATCAATTGTTATAACTTTTTATATCTGAGCAATGGATCTAAGTACTCATACCTATCAAACATGGAAGCATGTTCCTGAAGCAACGGACGCAAGTTTTACAACAGTTAACCGTTGCTTCAACACTTGGCTATTCCTAAACTTTTACACTGGTTGTGTTTACACGTGACTAATTAGCATTCAAAGCATTGTCCAATCAGAGGTCGTGGCACGTAACACACTCACAATGTAGCACGTGACTGTAGTAAACCAATATAGTAGCCCACACAGAAAAAGAACTAGACAAGTTTACAGCCGTTGACAACTAAAAACGCCGGTGTAAATGTTAGACGTCGATGAATCAAACCTTGACCTTTGCATCTCGATTGTCACATATACATTTTAGCTAGAAGCGCGAGACTTGATAATCGTGACGATTTTTTTTAACGAAGGATAAATAAAATGAATTGAAAGAAGTCTATTTTTAGTAACCCATTTAACGAAGGAATCTGATTGGATCACGGTTGGGGGCCTATACCCAATCAAATTTAGTGCTGAAAAATGCAGAGTGCTGAGAGAAGGGCTTGATAAGCTGTATGTAGTTAAGGCGAGATCAAGCCTTCTAATGAAGATGATATGGAAGAGGCGATAAAATCACTGTGCATTTGCAATTTCACAATAATTTAAAACCAATTGTAAATTCCGAAAATCGATATTTTTCCGTAAATTGACTTATACATGTATAGAAAAAAACGACTAACGGTAGGTGCCACGAACAAACGACTTGAACAAATGCAGGTATCACCTTGAAAATTTCAGGGTACCTAGGTACCGACGTGAAAAGTTCCTCGCCAGAATTTTGTACTCATGGTACCTTAGGTTCTAGCGTAGCGCATGCGCAAAGTCATGACGCACGGTGTGTGCCACGAACAAACGACGTGAAAAAATGCAGGTACCGCCTTGAAAATTTCAGGGTACCTAGGTACTAACGTGAAAAGTTCCTCGCCTTTTGTTCCAGCGTAACGCATGCGCGAAGTCAAAACAAGCTTACTCGAAAACAACCTTGTCGGCACGGAAAACATCATAGGGGTAATTCGAATTTTTGAAATATTCAAAAACCAATCATTCGACCATGAGCCAGGTTATCCTAAAATGTATTAATTATGTACATAAGAGACAAATTCTCTAAGCCACGAGCAATTGTGTATGTTTTCAAGCCCATGAATGTGGATTTTTCACTATTGCTTATTTTCAATTCAAAATGGCGTCCATCATTTGCCAAAAATGAAAATTCTATTCCCGACAGTTTTTAGGCTTTTCTAAAAGGATTCGGAAAATATAATTGCCTTGTCTGTAAGTACAATATCATTAAAGGAATATCGATTTTTACATTTCAAGATGGTGGCACTTCCGGTTTGTGCTACAATTTCCATTTTTTGTGTACGAATCAGTAGTGCCGTAGCTAGTAAAAAATAAAAAATTCAAGGCAATCTGACCTATATTTCTTCGATTTTTTGAGAATTTTGATCCTTAATTTCTCAAAGGAAAGATAATTTAGAAAATTTCTAATGACATTTTTAAAGTCACATGAGCAAAATCTACTGACTTACAAAATTTCATAAAAATCGTACAATTATTAAAGAAGTTGTCATTTTGATTTTAACTTCCGGTTCAAAATCGTCCATCATTTTCCAAAAATTAAAATTCTATTCCCGACAATTTTTTGGCTTTTCTAAAAGGATTCGGAAAATATAATTGCCTTGTCTGTAAGTAAAATATCAAGAAAGGAATATCGATTTTGACGTTTCAAGATGGTTGCACTTCCGGTTTGGGCTACAAACTCAATTTTTTGTCTACGAATCAGTAGTGTCGTAGCTGGTAAAAAAAATAATTTCAAGCCAATCTGACCTATATTTCGTCGATTTTTATGAAAACTTTGATCCTTAATATCGCCAACATTTTTAAAGTCACATGAGCAAAGTCTACTGACATTGTCATTTTGATTTTAACTTACGGTTCGAAATTTCAGAGTACCTAGGCCTTTTCGTCTCGTCGACTTAAACACTGTTTATAAATTTAAAGTCAATCGGATATTAACTTTAGCCACAAGAGCGTGCACAATATTTTTTGAGATGATCAAGGGCCAAAACTCTGGCAGTAGTTACTGAAAATAAATGGGCTTCTTCGTCTCGTGACCTTAAACACTGTGTTTAAATTTAAAGTCAATCGGATATTAACTTTAGCCGCTAGAGCGTTCAAAGTTTTTTTTGAAGAGATCAAGGGTAATAACTCTGGCAGTAACTATCGAATATCCTTGAAAATCCGTCGTTTTTTTGAAAATTTTGATCCTTAATTTCTCCAAGGGGAGATAATTTAGAAAATTTCTAATGATATTTTTCGTATCGATAAGATCTATTCACATCCTACATTTCGTGAAAATCGTGCAACTATTAAAGAAGTTGTCAAGTTGGTCTCAACTTTTGGTTTCGAAATAACATCGACGAATTTTCGAAATTCGAAAATCCGAAATTGCAGATTTGAAGTGAATGTTTTAAGGTAATCAAAGAAAAAAGAATTAATAAAATAGGTCAAAAAGTCACAAAGTTACAGCAATGTTGGTCAAATGCATTCGACTTGTTCTCATTTTCAATTCAAATTTGCGTCCATCATTTGCCAAAAATCAAAATTCTATTCCCGGCAGTTTTTCACCTTTTTTAAAAGGATTCGGAAAATATAATTGCCTTGTCTGTAAGTAAAATATCAACAAAGGAGTATTGATTTTCACATTTCAAGATGGTTGCACTTCCGGTTAGGGATACAAACTCAATTTTTTGTGTACGAATTAGTAGTGTCGTAGCTAGTAAAAAAAATTGTTTTAAGGCAATCTGACCTATATTTCGTCGATTTGGATAACAACTTTGATCCTTTATATATCCATAGGGAGATAATTTAGAAAACTTCTATAGACATTTTTGAAGTCCCACGAGCGAGATCTACTTACATACCAAGTTGTCTTTTTGATTTACTTTCCGGTTCGAAAAACCAGCGACGAATTTTCGAAATTCGAAAATCCGAAAGTGCAGATTTGAAGTCAAGGTTACAAGGTATTCAAAGAAAAAAGAATTATTAAATTATTATGCTATCCAATAAGACTTTGAAATGTCAGGAATAAGAAAATAAAGGGACTGAAAATCGAAAAAAGTCGAAAAATGGTCATATTATTTGTTTATTTAACCAGACTCTAAAAAAACAGGTGACCTCAATCCGATTCTAACGATGTATAATATGTATTAAAATACTGAAATTTAATTTTGGATATTTTGATATTTTTGCATTTTTGGCACTTTTGAACATTCGATTTCTCAGGGGAATTTTATCTATAAAATTGCCCAAATTGGTTATTAAAACTATCTCGACAATAATCACCATACCGGTAGTATTCAAAGAATGAAAAAAAATGGTTAAAACAATTTCCGCGTTTGCGAAAAGCTGAATTTCTCGGTCAGATATTACCGGACCAAAAGAAGTAAGATGTTTTTCGATAGCCCCATTAATGGACTATTATATGGCATCTCAGTGATACGATTTCCATAGTTAGTAAATAAATAAATAATGATACACCGAAAATCTATTTTTTTCCGTTTTTGGAGCCTTTTTAGACGCCCTTTTCTCGAAAACGACACATACGATTTTTCTCAAACTATTTTAATACAGAGTCCTATTGCTGTTCTGTGGCGTGAATCCAAAAGGAAGCGGTTTGAAATAATATAAGTGGTGCAAAAATGGCCTCAATCTTTGAAAAAAGTTGAGAAATCGTTAAATTATTGAACATGTTCTTTTATTTATCTATTTTACAAAAACTATTGAATAGATATTTCTGACACATCTGGTACAGAAAGTTATTTATCCAAACAACTTGTTAAAAATATCCCGACAATGATCCGAAAACCGGAAGTAGTGGACAAAATATAGTTTCAAAATGGCGGAATTCGCCATACAGCCGAATCTAGATGTAGGGTACCGGAATCTGTCGAGATTTGCAGAGTGTCATTTTGGTGTAGAATTGATGACCTAGTTTGTGTCTAGTTTACGTTTATCCTTATTTCTTTCTACATATCTCGGTAGTGCTGTTGAATTTTAGATCAATGGATTCGTTGTCTACAGCTGAGGGGATGCTATTTTCTGCAGAGAGACACTTTCGAAGAGCCTGCGAACAGGTTATTTTGCTGGATGCCAAATTACGACAGTATGCAGTTCGGCGACAACGTGCCAGACGAAACAACCAACACCCCTTTAGCTACAGCATAACTTTAAGAATACGTGTTATGCTAGGACTACGCGATGCATACTACGAATACGCTCAATTAAAGGATGAACTCGTTTTAGAGTTGAGAGCGCAGATACAAAGTATGGACTTTTGGTGTAGACCCTTTAATATAAAAAAACGGCCCTTTTAAGGCCCCCCAAATCTATGAAAGAGTTACATTTCATATTCTAATAATATTAATAATGATACACTTGCAAAAATCGCGAGCAGCTGAATCATCGGGGCAGTCAACAAAAGTTGTCCCAGATTTTTACTTTTTCGGTAATAAAACATTTATAATACACTAAAATATGATTAATAAGTCACTTAAAAGTAATTATCAGAAAATCATTAGAATTGGTTTGGTTTTCATAACGCTTTGCCCCATGCCAACGTTTAGTATACTAAACATTTATATCATGGATTTACATGTAACTGGTCATGTTATCAAGATTCATTGAAAATAAATATACTGTTCAAAATAAATTATGGTACGCCGAAAATCTAGTATTTTTCGTTTTTGGAGCATTTTGAGACGCCTTTTTCTCGAGAACGATTCCAGCAAATTTTTTTAAACTTTTTTTTTACTCAGAGTCATATCGGTAGTCTATGGCGATAATCCAAAAGGAAAGGGTTTAAATAATATAAGGGGTCCAAAAAGTGGCCTCAATCTTCGAAAAATATTAAAAAATCTTCAAATTATTGAAAATGTCCTTTATTTATCTTTTTTTTACAAAAATCTAATGAATAGATGTTTCTGACACTTCTTGGACAGAAAGTTAATTATTTAAACAACTTGATAAAACTATCCCGACAATGATACAGAAATCGGAAAAAGTCGAAAAAATATTCGATATTTTTAGAAAATACAGTGAATCACAGCAATTAAAGTATCGTTTGGTAGTTCGATGAATGAGTTGTTGTATGACCCACTTACTCTCTGATTCCCGAAAGCCGGTTTAGTGATGCTTGCAGGTCTAGTTCTTATTATTATTAAGCTTTCATATAATCATATATGAAAGCTTATTGTTTCTGTTAAGATTATTATTAGGCTTTCAGACTTTCGTCTGAAAGCCTATTGTGATTACTAAAATTATTATTATTTACATATGAAAGCTAATTGTTTCTGTTAAGATTATTTTTATTAGGCTTTCATATGTATTTACATTCATGGGTTTGAAAACAAACACAATTGGTCGTAGCTTAGAGAATCTATCTTCTATTAACGAAAATAATACATTACAGGATAGCCCTGCTCATTGTCGAATGTTTTGCATTTGATTATTTCAAAAATTCGAATTACCCCTTTGATATTTTCAGTGCCGACAATGTTGTTTTCAAGTTAGTTTGTTTTGACTTCGCGCATGCGTTACGCTGGAACCAAAGATACCATGAGTACCAAAATCCGGCTACCTAGGAACCCTGATATTTTCAAGGCAATATCTGCATTTGTTCAAGTCGTTTGTTCGTGGCACCTGCCGTACGTCATGACTGCGCATGCGGTACGCTAGAACCAAAGGTACGGCGAGGTACTTTTCGCGTTGGTACCTAGATACCCTGAAATTTTCAAGGCGATACCTGCATTTGTTCAAGTCGTTTGTTCGTGGCAACTGCCGTTCGTGTTTTTTTCTAAGTCAATATATAAGGGTACCATGCATATTTTTTTGCCCTGGTGCAATGTTTCTAACTATATTTAGACCTGTAACTTCGCGAGTTTTTGACCAATTTTAAAAAAAAAAAAATTATTAGTTTGTGTGAAGTGGACGTTAAACATCATTTCTCTCTCTCTCTCTCTCTCTCTCTCTCTCTCTCTCTCTCTGGATGAACTTTCTCGGCCAATGCAGGGATCGAACACCCGACCTTACGCACTTAGCCCTGCTCCATTTGGACCCCATGTGCGCACTGTATCATAAAGCCTGTCATTGAGTCAACTGGTGTGGTTTCGAATCCCCGGTTGTACGTGGCAAGGATTAAGGTCGCCTGTTCAACCTTGTGGGGTTTCTCCGGGTAGTCCAATTTCTCCGGGTCATCCACTGCTAAAGACCCCATTTCTCTCTCTATTTCTTTCTCTCTCTCTCTCTCTCTCTCTCTCTCTCTTCTCTCTCAATTTCACCCAATAACCGTGGGGGATTACATGGTTAGCCATGTTTCTTGGCGTGGCGCGGGTTTTCCTTGTCAGTGATACAGGAGGGATCGCCTGACAAAGGACACCTGACTAGTCGTTCTGATGGTTCGAAAAATCGAGGTCCCGTGTAAACATTGAAGTGCACTTAACAGAGCACTGGGCAGTTGGAATTCGATATAAGAGTAGGTAGCGCCGCTGTCCGCGCAAAATCGTCCTGAAAGCACACTGCATGTCCGTCTTTATTATCCGGGTTTATGAGCAGAACAGTAGGACGTTGATCCCAATTTCATTTCATTTAGTTCCATGCTATACGGGGAGGAGGGGGGGGGTCAGGTGGCTAAGTGGGTAAGGTGCTGGCGCGCTAGCCTGGAGGCCGGGTGTGCGATCCATGCATTTGCCAAGAATTTTCATCTCGATTTTCCGGCGTGGTTTCCCATTGTCAGTGATGCAGACAGAGGGCCAGACACAGACAGCTGCCTAGTCGTTCCGATGGGACGAAAACCCGAGGTCCCTTGTACACATTGGCGCGACGTAAAAGACCCCTTGACAGTTGGAATTCAGTTTCGGCCCTGGCAAAAATTTCCCTCATAGCACACTGTATGGCGTATGCCAGTCTTTAATTAGCCCAAGCGTAGGACGTTAAACCCTATTTTATTTATTCATTCTATGCTATAATAAATGCCGACAAATCGTTAAAACTTATTACACAACACCAGTCTCACACTTTTATGACGAAACGACCCCTGGGCTCGTTATTTTGATTTTTTTGGCCCGGGTGCAATGTTTCTAACTATATTTAGATCCGTAACTTCGCGAGTTTTTAACCAATTTTAATATATTTTTTCTTGTTATTTTCTTTAAGGTACTTGGTATAATCAATGACACGTGACGATGAATACCGTCATTTACCAAACAATCCGAAATATACCCAATATCCCCATATTGACAAAAATAACTTTTAACTTCGCGCAAGCGCCACGCTGGAACCAAAGTTTTCGGATTTTTTTTGCCCGGGTGCAATGTATTTTGTAACTATATTTAGACCTGTAACTTTGCGAATTAAAATACACGTGACATGAATATGAAAGCTTTCATATCTGCATGGGACAGTAGCAGATCTAGTTATTTTTTTTGTGTGTTTTATCCACAAATCGGATTTCTCAGAATCTACCCATAAAAACTTTCACCTACCCCCCCCCCCTCCAAAAAAAATGGGTGGTGGCTGTTGGGTAACTATATTTTCAAAACGTTTTTCGCCGAATTGGACGAATACATTTATTTGAACTACATCCTGTTAGTTTATGACTATTTGACCTATTTGACTAATTATTTTTTCTGTGGGTACCTTGTAACCTTTACGTCAAATCTGCACTTTCGGATTTTCGAATTTCGAAAATTCGTCGATCTGATTTTGAACCGGAAGTGAAATCAAAAAGACAACTTCTTTAATAGTTGCACGATTTGCCTGAAATTTAGTATGTAAGTAGATCTCACTTATGCGACTTTAAAAATTTCATTAGAAGTTTTCTTAATTATCTCCCCTTGGTGATATTATGGATCAAAGTTTTCATAAAAATCGACGAAATATAGGTCAGATTGCCTTGAAAACATGTTTTTGTACTAGCTACGACACTACTGATTCGTACACAAAAAATTGAGTTTGTAGCCCAAACCGGCAGTGCAACCATCTTGAAATGTGAAAATCGATATTCCTTTGTTAATATTTTACTTACAGACAAGGCAATTATATTTTCCGAATCCTTTTAGAAAAGCCGAAAAACTGTCGGGAATAGAATTTTGATTTTTGGAAAATGATAGACGATTTCGAATCGGAAGTTAAAATCATAATGAAATCTTCTTTAATAGTTGCACGATTTTCATGAACATAAGTATGTAAGTAGATTTCGCTCATGTGACTTTAAAACTGTCATTAGATATTTTTAAAATTATCTCCCCTTGGAGAAATTAAGGATCAAAATTTTCAAAAAATCGAAGAAATATAGGTCAGATTGCCTTGAAATTTTTATTTTTTACTAGCTACGGCACTTCTGATTCGTATACAAAAAATGGAAATTGTAGCACAAACTGAAAATCGATACTCCTTTAATGATATATTACTTACAGACAAGGCAATTATATCTTCCGAATCCTTTTAGAAAGCCTAAAAACTGTCGGGAACAGAATTTTAATTTTTGGCAAATGATGGACGCAATTGTGAATTGAAAATGAGCAATAGTGAAAAATCCACATTCATGGGCTTAACAACATAAAAAAATTGGTCGTGGCTTAGAGAATTTGTCTCTTATGTACATAATTAATACACTTAAGGATAGCCTGACTCATGGTCGAATGTTTGGTCTTTGAATATTTCAAAAATACGAATTACCCCTTTGATGTTTTCAGTGCCGACGAGGTTGTTTTCGAGTTAGCTTGTTTTGACTTGCGTTACGCTGGAACCAAAGGTACCATAAGTTCCAAATTCCGGCGATTAACTTTTCACGTTGGTACCTAGGCACTCTAAAATTTTTAAGGCGATATCTGTCTTTGTTCAAGTCGTTTGTTCTTGGCACCTACCGTGCGTCATGAATTTGCGCATGCGCTACGTTAGAACCAAAGGTTCCATGAGTACCAAATTCCGATGAGGAATGTTTTACGTTGGTACCTAGGTACCCTGAAATTTTCAAGGTGATACCTGCATTTGTTCAAGTTGTTTGTTCTTGGCACCTGCCGTTCGTCGTTTTTTTCCAAGTCATTTTACGCCTTTTATAAATATTTTTTTGCCTGAGTGCAATGTTTCAAACTATATTTAGACTTGTTATTTTGTTTAAGATACTTGATGTAATAGATGACACGTCATTTACCAAACAACTCCTAAATATACAAAACGTCTTTTTACTTTGCAAAGTTTTCAGAATTTTTTTTTCCCGGGTGCAATGTTTTTTGTAACTATAATTGGATCTGTAACTTTGCGAGTTTTTGTCCAATTTTAATACTTTTTTTCTTGTTATTTTTACAACTGTCCTTGTCAGATCCTCCATCCTGCATCACTGATAGAGGAACCACAACGGAAAATCTGGATGAACTTAGGAGGGTTAAATGGCAGAATGGTTAGCACGTGCGTGCCTTACATAAAGCGTGTCATTGAGTCAACTGGCGTAGATTCGCATCCCCGACTGTATGTGACAAGGAGTAGGATTGCCTGTCAAACCTCGTGGGCTTTCTCCGGGTCCTCCGGTGCCTTCCCAATGCTAAAGACCCCTACACGCAAACGAATTATTGAAGTTAAATTCAAATCCATATACACGTATTAGACCCGAATGACCTAATTTGTGTCGAGTGGACGTTAAACACTATTTCTCTCTTCTTCTGGATATATTTTCTCGGTCAATGCAGGGATCGAACCACTTAGCTACCGTGCGTGATCCTCCTGCTTAATTTGGACCCCGTGCGCGCACGTGCATGGACGTTAAACCCCATTTCTCTCTCTCTCACTTCTCTCTCCCTCGCGCACTCAATTTGGACCCAATAACCGTAGGGGATCACGTGGTTAGCCAGGTTTTCCGGCGTGGAGCGGTTTCCCCTTGTAAGTGATGCAGGAGGGATCGCCTGACAAAGGACGCCTGATTAGTCGTTCTGATGGTTCGAAAAACAGAGGTCCCGTGTAAACATTGACGTGCATTTAACAGAGCCCTTGGCAGTTGGAATTCGATATAAGAGTAGGTAGCGCCGCTGTCCGCGGATAATTTACCTCAAAGCATACTGCATTCCCGTCTTCTTTTCCCCGGTTTAGGAGCAGGACAGTAGGACGTTGGTCACCATTTTATTTCATTTAGTTCTAGGCTATAAGGGGGGTCACGTGACTAAGCGGGTAAGGTGCTGGCTCGGTAGCCTGGAGGCCGGGTGTTCGATCCATGTATTGGCCGATAAAGTTCATCTCGATTTTCCGTCGTGGTTTCCTCTTGTCAGTGGTGCAAACGGAGGCCCTGGCACGGCCATCTGCCTAGGCGTTCGGATGGGACGAAAACCCGAGGTCACACGTACACATTGGCGTGCACGTAAAAGATCCCTTGGCAGTTGGAATTCAGTTGATGCCCGGGCAAAAATTTTCCTCATAGCACACTGCTTGGCGTATGCCCGTCTTAAATTAGCCCATATCACACTGTATGGCGTATGCCAGTCTTCAATTAACCCATGCAGGTTAGGTGCAAAAGCCTAGGACGTTAAACCCCATTTTATTTATTCATTCTATGTTATAATAAATGCCGACAAATCATTTGAACTTATTACACAATACCAGGCTTACACTTTTATGACGAAACGACTCCTCGGTTCGTTATTTTGATTATTTTCGCTTCCATGCTTTGTTCAAGTCGTTTGTTCTTGGCACCTACCGTGCGTCATGAATTTGCGCATGCGCTACGTTAGAACCAAAGGTTCCATGAGTACCAAATTCCGATGAGGAATGTTTTACGTTGGTACCTAGGTACCCTGAAATTTTCAAGGTGATACCTGCATTTGTTCAAGTTGTTTGTTCTTGGCACCTGCCGTTCGTCGTTTTTTTCCAAGTCATTTTACGCCTTTTATAAATATTTTTTTGCCTGAGTGCAATGTTTCAAACTATATTTAGACTTGTTATTTTGTTTAAGATACTTGATGTAATAGATGACACGTCATTTACCAAACAACTCCTAAATATACAAAACGTCTTTTTACTTTGCAAAGTTTTCAGAATTTTTTTTTCCCGGGTGCAATGTTTTTTGTAACTATAATTGGATCTGTAACTTTGCGAGTTTTTGTCCAATTTTAATACTTTTTTTCTTGTTATTTTTACAACTGTCCTTGTCAGATCCTCCATCCTGCATCACTGATAGAGGAACCACAACGGAAAATCTGGATGAACTTAGGAGGGTTAAATGGCAGAATGGTTAGCACGTGCGTGCCTTACATAAAGCGTGTCATTGAGTCAACTGGCGTAGATTCGCATCCCCGACTGTATGTGACAAGGAGTAGGATTGCCTGTCAAACCTCGTGGGCTTTCTCCGGGTCCTCCGGTGCCTTCCCAATGCTAAAGACCCCTACACGCAAACGAATTATTGAAGTTAAATTCAAATCCATATACACGTATTAGACCCGAATGACCTAATTTGTGTCGAGTGGACGTTAAACACTATTTCTCTCTTCTTCTGGATATATTTTCTCGGTCAATGCAGGGATCGAACCACTTAGCTACCGTGCGTGATCCTCCTGCTTAATTTGGACCCCGTGCGCGCACGTGCATGGACGTTAAACCCCATTTCTCTCTCTCTCACTTCTCTCTCCCTCGCGCACTCAATTTGGACCCAATAACCGTAGGGGATCACGTGGTTAGCCAGGTTTTCCGGCGTGGAGCGGTTTCCCCTTGTAAGTGATGCAGGAGGGATCGCCTGACAAAGGACGCCTGATTAGTCGTTCTGATGGTTCGAAAAACAGAGGTCCCGTGTAAACATTGACGTGCATTTAACAGAGCCCTTGGCAGTTGGAATTCGATATAAGAGTAGGTAGCGCCGCTGTCCGCGGAAAATTTAGCTCAAAGCATACTGCATTCCCGTCTTCTTTTCCCCGGTTTAGGAGCAGGACAGTAGGACGTTGGTCACCATTTTATTTCATTTAGTTCTAGGCTATAAGGGGGGTCACGTGACTAAGCGGGTAAGGTGCTGGCTCGGTAGCCTGGAGGCCGGGTGTTCGATCCATGTATTGGCCGATAAAGTTCATCTCGATTTTCCGTCGTGGTTTCCTCTTGTCAGTGGTGCAAACGGAGGCCCTGGCACGGCCATCTGCCTAGGCGTTCGGATGGGACGAAAACCCGAGGTCACACGTACACATTGGCGTGCACGTAAAAGATCCCTTGGCAGTTGGAATTCAGTTGATGCCCGGGCAAAAATTTTCCTCATAGCACACTGCTTGGCGTATGCCCGTCTTAAATTAGCCCATATCACACTGTATGGCGTATGCCAGTCTTCAATTAACCCATGCAGGTTAGGTGCAAAAGCCTAGGACGTTAAACCCCATTTTATTTATTCATTCTATGTTATAATAAATGCCGACAAATCATTTGAACTTATTACACAATACCAGGCTTACACTTTTATGACGAAACGACTCCTCGGTTCGTTATTTTGATTATTTTCGCTTCCATGAATATTGTTTCGCCCGGGTGCAATGTTTCTTACTATATTTAGACCTGTAACTTCGCGAGTTCTAACCAATTTTAATAAATTCCAGCGAGGAACTTTTCACGTTGGTATCTAGGTACCCTTAAATTTTCAAGGTGATATATGCATTTTCTCAAGTTGTTTGTCCTTGGCACCTGCCGTTCCGTTTTTCTTTAAAGTCAATTTACGGCTTCCATAAAAAACATTTTGCCAGGATGCAATCTTTCTAACTATATTTAGACCTGTAACTTAGCGAGTTTTTGAACACTTTTAATATCTTTTTTCTTGTTATTTTCTTTAAAATACTTTATATAATCGATGACACGTGACGATGAATACCGTCATTTACCAAACAACTCCAAAAATATACCCAAAATCCCTAAATTGACAAAAATGACTTTTAACTTCGCGTAAGCGCCACGCTGGAACCAAGGTTTTCAGATTATTTTGCCCATGTGGAATGTATTTTGTAACTATATTTAGACCTGTAACTTTGCGATTTTTTGACCAATACACGTGACATGAATATGAAAGCTTTCATATCTGCATGGGACAGTAGCAGATCTAGTTATTATTATTTTTTTTGTTGCCGGAGCCTATTTCTCAGTCCCTAAAACAGATACCAAACTGGGACCTCAATTTCTATCAGTAAACCATGTGTTTGCAACATATGGGCTATATTTGAAACTTCTGCGCGGACCGGAAGTGGCCGAATTTTGTACGGTGTCAAAAAATCAAAAAAACTGCCGTAAATTCGTCAATTCTGTGCCTTTTTTCGTACAAATGACACTACCGGAAACCCTTAGTCTTTTCTCGGACGACAGCAGTTAAAAATATCGAAGTTTCGAAACTGTGTTGCTGACTTCTAGGGTTCGAAAAATGAAAAATAAATTTAAGAGACAATTTTAAAATTTGACCTACATTTTTGGAAACCTGAAGACCATCCGATTTCAGAAATATAAGTTTCATTCCGAGTTATCACCCTTTATTTTTCGATTTTTTTCGAATTTTCTGCCCATATTGTGAGCCCGAGTTTCGTATTACGGCGGTATCGACATTTCTGAAACTTCTGGAAAATGAAGTCCTAGTTCTAATCCAACTATTAAAGGTATTTCCACAAACATCTATTCACCGGAAGTAGTCGAAATAATGTCCCATATTATGAAAAAAACCGCAAAAAATGAATGCTTTTGGGGAAAACACGATTTCTCAGTCCGATATCAACGGTTAAGGTATCGTTGGGTTGCGTAAGATTTACAGTATCGTATGAAAATATGACAGGCTGAAAATCAAATATTTTCGGATTTGGAGCGTTTTGGGACGCCTGTATCTCGAAAACGGCACAACAGATTTTTCTTAAACTTTTCCTATCGAGATTCCTTCCAGTGGTCTTTAGCAAGGAGCCATTCAGTAAGACTTTGAAATGTCTGGAAAAGGATATAAAAGGGACTGAAAATCGAAAAAAGTAAAAAACATCGAATTTTTCTTTTAAATGCTCTAAATTTTTTTTAAATTCTTTTTTTAAAAATGGCTACACATTCATATAGCTGACCTAAATCCGATTCTAACGATATATTATATGTATTAAAATACTGAAATTTTATTTTCGATATTTTGAAATTTTTGCATTTTTGGCACTTTTGAACACTTTCTCAGGTGTATATTATATGATGAGATAATGTAATATATCCTTACAGAGTCTGCGGCTTTTTAATTGCCCTAACCGGTTATTAAAACTATCTCGAAAATAATAACGATACCGGAAGTATTCAAAAAATGAAAAAAAAGGTTAAAAAAAATGCGAAAAGCTGAATTTCTCGGTCAGATATTACCTAATAATAGACTATTATATGGAATCTCAATGGTTCGATTTCGATGGTTAGAAAATAAATTATGGTACGCCGAAAATCTAATATTTTCCGTTTTTGGAGCCTTTTTAGAAGCCTTTTTCTCGAAAACGACCTCTCAGATTTTTCTGAAACGGTTTTTACGAAGACTCCTATCGGTGGTCTTTAGTTTAAATCCAAATGTTAATCGTTTGGAAATAATATAAGGGTCGTAAAGTGGCCTTAATCTTTGAAAAAAGTTGAAAAATCGTTAAATTATTGAAAATGTTCTTTATTTATCATTTTTACAAACAACTACCGAATAGATGTTTCTTATACTTCTGGTACAGAAAGATATCTATCCAAACAACTTGTTAAAACTATCCCGACAATGATCCGAAATCCAGATGTAGTCAAAAAATATCAGATATTTGGGAAAAAACACACAAAAAAAAGAAAAAAAAAAAGAAAAGAAAATACAGTAAAAAATTGGTACTCTTGCAAAAATCGCTATTTCTCAGCCGGGTTTCACTGAATCAAAACAATTAAACTATTGTTTTTAGTGGATCTCAGCAACTGCTTGTCGAATCGTTACGATTTCTTCGGTTTGACTGGGAAAGTGGGTGTGACTTAGAGGATAAAGCTATTTTGAATGTTCTGCGACAATGCGAAATGTCCGAAATCACCGAAGTTATCATTTTTAAAAATATTGCAGTAATTTTAACAATAATCATTGGATTTTAACTTTCGATACATTTTGGCATAGCCGGTGACAGGGCACATAGCTACGCAACTTTCGATTTTTGATTTTCGTCAAATCTTCGAAGATATTAGACGCCAAAATTCGAAAATTTACAAAAAACTTTTTTATTCATGAATATTTTGTAGCCGTGTTGTACACAGAATTAAAGAGTCATCTGACTTCCGCAAAAATGTTAATTTTTTTTGGTCTTAGTAATTTTGCTTGACCGCCATTGGCTTATTCAGTTTTTCAGTCCTAGATTAATGATTTGTTGTTCGATTTGTATAAAACAAAGTTCATATGCTCCGTTGTCTCAATTGTCATTTTTTTATTACCAAAAGTGTTATCTGTCGGCACCGGAAGTGGCCATAATTTTACCAAAAACTACAATTTCGACAGTTAGGTACCATTTTTCAAAATCAAATATTATTTCTTTGAAAAATTATATGACTCAAAAAGTGTGTCCTTTAAAGGCGCAAAAAAAGTCGGAAGCAGTTTTTTTAATTTCAATTTAATTATCTAGCAAATTTGATTAAGAGGTGAAAAAGGACATACAATTGACCTATTTACAACCCATGCAGGCTTTTCAGATTTTAAAATATTTCTATGTTACTTTTATAAACTAGTAGCTATAATCCATACGAAGAGAATGTATGTGAAAATTTTCATAATTTGTCCACCCTTTGAGGCCTAATGTCATGCACGATGTTATAAAACTAATTTAAAGTTTTTAGGATCACCGGAAGTAATGTCATTTCGGCAAAAACTGTATTTTATTCAAATGAGTCTGATATATAATGTTTTTAAAATTATGATATTTGATGCACGAAGGGACCCATACGATCATAAAGATGCCACAAAAAAATTGTTTCTGACTGGTACCGTTGCCGAGAAATAGCCGATTTGCTACAAGCCACTTTTCAAGGTTGTGGGTCTATAAAAGTGGCATATACTATTCGATTTGCATAAAATTTTCACCATGTGATGCCTTATGCCAGTTCTAATTTCATAAAAGTAATTGAACATTTTCATTCACCGGTAGTACTGTACACTTACATGCAACAAATGTATAAAATGAATCGATATTACTGTATTTGATGTGTGCAATGTTAAACTGGAAATATGTTTATTGGTTCCATTGGTACTGCAAGTGATGAGTTTAAGGGTAACGTGGCACTGAAAGTGACATAAGTGCAAAGGTAATGTGGTACCAGTGAAACCCGTCAGTGCTGCTTCGCAGGTCTAGTTATTATTTTTTTTTCGGGGGAGCCTTTTTCTCAGTGCCTGTATCAGATACCGATCTGGGACCTCATTTTCTATCAGTAAACCACGTGGTTGCAACATTTGGGCTATATTTGAAACGTCTGCGCGGACCGGAAGTGGCCGAATTTCGTACGGTGTCAAAAAATCAAAAAAAAAACGGCCGGTGATTCGTCCATTCTGTACCTATTTTTATACAAATGACATTTTCGGAAACCCTAAGTCTTTTCTCGGATTAAAGCAGTTGAAAATTTCGAAATTTCGGAACTTCGTCGCTGACTTCTAGCGTTCGAAAAATGAAAAAAAAGAGACAATATTTGTCATTTTTAAATAAATTTCAAATTTAACCTTCATTTTTGGATACCTGATGACCATCTGATTCCAGAAGATTAAATTTCATTCCAAGTTATCGAATTTTTTCGAATTTTCTGCCCATATTGTGAGCTCGAGTTTCGCTTTACGGCCGAATCGACGTTTCTTAAACGCGTGGAACATGAAATTATAAGCTATTTCGACAAACATCTATAAACCGGAAATAGTCGAAATAATGGCCGAAATTTTGTAAAAAACGCAAAAAATGAATGCTTTTGGGAAAAACATGAATTCTCAGCCTGATATCAACGGATTAAAACGATTAAGATATCCTTTTTACACAGAGTCCTACCGGTGGTCTGTGGCGTGAATCCGAAAGGTAAAGGTTTAAAATAATTTAAGGTGTCATAAAATGTCCTCAATCTTTGAAAAAGGTTGAAAAATCGTTAAATTGTTGAAAATGTTCTTTTATTTATCTTTTTAACAAACAACTACTGAATAGATGTTTCTGACACTTCTGGTACAGAAAGATATCTATCCAAACAACTTGTTAAAACTATCCCGACAATGATCCAAAATCCAGAAGTAGTCGAAAAAATATTAGATATTTGGGAAAAAAACACAGAAAAATGAAAAAAAAAAAGAAAATACAGTAAAAAATTAGTACGAAATATAGGTCAGATTGCCTTGATTTGTGTTCTTTACTAGCAACGACACCACTGATTCCTACACAAAAAAATGAGTTTGTAGCACAAACCGGAAGTGCCATCATCATGAAATGTGAAAAATCCCTAAGGCTTTTTCGATATTTTACTTACAGACAAGATAATTCCATTTTCCGAATCCATGGAGGAAAGCCGAAAAACGCTCGCGAATTGAATTTTGATTTATGGCAAATTATTTGATGGACGTCATTTTGAATTGAAATTGAAAAAAAGTGAAAAATCCACATTAAATGGCTTGAAAACATACACAATTGGTTGTGGCTTAGAGAATCTGGCTCATGGTCGAATGTTTGGTATTTGAATATTTCCAAAATTTGAATTCCTTTAATGTTATCCGTCCCGACAAGGTTGTTTTCAAGTTTATCGATTTAGACTTTGCGCATGCGCTACTTTGGAACCAAAGGTACCATGAGTACCAAATTCCGGCGAGGAAAGTTTCAAGTCGTTTGTTCTTGTCACCTGCCGTTCGTCATTTTTTTGCCGCGACACCGGCACCGATCGTCCAAAAACCATGAAATTTAGACACAAGACGCCCATTACCAGCCCGGACGCTATGCTTAACTTCCATTTTGATCCGATTAAACAAAAAAGAGTTTTAGAAAAAAAAAGAATTTAATTGACTCTTCTGTATGTGATAGGTATTAGTACTATATGATTTATCCTTAAAAGATGATTGCGGCTCTAGAACACGAAATCGCATATTTTGACTTTTTTTGAATGCCGAGGCATCGTTCCAGTGGTTCAAATCTCTGAAATTTGAAGCTGCTGGCTACATGATAATATATTCATCACATATTAAAAGGAGGAATTGCTCAGATATCAAGAACAAAAAAATCGATAAAATACGACTTTTTTGAGTGGGGGTCGGTTTTGAATATATATTTAAGGTTCTTTGAATCTTACACTCTTTTGTTTTTAATATGTGATAGCTAGACTCCGAAGGTACAATTTGTGCAATTTGAAGGCAATCGGACCACCAGAACGTTGTCTTGGCAGTGCAAATGAACCCCTTCGCGAGAATTTGCTCATTCTTGAACGCTTTTTTATATTGTATCATGGCCGCCACTTAGATCCACAGTCATTTACCAAACAACCCCGAAATCTACCCAAAATTCCCAAATCGACCGTAATTTCTTTTTACTTCACGCATGCCCAACAATGTAACCAAAGTTTTCAGATTATTTTTTTGCCCGGGTGCAATGTTTCTTACTTTGCGAGTTTTTGACCAATTTTAATACCTTTTCTTGTTATTTTTATTAAGATACTTGATATAATCGATGACATGTGACGATGCATATGAAAGCTTTCATATCTGCATGGGACAGTAGCAGATCTAGTCAGGCTTTCAGACTTTCGTCTGATGGCCTATTGTGGTCACTAAAATTATTATTATTATTATTATTTACCGCAGGAGCCTATTTCTTCATGATCTAAAACAACTATCGATACGGGGTTCAAATTTGTATTAGTAGTAATAATAAAGACCCATCTCACGGATGATATCTCCAGTTGGTGCAATGTATGCTGTGAACATAATCGGCCCCAAATACGGATCCATGGGAAACACGAAAGTCCAGAACATTAGGCATTGATTGACATTCGGCAATAACAATTCTTTTCGAGTTTTTGACCAATTTTAATACCTTTTCTTGTTATTTTCATTAAGATACTTGATATAATCGATGACATGTGACGATGCATATGAAAGCTTTCATATCTGCATGGGACAGTAGCAGATCTAGTCAGGCTTTCAGGCTTTCGTCTGATGGCCTATTGTGGTCATTAAAATTATTATTATTGTTGATTGACATTCGGCAATAACAATACTCTCTGTCTTCCACTCAGATATGACTCAAACCACTCCAGTGCGTCTCCGGGTATACCATATCGAGTTTCAAGTCTCCCGAGTAAGATTGGTTGATCCATCGTGTCAAATGTCACACTCAAGTCCAATAAAACTAGCGACACTGGTTTCTTCTGATCCAAGCTACATACGATATCATTGTGAACACGAAGTAAGGCAGATTCCGTACTGTGCCGTTTTTTTGTATGCTGATTGAAATTTTCCTAGAGATTGTTTCACACAAAGGATATTTAAAACGATAAGGAAAATGTTTTCTATAATTTTCTAGATGAAAGATGAATTCGACACAGAGCACATTAGGATCAAAGGTTGATTTTTAATAAGGGGTGTCACATGGGCTGTTTTAAGCGTTTCACAAACTTATGCGCTTACTTAAGACGTGTTCACGATTTTGTCGAACACTGGAATTAACTCCACTTCAGACTTCTTTAGTATCCATGTTGGCAGAGGATCGAGGGGACATGATTTTGAGGCTGATCTCTGAATTGTTTCTCTTATCTCATCTCCTGATGCTAGACAAAAGATCTCAAGTGAGCAACCTTCAACCTTTTTCTCATTGAATATGTTTGTTGGTTTATTTACACTTGTCGAATGGTAGAGACTTTGTGGTGGAAAAATTTAGAAAACTGATCTGATAGGCTAGCACACTGTTTGTAATTTTGCATTGGATCTTTCACGTGCAACATCTGGTCGGTATTCTATTTGCCTGGCTATTCATAATGGTCAAGTGGTGGAGGCATTGGGATACCTGAAAGAAGGCCTTCACGACGCCTGCATTCTCTGGAGGTCGTTGGCGCTGGTTTTGTTGTCGTTTTGGTTGGCGCTGAGTTGGTTGTCGACTTGGTTGGCGCTGATTTGGTTGTCGTCTTGGTTGGTGCTGGTTTGGAGCTCAACTCGTTAGAAATGGCATTCTGTCTTTGACACTCTTAGGGTAACCACCATAGGAGTACACAACTCTCCCCCACTGCTCTTACATTAATTTGTCTTTTTCATGCAATTGTTAAATTATCGCATCCCTTTTAACTAAGCCTCCTTACTATAAATAGATGATTAAGGTTATTTGTAAAGCATAAATGGCATTTCGCCATACGTCGAGAAAATACTTAAGGTTAAACGTCGTTCCTTAAATCTAAAAACCGAATTATTACCCGGTAAGTAAGTAAGTAATTAAGTGAGTAAGTAAGTAATTAAGTAATTTTTATTGCTCAAAGTTACATAACTTATATCAAATAAAATGAATAAATAAATAAAATATGTAATGTGAAGGTGTAGAATTCGAGGAAGGGTCTAAACCACCCAACGATTATAGTTTTATTATTGTAATATTGAACAACGTTACTGAAGATAATAAATCCATTATTATTATTTATATCCTCTTACAGTCTTTAATTTAACGGCAAAGTAGACTAAGGGTCATACCGAGGGCGGCTACAATATGTAGTATAATAATACAAATTTTAGTATTTACAATAGGCTTTCAGGCGAAAGTCTGAAAGCTTAATAATATTAATATATTTTCTAAAAACAATAGTCTTTAGTAAAAACAATAGAGAGAGAGAGAGAGAGAGAGAGAGAGAGAGCGAGAGAGAGAGGGATGGGTTTAACATCCACTCGACACAAACTAGGTCATTTCAGGACAAACAAATAGTTTAATTTTATTTCAAAAATTCGCTTTAGCAATGGGAGGAAACCGGATACCCGGAGAAAACCCACGAGGTTGGACAGGCGACCCCACTCCTTGCCACGTACAACCGGCGATAAAAACAATAGCCATTAGGAGTCATTATTACAAACTAATGTCTAGTGTATATAGAAAGTGCTTAGAAATTGGCATCTATTAGCACTCGACAAAAGGTTGTAAATCATTCAAAAGTCACGGTTTTAACACCGTATTGACAAAACACCTACTTAATGACTACTGCCTGATTTTCAACAATTTTAACTGGCTGATATACTTTATTTATATAAAATGACTACTTTGATATTATAATGTCATATATTTTCATTTATGAAAGTTATTTGATGCTTAGTCAACGATATCAACTTGACAGTGTTTAGATCATCCGATGTAAAGAAGAGACATTCATTTATCCTTCTATTACACATACTCCGTACAATAATACACAAAACCAAAAAAAAAAACAAACAAATAGTTCCGTTTCGCGTTATATGACAATATTAGTATTGACTTTGTTACTACCGTAAAATTAAAACTACGATGTGAAATATAAATATTCTAAAAATGTTAAAACATTGACGTTAATAATGCAAATCAATGCTTGTTAGCTAAGGGATATGTCTGTATAATTTAATGTTAAAGCAAAATCCAGTTTTCTGTAAGGGTTAAATAATTTGATCAGATTGTATAGATTTTTCTCCTTTTTTGCATAAACCGCTTCCCTGTAAACCATCAGTGGCAAAACAGTTTAATAAGGTATCAAAAACTCTATCGAACAAATGCTAAATTGTCCAAAGTTAGTGAGCATTGGTTACTTAAAACATATGAAATCAAATAAAGTGGCTTGGACAAAATTCGATAAAACCTTTAGAGGATACAGATTTCACAGGGGAACAAGCGAATAGCCAATATGTAATCAACATAAAAAAAGAAGCGCTAAAGTTCTTAAAGATTTACTTACTGGACAGTACAAGAAAAACGCCCCCAGTAGAATAATTCTCAACAACACAGGACTTGCTGCTTTTAATACCTGTAATATCAAACATATCTTCATAAAAACGCTTAATGTATTTATTTGGCCTATAAGATATGGTATTAATATGCACCAATGGAGAGCTTTTCACAAGTTTGTTCCTTGAAATGTAAAAACGGCGCAATAATTTGAAACTGTAAGTGGCGTAACTATCATTTTTCATTTTGGTAATGCCACTGTGAACTAACAATGGTTTAATTTGTATTGTCCTAAAATGATATAAGGTTTGTTTGCATGGAGAAATTTCGATTCGTTCATTTAATACCTCTACAAAAAGCGCTTTACTTATTTAATTGTATTATCTTCCTGAAAAGCGCTTTAATTAACTAATTGTATTATCTCTATGAAAAGCATCGATAAATCGGTTATGTTATCGATGAAATAAAACTAAACATCATGTTTCAGCACTCCTACCCAATTAGAATCAAACTTATCATGATGGAAACTATTCAATAATCAAATTGCTTATAGCTGCTTAGCCGTAGCGGAAAATGTTAATCACCTGACTCAGTAAACATTTACACCAAGTTTGAACATTCTACATCCATTAGTTATTGTGTCCAAATCAAATTGCTTACCACTACCTATCCTAAGCAGAAAATCCTGACCATCGAATATAGTCAAGATATTGATGTAATTAAACATTACATCCCACTTCTACCTCGTTGCCATTGGCAACTTTTGATAAAACTGGCCTGTTTATTTCCAATACAGGCTTAAAAGTATCCGTGTATCAGAAATGAACAGTACACTTTTTTAAAAAAGAGTACTGTTCATTCCCGACAAACGAACACTTCTACACCGTTTAAGATACCATTCAAGCAATAAGTAGCGGACGTTTAGTCCGGCCCAGATCGCAGTGATAACGATGGCTCTATTCAAAGCAACCGGATAAATCACACCAAACAAGTAGTCAAAATCACAGTAACAAAACAAACCGGGTGAAAGAAACTGGCAGTTCAAAAATATATACAATGACATTAAATTAACAAAACAACATATTACAAAAATTAATTATTACACATGTCAATTGGCACCTATTCCATAATTTGGTTTGATTGATATTAATATGCAAAACATATAAATGAGAACACAGAATAATTATTTCAATTGTGATGATAAAAGGCGCAGTTCTCTTGCTGGACACTTCACAGACATTTAAAATAAGCAGGATAAAAACAAAAACGCCTGGAAAGACATACATTTTATTACAAATAATTCGTTGATGCATACTTTTACCAGGAATGACCCATGTTTCGCATTTCCTTCACACTACATTTAATAATATTATTATTAATATTGCAGTCCTCTACGATGTGGTCTAAACAAACACGTGATTGTTTTACGCCCAGGGTATAGCTAGACGCACGTGTAAATACTACTCAACTCGTCTCTCCACCGCGAAATCATTCTACCATGAAATGTAACGTGAGGCTCAGAAAGGGATAAATGAAATAACATTTGTCACTTTTCGGTTGGAACGACTCGATAATAAATACTATTTTTTACATATCGCTTCACAATACTCGATAGAAATGTGATGTAAGTCAGTTATTAGCACCTTTCCTCGGTGTATCGGTGAATATCCGAACAGTTTTGGTCGGGGACCGCCTCGGCTTCGCCTCGGCTGAACCCCCGACCAAAACTGTCCGGATATTCACCGATACACCTCGGAAAGGGTGCTAATAACTACTACATACCCGGCGTGTCAACACTTTCATCAAGTTACAATCAAAGTTATCTTGTTCCAAACTCTCAACCCATGCGTAGGCTTGGACATTTATCAAATTAGAAAGAGAGTTGTTGTGTTACAAAGTCACGACCATTCAACTGAAATCCCTACTTTGCAGAAAATGTTCACCACTGAACTTAGTCAAGGTATTGATGTAATGAAACTATACATCAATTTTGCAACACGTTAACTCATCACCGACTATAGCCAATACTGCATTTATGTAATAAACAGCTACACCAATTTTGAACACCTTGGCAAATTCATAAGAAATATTGTGTAATCCGGTTTTTTTCCAGAATTCCGTCTACTATCTCATTTTGTTTTTTTTTACAAAAAAAGTAAAATTAGTAATCTTTTCCGGTAAGTAGTGGTTTAAAGACAACGTTGGAATTAGGTTGTAAAAATGAACAATTGTATGCAATGGCAATAAATTATATAAACATTACATTGCACTCGTAATCATAGAAAATACATCTCGCTTTCGTTTGAAACCACTTTCATTTCATTACATTTAAGACTGAGTTTTAAAACAGATCAAACTGAAGGTTTACGACTAGAAAAAGGATAAAAATAAGATAAATTAAATCACTGGTTAATTCAATCTTAGTAATCTTCTACTGATTTTATTTTATCACAATGTTTTAGACAGAAAATGCTATATTTTATTTTCATTACCAGTTCTATGATATTAACAACTAATATTCTTTACAACCGCATACATACTATCTACAAATAAAAATATCCAGTTCATTGATCTTAAAAACTATTGGTTGTATACATGAATAGCTGGTGTATGTTTAGCTAGAAGGGGTTCTCTAGTATAGAGTGCCGTTGCCAAGAAAACATTAAACTTTCAAGATACAAGTATATCTAAAGGGTGGTAAGATTTAAGTAATTTCTGGAAAACATGATCGTTAATGGTTCATAAACCTATTGATTTTTGCTTTCAAATAATTTTCTCGTTCGTGCAATAAATCCTCTGAATGACACACCCCTTCAATCACGTGTGATGCAGCTTCTTAATTTTATTACCTTTTCAGTAGAAAACGTATCAATATTGTCAGAGTAATCCGACTCAGCTATATATCGATTCTCCTTTTTAAGTCAGAATTTACGGAGGAGGTTATGAGTGGCGATTTCACAGCCCAAATAATAAACAGTTTGCACGATTAGTGTCATATTATTTCCCCTTCTCTTAAACACAAACACGCAAAGAAAATATATTGATGTTTTGTTGGTCTATAAACGTAGGGTGATACTGAATTATTAACAGGTAATCTTAACTCAATAATCCACAACATGGTCATAAACACCCCATAATTTACATTATCTACCAAATTGCAGAAGCTATAAAAATTCACTCTTATTTTTTCCATTCATCATCTTTCTGTAATCTGTACACATGTGTATTAGACAACATGTATACGCCATTCTTTCTTTATTTATTCAATTTGAGCTTCAAAAATATTCCTTTAAGTTTACAGCTCGTGTCTTCAAAACAAATTGTCTATATTTCAATGTATCAAGTCGCCGATTTAAAGGTTAATATAAGTAACAATTTAACTATAACATGTTAAATTTATACTATTTTGATCATATAAATTTAATAATATAAACGATGAAAAAGTTAGAGTTTTGAAAAATAAATATTATGCAGTTTTATGTTCGAAAAGAATGAACCATAAGAAATATAGCGAGAAGACAACCCAAAAAGAACGGGAAACGTAACCCTGCATACAGAAGAAAGGTGCCCTATGGCATTGTCGGCAAATTCCCGCCAAACAATAAAACATGTATATAATGTCTCGCTCGACAAAACGCATTAGCTAAAATTAATTTAAAAAAAAATCTAATTCAATATTAAACTAGACAGGTTCATTTTTTATGTTAAAAGAGGGTAGAGAAAATGATGTATAGGGATGTATACCCTCTTAAAACTGGACAGGGTAACATTTTAATGATGATCAGAAAGCAGTCTTTAATAATTAGATGATCAATATTCATAACATCTTCAACTAATTTAAATATTGGCAGCTACAACCAATTGATCTCCACTGCACCTTCACTAAACGCCACCACACTACCAAACTACCAAAAGTAACGACGCCATCCAAACGAGCCTTGACACGGCCAAAGAGATCATCAACCGCTGGATGAGGAATTTAAACTAGGATTAGGGAAAAGGGATGAGAAGCCGTCTTTAGGTCAGACAGTTGTCAATCTGAGCGACAGACGTCTTAGCCCCCTAGAAATGAACATTGTTGACAGAGGCCTCAAATTCATCCCAACCCTCACAATAACATCCATAGACCTCATCGCCGAGGCAACCGATCGCTTCCAAAGGACCAACCATCTTAAAAACTTCCGACAAAATGAACACAGAAATAACATCCCTTCAACCACAATTACAGAAACCAAATCTCAATCGAGCAACAAAAACAGCATTAAACACCCCCTAAAAAGACCAAAACATGATAATCAAGAAAAAGCGACAAAGGCGCACATTGTGTCATAATGAATCGCGCAGACAATATATCTGCGACAGAAAACAATTCAATAATCCAAAACATTACACTAAATTAGACCAACCTATCTTAAGGACACTACCAAACAACATCTTACATGAATTGCAAGACAAGGAATACATAACAGCGAAACAATATGATTATCTTTCCGCTAAATCTGACTGTCGGCAACGACATCTCTATACGCTACCAAAAATACAGAAACGGAATGGTTTATACCTAAAAAATTACCAAAGGGACGCCCAATATATCAGACTGTGGCAGCGAATCATACAATGAATCACAATATATCAACCATTTCTTATCACCCATAGCATGCCAACACCAATCCTACCTTAAAGATACTAACGCTTTCATTCACAAAATCAAACAGTTAAGAGTACCTGCGCACACCATTCTAATATCCATTGACTACAGGAGTTGAAGCAGTTAAGAAAGCATTTCTTAGAAACACATAAGCATTCAGACTAGACGAAGAAATCCTCAAATTACTCGACATTTGTCTGAGAAGGAATGACGTCTCTTTCAACGACCAAATAAACCTCCAGTCTTCCGGAACTGCGATGTAAAAACGATTTGCCCCGAGTTATGCAAATCTCTTCATGGCGGAGTGGGAAAGGGAAGCTCTGTCGCTCTGCCCCTTAAAACCAGATTTCTATGGACGTTTTCTAGATGACGTTTTCACAGTCTGGACATACACGCTAGTCGAATTGTGGACGTTTTTCAATATCATCCATCATTAATCGTATAACAGCATAGATTTACTAGACACTACCGTTTCTAAAAGTAGCAACACAAAAATCCCAGGCCAATTGGAAATTATTGTTCAAAAGCTCCTTTCACCCAAAACATACGTTATCTGGTATCATAAAATCTCAGATTCTCCGACTTCATAGGATATGTACTCAGAAAACCGAGTCAGCGTGTACATTGGTATTTAGCAATTAAGGGAAATGGGATATTCCAAACGATATCTCCGACGTATAGAAAACAAAACACTCTAGCTGAAATGGCAGCCAAAGAAACAATAATATGCAATCAGCAGTCAAAACTTGTGGCCACCCCAGATGTCAAACATGCAAAATCATAAATATATACGACCATTTCCATAACAAAACATCTGGCACAAAATTCTCAATATTAGATCAACTTTCATGCAGTAGTTCAAACATAGTCTATCTAATTTGATTCAGACAATGTGATATGCAATACGTAGCAGAGACCCAAAATGCACTTCGGGAAAGAATAAACGGCCACCGGTCAGACATAGTCACTCAAAAAGACGAACCGGTCTCAAATCACTTCAACCAACAAAACCTTGACATTTCTGATCGCATTGTCACACCAATAGAAAAGGCTAAGAGCGATTTTGAAACTACACTACCTATTTAGAATGTTTTCAGTATTAGTGTGTTTTCCGGTATTTAGTGTTTTTCTGGTGTTTTCCGGTATTTAGTATAAAATGTTTTTTCCGGAAGTTTTTCGGTGTGTCCGGTATTTTCCGGTGTATAGTGTTGCCGTCAACACAAGGACTTGTGTTTCAAGTATTCAACATAAGTAAGCTTACTCTTCCGGACACCTGTTACCACTGTTTGTCGTGTATTTTGTACACGATATGCAGTCCATTTGCTGATTACGCTATTTTGCTTGAATACACTATTTTGCCCAAAACGTTTTTTAGGACTTCGAATTCTGTCTTATGGTTTGGATTGTTCGTACTTGGTTTTTATTTTATTTATTCCATACATTTAAATTATGTACGAGTCAAATATTCGTTGTGGAAGACTTTACCATTAGTTGTGTATGGGTCCAGTATTAGTTGTGGACGACTGAACCATTAGTTGTGGACGACTAAACCACTAAACCACTAAACCATTAGTTATGGACTACTCAACCAACGGTTGTGGACTACTTAACCAACAGTTGTGGACGACTTAACTGTGAACGACTTTGCTTGTGGACGAGTTAACTGACACCGTCTCAGACAATAGATAGAGACAGGTTATTACAATGTCTACATTTGGAAGAGTGATTGATATCGCCCCAATAAATTTGACACATCAAAGAAAATTGTCGTGGTATGTGAAATTTTCGGCGTTTATGGAAAGGTGGGGGATATATGTTACAGTTACAGCGATAAATAATTATCTAAAAAAAACCTGAATTTATCGACGGATGCAGAATAAACGGCATATGACTCTAAAATGACGTTGGCTATTAAAATAATTAATACAAAATTTCAAATTTCCACCGGAAGTGATGCAATTTGTTGCCCTTTCGGAATGATAATGTTTCTATAAAATAGTCTTGATAATCCAGCCCCGTCATTCAGCGTGCGAACGGCCAGTTGACTGTTTCGTGACCAGTCAGTTTCAAACAAAGACCTCTTAACTTCAATTGGAAAATGTCACGGGCAACTTGTGACGAAATCTTGATATTTTTTTAGACACCAAAATTTAAATATCAGATGGCTGAAGACAAGAAGCTGATACTCAGTTGGGATCTGATTTTTTGTGATGTTATATCACCTAGAAAAGTAAAACAGCTCTTGAAAGTGTAGGAATATGTGGTTATAGAAACGTTATATACAGTCAGTAAACAAAACATTGGGTTGTAGAAGGCTCTATATAGATTTGAAGATCTGAGAAGAATGAGTCCAAGCCATATTGATTAAAAATTCCGGGGGTTGGAATTGCCTAGTGGTCTAGAGTGCCGCACTTGAGTTCTATGTACACTTCTGGGATGTAAAATTAGACCCATTTATTTGTATATATTAGAAACTGTTTTTGACGAGGGCTGCCTCAGTAGGTCTATGAAGAACGGTGTATTCAGTATATTTTACAAAAACAAAGGTGACAAAGCTGACTTGAAAAATTATCGCCCTATTAGTCTGCTTAATCTAGATTACAAGATTTACGCTCGAGTTTTGGCTTTACGACTTAAAAAAGTCTTACCGGAGATAATCTCTCCGGAACAAACTAGAATTCCTGGACGCGACATTTCCCATAATATCTCATCTATTCGAGACGTACTTGATTACACGGATATTTGAAAATATTCCATGTTATGTAATGAAATTAGACGCCCTTAAGGCCTTTGATAGAATTCAGTTCAATTATATGTTTAAAATCATTGAAAAGCTAGGTTTTCGGAATAGCTTCCTTAGACATATCAAGATCCTTTATACTGAAATACGAAGCTGCGTCAAAATTAACGGGCACCTTTCTTCTTATTTCACCCTAACGAGAGGAATCCGCCAGGGGTGCCCAATTTCCTGCTCCCTATACTGTCTATCAGTTCAGATGATAAGCGATATTCTGAACTCAAAATCAGACGTGCATGGAATTACCATACCCGGATCTACCCGCCCGTCCTTACTTTATCAACATGCGGATGACTGTACTCTAACTTTGGCAGATTTTGATTCAGTCTCTAAAACCTTTAACCACTTAGATGGTTATTGTAAGGCATCGGGGGCCCGATTCAACACTGAGAAATCAGAAGTCTTGCTCGCAGGATCCGCCAGATATACATTCCCTTTACTGTCTACTAATGTCCGCATTGTGTCTGATACCATTGAAATCCTTGAAAAATTCTTAGGACCAAAAAAATGCAATGTGCAGAATACAACTGGGCTAACAAGGTAAAATCCATTAAGATTTTGCTAGATATATGGTCTCAAAGAAACCTTTCTATTATTGGAAAATCTGTAATCATTAACACGCTATGTATGTCAAAAATATTGTTGAAAAGATAGATAAATCTATTAAATCGTTTCTGTGGTCAAACAAACCTCCTTTAATCAAATCTACAACATCCGTCGGTACCACTCGCAAGGTGGCCTGAATATCCCAGACATTATATGGCTTTTAGACTGTCCTACCTTAAGATGTTTTGCAACAAATCTGTGTCTGCAATTTGGAAGTATCTAATGGCACACTTTCTCAAAATGTACCTTAATATAGAAGCTTTCTCAATGATTTATGTGCCTAAAGGCTCCCCTAGAATACCAGAATTTTATAAGGTGCTACTGAAATCCTGGAATACAATCAACCCAAATCGATATGTACCTAAATTATACTCGGAAATAAGTAGCCAGCCTTTATTCTATAATCCACTAATTGTATATAACAATAAGATTTTATCATATGAGTTGTTTATTCAACATAATATTACCAAAGTCTGTGATATCATATACTGTGCTATTCCTGGTATACTCCCGACTAGGCATATTCTAGATCTTTTTCACTGCCAGTACGACTTCGAAGATACAAGTGAAATCGATGATGATCAAGTCAAGAATATGTTTAAGACAATATGTGCTTCCCTGCCAAAAGCATGGCTTCATATTTTAAACAGCCAATCTGGTTTTACCAACAATGAAAATGATTTATATTTATTTCATAACGACAAACCAATATTAATAGCTAACTGCTCATCCCTTTTTTTCTATTGATCTCTAATTAACATCATATTTAAATAGCCCACTTCAGCAGAATTCTGGAGGAACTTTAATTTTGACATTAAATAGCCAAATGTGTGGCAAAATGTCTTTAACCGTTATAAAAGTGCTGAATGTATTCTAAATGATTATAAAATATGCCATAACGTTATATTTACTAACGAAAAGCTTTGTAGAATTCGTATTATTCAAGAACCATATTGTACAATTTGTAACAACAATATTGTAGAAACCATGCATCACTTGCTTCTGGGGTGTCCAGAACTGTCAGAATTTCACGAACAGATCCGCCTGTTCCTGATAGATTTCTACCCGTATTGATTTACACAGGAACAATTGCATACGTGGACTGTATCTGGAATCCCAGTACTTAAAGGTGGTAAAACTAATACGTTTCTAAACATATGTTTCTCCTTTATACGCTTAGCAATTATTAAAAGAAGATTAATGTATATTAACCATAATAGAAAGATAGACACTTTTAAATTATTTAAGAGAATGTTCGAAAAACATCTTAATTGTATGTATTTTAAACTAAAAGATGACAGATTTAAAAACTCTATACTTTCACCTCCTTATATTACTATTGAAGGTTTAAATGTCAAATTATGTATAGATATATAGTCACTTTTCTAGTTAATAACACAGTGGCGTAGGGACTTATTTCTACCAGAACCTCTACGTTTCGTTTTCGACAGAAGGGGGTAATGCATTAAATTAATACCATCTTAGTATAAGTATACCCACACAGGAAATAGCAAAAGAAGAATCTTTCTAAACTAAGATCCTTCGATTTTGGATGACTTTCCTGAGCGCAATAGCCTTTAGTTGACAAAAATCTTTTTTTTTTCTTTTTTACCTTTTTAATCTAGTTTTGATGTACATACTAAATCTCTTAATTGTAAATAAGCACAAATTTGAAATGTTTTAAAGAAACGCACAAAAGACCAAAAACAAGTTTTTACATTGTAAATAGCTAACTGATTAATGATTAATTGCGATTATATTCGAAATGAACATGTAATGTTTTAATGTATTTCTGTGAATAAATACTACTAAGAAAAAAAAAGAGTGCCGCACTTCGACCTCTAGTTGGCCGGTCATCTCTGGCTGGCGGCTGTGGTTTCGAGGCCCAGTGTGAGCGTATGTGACATGGAGAAAGGTGCGCCTTTTTAACCTCGTGGGTTTCCTCCGGGCACCCTGGTTTCCTCCACCTGCTAAAGACTCCTACGCGCAAGCCAATTGTTGAAAAAAAGTTGAAAACCATACGTTAGTCCCAAAATTACCTAGTTTGTGTCGAGTGGACGTTAAACCCCATTTCCCTCTCTCTATATTTATAAATCACCTTGACCTTACCTGCAACAACTAAATAAAGCCAGTCAACCATGAGTAAACAAACTGCCTAAAATAAACCAAGCGTAAAGAGGATACATGTGTCTAGTTCCTCGGGGGACGAAGTATTTGGGACTGACCAGGCACACACACATAATACTTTGACATCAATTCAAGAACAACTTAATTCTGTTGTGACTCGAGCTAACCTTGATGAATCCCTACGGATTTCTCTTGAAAAAAAAAATGATCGGATATATGTAAAGAAATCAAAGCCGAAATAGCAATCGAGATCAATGAACTAAAGACATCACTTTCATAAGAAAAAGAGAAGGTTCGGGCATTGGTGTTAGAAAGGGACCAACTCAAGTCAGAAATGCTTTTACTTGCCTCAAATCAGCAACATATTATGGAAAATGGTATCAGAGATTCAATAATGCTTGGGAATAAAAATGAGCAATACTCAAGGGAAAAAAAAACCATCAAAATATGTGGAGTTATTGAGAGCCGATTAAAAAAAATATCGTACGAATATGCAGGGGTCAAATTAAATGACACACAGATAGCCGTCATCCATAGACCACCCTATAATAACTGCGACAACCCTAGACCAATCATTGTTATAATTCTTCAGTCAGATGTCAAAATCGCCCTCATGAAAAAAGACAAAAATTTAAAGTGAAGGGAATCCTCCTCTTTGAGGACGTAACCAAACGAAACACTAATCTAATAAATCGGCTGAAAAATCATAACAGCAACGACAGTGCTTGGTTGTTTAATGGTTCCGTCCATGCGAAGACCTACCAAGACGAACGTCTTTGATCTAGTTGACATCACTGATAAAGTAAACTTGCATCGAACAAATCAACAAGATTAACACCGAATCACAATCATGGACGTTAAATTGGTAATTTCCGAGTTTCTAATTTATTATTTGTTATTTCTTTATACAATCATGTCTAATTGATACGATGATATGTTACGTCTCCGTTCCGTCCATGCGAAGACCTACCAAGACGAACGTCTTTGATGTATTATTTGACATCACTGATAAAGTAAAATTGCATCGAACAAATCAACAAGATTAACACCGAATCACAATCATTGACGTTAAATTGGTAATTTCCGAGTTTCTAATTTATTATTTGTTATTTCTGTATACAATCATGTCTAATTGATACGATGGTATGTTACGTCTCGGTTCCGTCCATGCGAAGACCTACCAAGACGAACGTCTTTGATCTATTTGACATCACTGATAAAGTAAACTTGCATCGAACAAATCAACAAGATTAACACCGAATCACAATCATGGACGTTAAATTGGTAATTTCCGAGTTTCTAATTTATTATTTGTTATTTCTTTATACAATCATGTCTAATTGATACGATGATATATTACGTCTCGGGTGGAATATTTATTACTATTGGCAACAAGACGGTTGTCCGTCAATTTTCTCATTTACTTCTTAGGTCCCATATACAGGTTTTCCAATCAGTTGTATGGAGGCCCATTGGGGAACCTTATTGTGATATAACCTACTCTTAGTTTCTGAACCATTATGTTGGATCACGTCTCCTATTGTCCCATTTATTACCATTGATGAGATTAAATCGCCAAATACTTATTCAAGGTTTATATATATGCCCCTCCTATGTACAGGTACTAGGTCAGATGTTTTAAATAAATTGATTTCGAAAGAATATCAGGGCCCGAACCCTTTATTATTAAGTACCCCAAAACTGATTACTTTATTGTACTTTATTTATTACGTTAAAGGTGAAAAGAATACTAAATTTTTCCTAAAAGTTGAAAAACAAAAACAGACTGCTATTACATTATGTAAGTTGTTTAACGTCTTCATTAATGAAATTATTGATAATCCTAATGAGGTAATGGGAGAAATCGAGAGGTTTTATAAACAACTGTATTCTGAGAAACCCACTAATAATAATGTAATTTAATAATTCAAATTTAACTGCATTTCTCGACGATTACGAGGCTAATTGTTTAGAGCATAAGTTGGATAATCAAGAGTGCAAGCTCGCAGTAGACTCTTTTAAATCTGGTTCTGCCCCGGGAAATTATTGGCTGACTGCGGAATTTTACTAGTGCTTTTGGCCTTCAATAAGTTTAGTTGTTCTAGACTCATTGAATGAGGGCTTTGAACAGGAATGCCTCTCGGTAAGCCAGCGTCAATCTATTATAAATAAGAATAAATTAGAACTAAGTAATTGGAGACCGATAACTTTAATTAATGTGGATGTAAAAATAGTCAGTAAAGTTCGCTGTATGAGATTGAAAACAGTTTTGGAAAAACTTATCAACATAAGTCAAACCGCCTTCGTACCGGGGCGACATATTTATGAAAATATAAGAACTTTAGATGATTGCTTTAGCCTGGCTCAGCAACGAAAAATTACAGGCTTCCTCTTGGCTATTGACTTCACTAAAGCATTCGATTCCATAGCACACTCATATATGTTCGAAGTTTTGTGCTATTTAGGGTTCAAGCGAAATTTCATTCGATAGATCAAAACATTGTACCAAAACATAAAATGTACAGTTTCAAATCAAGGCCACACAACAAGCTATTTAGGAGATAAACACTTCATGTTTTGCATTTAGAGGGGTGTTATTGTCCAATAGACATGTCCTGAGATCATTAGGACCCAAGACGCGTAGCGTCGCGGGTTCTAATGTAAAATCTCAGGACATGTCTATTGGACAATAACACCCCTCTAAATGCAAAACATGAAGTGTTTATCCACATTGTAACATGCTATTTTCGATTTTAAAAGAAAATACTAAAACAGAGGGGTGTTATTGTCCAATAGATGGTGTCTAATTGACCAATCAAAATGCGAGGTTTACTCTTAGCATGTTACAATTCATAATAGAGTGTGGTGTTAGACAGGGCGACCCGATGTCAACAAATTTGTTCAATTTAATCCTCGAAACTTTGTGTACATATATTAGAGATGATGGTAATATTTCAGGTATCACATTTGGTAATTCAATATTGTAACATGCTAAGAGTGAACCTCGCATTTTGATTGGTCAATTAGACACCATCTATTGGACAATAACACCCCTCTGTTTTAGTATTTTCTTTTAAAATCGTAAATAGCATGTTACAATGTCGATAAACACTTCATGTTTTGCATTTAGAGGGGTGTTATTGTCCAATAGACATGTCCTGAGATTTTACATTAGAACCCGCGACGCTACGCGTCTTGGGTCCTAATGATCTCAGGACATGTCTATTGGACAATAACACCCCTCTAAATGCAAAACATGAAGTGTTTATCTCCTAAATAAAAATTATCGCTTTCGCAGACGATGTTACATGTTTATTAAGGGACTATAAATCTGCACGACATTTAATAGAAGTTTTTAATCAATTTAAACTTATTTCAGGTTTATCGGTAATCCTTTCAAAAACTGAAGCATTCGATCTTAACTCGAAAATCTCCGACCTTGAACAGCAATTTAAAAAAATAGGTTTGTCGCTATCTACCTCCTCAATTAAAATCCTAGGCATTCATTTTTCATTTGACACAAAAATCGGTAATCAGTTGAAATTTGAAAATAAACTTAATGAATTAAAAAACATATTAAACAATTGGAAATTACGAAATTTGACATTGATGGGTAAAGTAGTTGTAATAAGAACATTTTGTCTTCCTTCACTGTCCCACCAACTACAGTCACTTTATGTTCCTAATTATATTGTCGATAAAACTTTTATATAATTTTCTGTGGGAGGGGCAAGATAAAATAAAAAGGGATGTGATTTCTAAGGACTACGCTCATTGTGGTTTAAAAATGGTAGACATTCATGAATATTTAACACGTAAATCCTTCTTTTGGATTAATAAGATATTCACAGACAATACAAGTCCATGGTTTACAATATTTTCATTCTGCATCTCACCATATAACCCTTTACTTTTATCTGGAAGTAATTACAACCCTAAATATGCAAAATTTAGTATTAACTTTTATGAACAACTTTTCAAAAACTGGTATACTATATACAATTCAAAAATCGGAGATAGGGTCCTAATAACAAATCAAGTTGCGTATATTAATAAAAATTTGAAATACAAAACAACCAGCGACACTTTACAATTCTTGAATAGAAATTTTATATTTACACAAGATTTCCTTAACTATCCAGCTAAGGTACTTCAGCCCAGCGAAAAATTCCTTTTCGGGGGGCTAAAACTTGCAATAAGTAAATTATGCAATGATCACAATTTAAGGATTGAAAATGAAATAATAGATACCACATATAAAAGTCCGAAATTTCCAGTTTAAATATATACACAAAATAATATACACAAATTACTTAAATTTGGAAAAGTGGCTTCTGGTTTATTTGGTTTCTGCCACAGCACGCTGGAAACTGAAGAGCACCTTTTATTCAATGTCCCTATTTAGTCCGGACGTCAGGGCTGAGGACCCACTTTTGTTTTGATATATAATGTTTCTCGATGGATTATTGTTGGGTAGGGTCCCCTTGATTTTTCCAGGGTGGGTGTGGTCGTGTCACCCTTGGGGAAAATTAAATATTCAATATGGCGGCCAACGATTGAGGAAAAATATTAAAAATTTTTTTTTTTCACCGTCCTAGTTCGTGTTATATATCGTTTTATATGTTTGCGGGGTCGCTGAACATTAAACCGGGCATATTTTTAACATCAGACCAATATAAATAAAATGGCCGTCCAAAATGGCGGTTGAGAATTTCATATTTTGCCCTACTAACTCGAATTCGGACATGTTTTTAACATAATACCCATAATGAAGGCGAGAATAGAGAAAAGAAATGTTCACGCAGCTTGATTTATGATAAATCATTCCAGAAATTTCAATTTTAGCTAATACTATAAGTCAGATTTTAGCAGCCATGGGTGTCCTCTTTTAGAATGGCTACTACAATCAGTTATACAAAACCTTTTTATACAATTTTCTGGTTCAGCCATAGTTCTGCTGGACTTTGTACACAGCGCAGTTGCAATATTAAACTCAATACACAGGATTAAATATCATTTGCTAATGTTTTTTTCTTTTCTCACACGTGGATCAATACCGTAACCCCTTTGTTATTTGTATGAATTTGAACAGGAACATAAAATCGCTAGTGCTCAGATTGGTACCAGATGGTACCTGATGTTCAGATAAAAGTTATAAAATGCCGGTTTCAATCCGAGCCGCTATGTCAAAGCGGACGTTGTGGCTGTAAAAAGTCAGAATTATCATGTTTTGATTTTTGTTCCTGTTCCAATTCATACAAATGCTTCAATTCCGTCTCAGTTGAGATTAGAACAGAGGACAGCGACGACGAAGACGGAGAAGATGATGAAGATGACACAGTGTGGTTCATTAATATTAAAATTGCTTTAATCAATCATATGACTTACATATCGTATCTTTTTGTTACTTGTAGTTTTAGCTAAAATTGAAATTTCTGGAATGATTTATCATAAACCAGCTGTGTGAACTTTTTTTCTTCTATTTCCGCCTTCATGATGGGTCTTATGTTAAAAAAATGTCCGATTTCGAGTTAGTATGGGGAAATATGAAATTCTTGTAACCCCCGTCGCCTTTTTGGCCGCCATTTTAATTATATTGGTCGGATGTTAAAAATATGCCCTATTTAGTGTTGAGCGACCCCGAAAACATATAAAACGATATATTACACAACCTAGGATGGTGAACAATGATTTTTTTTGGTATTTTTCCCACTACTTTTGGTCGCCATCTTGAATATTTAATTTTCCCCAAGGGTGACACGACCACACCCACCTGGGAAAAATCAAGGCAAAAGTGGGTTCAGTGATTATTTGGCATTTGACGTCCGGACTTATTCTCAAAGCCTGTGGAATACTCTTAATGACATCTTGATTAAAAATAGAATATACAGTAACCTATCACCTTCTGTCATACAGTTTGGATACTAAAGTTTACATGAGGATATTAGCAAATTTGAAAAACGAATCCCAGTTAGAATTCATCAATTATAAATATCTTCTGAAACGCAGCATGATGGGGTGATTTATTTAACATGACAAATCTTATTTATTCTGTATCACAGTACTCCAATTAATTTAGTACAATTTAATTCATTTTGATTTAGTGATGAGGTCTTTTAGACATGGAGATCCAGCTCGAACATGAAACACGGACCTACCTTTACATCTCTATAGTGCACTGTAAACCATAACACAGCTACGATGAAACACATCATTAGACCAGAGACAGCCAATAGAATACTCCGTTGTATCCAGTCAAGATTTAAAACACAGGGACTATAGTCTTCACATACGTCGCAACCGGGGGCACACTTTAGACAGTTAAAAGATGAATCAAAGACGTTTAGTTCACCCTGTAAAAGATACAATAGATATAAACTGGTTAATGAATATAATGTTTGCTTTAGATAATTGTGTATCTATTCCCCTATTATTGTCTTTATGAAACACCTTGTTCGTATGAGAGCTTTCAAATACCACCGCTGCATATTACTTGATGTTGTATTCCATTTATTATTTCTTATATTGTGCTGGGGTGTTGGTTTTTTTTTTTTGGGGGGGGGGGGCGCCTTCGAAGAAAGCAGAGGACTAATAAAATGGATCCGTTCGTCTGTCTACCTGTCTGTCTAATTGAGCTAGAACGTTCAAACTGGGTGTAGGTGTTTATGAGAGAGAGAGAGAGAGAGAGAGAGAGTGAGAGATATAAAATGGGGTTTAACGTCCACTCGACATTTCGGGACTAACATATGGTTTAATTTCAATAATTCGCTTGCGCGTAGGGGCCTTTAGCAGTGGGAGGAAACCGGAGGACCCGGGGAAAACCCATGAAGCTGGACAGGCGACCCTACTCCTTGTCACGCACAGCTGAGGATTCGTGTGATTATTAGGTCAATACCGTGATTAAGTTCGAAGATGAGCATTTTTCGCTTAGGGTAAGCAGACATACGCAGTTTGGTTTATGCTTTGGGACACGATAATTTTAGTTCGAATTAAGTGCGAGTGGTGAAACTTGATGTATAATCTCATTAAATCAATACCTTGACTAAGTTCGATAATGAGCATTTTCTGCTTAGTTTAAGCAGATTGATAAGCAATTTGATTGGCCAAGACTTTGGAACACAATAACTGTCCTTCAATTTCATTGATCGGTAGTTTGGGACACGATAACTTTCAGTGAAAGTGATGAAACTTGGTGAATAGTTTCATTACATCAATACCTTGACTAAGTTCGATAATTTGCGGGTTTGCTGATACCTTCAGACAGTACTGTGAGGTTTTTATTCGATAATTATACATATGTCAAAAATGGATGTGATAGATTTTTGATGTAATGTTTGTGCATGATCACCAGGGCCATTTTAGTGCAAAATAGATGTATTGCTTATTATTGTGTCTGTAATGGAGAATGCTTACATTGTGTCGATCAGCTGTCAAATGTCAACAATTCAAAATGGCCATCCCCGATTGGCCTAACGTTTGGCAACCATTATTGACAAATTGTTTTGTCTCTGCTACTATTATTGTTAGTGTCTTACTGGCTGACTGTGTCTTGTTGTGCTCTGTGTTTTTGTGCCTGTGTTTTATTGTGAACTAATGTTGATTTCGACATACAAATATATAATGCGCAGGCGTGGTAAAGCCGTTACTTTCAAATAATTGTATGATTCATGCAATGATTTATGATTTATGGATTTACTACTTTTTCGTTTATTACATACAACGTTTCAATACTCTTACAAGTACAGTAAGCCACGAATTACAGTTACACAAACAACGGTTTTCAGTTGTGTATATTACAAGTAAATAAAATTTAGTTCTCTTTTATCTTTTATTGGTGATTTATAAATTAAGAACCTATCCATCGTAAAAGATATTGTAGAACCTGTCATGGGCCTTTTTTTGTTGTAAAAACTACATTTTTTGGGCACGAACCAACATCACCCACACTCCCCTAGTCAAAAATATACCCGTACATCTATGGGTAGGTTGAGGACATTATGTAAGCGACTGGGAGGCAGGTCTGTATTTTGTTCTGCGTGTGTGTTTGTTTAAAATTGTAACTCTGTATTATTTGATCAAAATGTTTCATTATGATTTGTATCTGTTGTGGCTAGTGAGCTATTTGAATCAACTCAGCTATTATCAATACATAAATATGTTTCATTAATTGGCATCATAAACTCTACATAGACTCTTACTTCAATATGGAATTATGTTTTATTAATTGATGTCATATCATACTTACCGTTAGTCTATATCAATATAGACCCCGTTAGTCTATATTAACATAGACTCAGTCTCTTACTTCAATATGGAAATATGTTTGATTAATTGATTTCATATTACAAGATAGACTTTATATCAATATATAAATATGTTTTATGAATTGGTGTCTACAACAATATAGATATGTGTAGTAATTGATGTTATAATATACCGAAACATCGCCTATATCAAAATAGATTCTTACTTCGATATATAAATATAATGTTAAAATATTTGTCATAAATTTACATTGTTTATGTTACACAAACATAGGTAATAAAAGTGACTCTGTAATCTAATTATTATACCGTTTTACACATTAATCAGATCGGTTTCTCACTCGTCCGTCAATATGTCGTGTTTCATCTAACTGTCCGCTTGTCTCGTGTTTACCGACTGCCCCTTTGGAACCCAAAACCGAATTTCGCTGCTCCTTGCTCTTTCAGTTGACATTGAGTCAAACCCTGGTCCTACAAAAGTGAATTTGTTATCTTTCGTTCATCTGAATGTAAGGAGTTTGCGACTCAAGGTACACTGTGAAAAATGGGTGTAATTGAAAACTAAAAGCAGTGTTAATTATGTGTAAACTTTACACCACAACGAGCGTGTTTTAAATATAATACATTTCCATCGGTAACCAACTATAAGAACTACACCTAACAAGTGTAACCGATATTCATGACTACTGAACACCTGCATAGATGTAATTATGGGGTGTTTTGGATTAGTTACACCACTACCAGTGTAATATTGCATTTAAACCAAAGGGTGTAACTATTATTGGGGAATAAATCATACAACAGCGTTATTTTTACACCGTTTATTTGGTTACAGAAGTGTAATCGATATTCATGGGTTCTGAACACCAGGATAGATGTAACTGTAGCCGCTCAAGGGTGTTTGGGATGAGCTATCCCTCTACAAGCTTTTTATTGCATTTACACCAACAGGTGTAATTATTTTAGGGAAACATTCTTCCGAATAAGGTGTCAATTGCGTTACAAAAGTATTTGAGTTTTTGTTTGTTAAATATAGCGTTAAATGCCCTAGTAACACAACTGTAACTCATTTTAGAGTGTTTACTCATAACGAGTAAAGTATAGATTGTTGTAATGAATGAATGAAATGGGGTTTAACGTCCTACTGTTATGCACTTAACCTGAGCTAATTGAAGACGGGCATACGCCATACAGTGTGCTATGAGGGAAATTTGTACACGGGACCTCGGTTTTTCGTCCAATCCGAACGACTAGGCAGCTGTCCTTGTCAGGCCCTCCTTCTGCATCACTGTCAAGGGGAAATCACGTCGGAAAATCGAGATGAACTTTCTCGGCCAATGCAGGGATCGAACATCCGACCTCCAGGCTAGCATAGATTGTTGTAGCCTGTATACACTTAAAGACGTGTAAATGTTCCAAAATTTTACCAAGTACAATATCTTAATTAATTATTCTTAATTCGGGGGAGGTGCTCAAATGAATAAACCACATTATTAGGCTAAGTTGTAAGGATGTGCGTATTGATTTTTCCACATGATTTATATTCATTATAAATTGATACAGATTGTCTAATTGTCCAACGGCAGTTGAATTTGAATCAGTCTGATGTGTATTTGTCAATTTAATGTCGTTGTAAAATGAAGCGACGGTCGATGTGTAATCTTGGTCGGGCTAAACGCCCTATACTAATATCATAGTGACCGCTAGCCATTTTCAAGTTTTCTGAAGTTAGAAGTCGTTGGCTTGAAATAAATATCCAACCAAACAAATTACAGCCGCTTTGGTGTAAAAATTAAAATGGAGGTGTACATGTAATTTAAATGAAAAACCTATTAATACCAGTGTAATTTCGAAGTGTTTTGCACCAAATTGCATGTTGGGTTTGGCATAATTTAAGGCCTTTGGTAATCGTCTGCGCAAGCGGTTTTGTTTGGCAAACACGGGAGGATATTATATATCTGAATTTTACTGGGTTTTTATGAAATTTGGGTATCGAATAAATGTACGGTAGTGCATCTTTTTTCACATTGTCTTTGATATCATTAATTTTGTTAAAGGAGTATTGGTTGTGCAAAATATCTTGTTTAGTTAAATCCGTAATGCATTTATAAGTGTTTTTATTTGTGTTGGGTCAAAGTCCAACTTCAGTCAGAATATTTTTGATATAGTATTTTTTACAGATAAAGTCAATATTATTGCTGGCCTTATCGACAGGTGTTAGAACAAATCTCTCTTGGAGAGTGGCAAAACACTCAACTACAGATGCATTTTTAGAACCTCTGGTGGTGGGTGTCTTGGTTTAAGTTTGATATATTTGATTCTCTTTGATAAGAGATCAAACACAGCATTTTTCCACTCTCCAAAAGACTCAAGAGGTGCACGAAATTTATCAGACCAAGCTGAAACGATTTCTAAGGTTTTTGTCTTCGATAATGTCAAAGTTCCTGTCAGTATATGGTCATGAAATGTATCTTTAAAGGGAGAGTTGGTGCATTGCCATGTAGTATTATCGTAATTTTCAATAAATTCTTGTACGTTTAGCTTTTCGATAGTTTCATGGTAGTTAAATATTTTATTACGGATAGGAGGTAAAAATTTGTATACAAAGGAGAAAAGGAAATATAGACTGCCTGAGAAGGCAACTGTCTGCTAACTGAATGGCGTGACGTAAATGCGTCGTTCTGTTATCCATGACGTCAAAGTTAGAGGCTTCTAGAATGTCTTAACAAAAAGGGCGATAATCAAGATGAAATAATGCTAAAAGATTTATGCTGATGACACGCAGATATACATTTCTTGTGCAAAAGGTCCCTTATTAAAAGTGTCTATCGAAAACTGTGTAAGTGAGATTCGTGTGTGGATTTCAATAAATTCTTGTACGTTTAGCTTTTCGATAGTTTCATGGTAGTTAAATATTTTATTACGGATAGGAGGTAAAAATTTGTATACAAAGAAGCAAAGGAAATATAGACTGCCCGAGAAGGCAACTGTCTGCTAACTGAATGGCGTGACGTAAATACGTCGTTCTGTTATCCATGTCGTCAAAGTTAGAGGCTTCTAGAATGTCTTAACAAAAAGGGCGATAATCAAGATGAAATAATGCTAAAAGATTTATGCTGATGACACGCAGATATACATTTCTTGTACAAAAGGTCCCTTATTAAAAGCGTCTATCGAAAACTGTGTAAGCGAGATTCGTGTGTGGATGAAGCAGAACCAATTAGTGCTTAACGACGGAAAAACGGAAGTAATCTATTTCTCATCACGGTTTGGTGAAACTGCGAGTTGGCGATACGACGGTTGCTACTGCAGATACAGTCCGACACCTTGGAGTTATATTTGAAACGGACTGCTCTATGGACGCTTTTGTGAAACAAACCAGCAAAGGTATATTATACGCTCTGTACAGAATAGGACGAATCCGACCCCTTCTTGATAAATGTTCTGTGGAAAAACTAGTTCATGCCATGATAACCTCTCTCCTTGACTACTGCAAAAGCCTTTACCACAACCTTCAAATTCGTACAGACTACAGACTTTACAGAACTCTGCCGCGCAAGTCATAGCAAGAATTTGGAAGTTTGACTCTGTAACGTCTGTACTACGTGAACTTCATTGGCTACCAGTCTCTCAAAGATCCAAGTTTAAAATAATCGTTTTAACTTTTAAAAAAATTCAAGGCTGTGCACCTGTATATTTAAACGAACTAGTGACTGTAAAAAGTCCACTCCAAAATACGCGTTCTTCAGAAGATTGTACTCTCCAATTCCCGAAGAAAAATCCCAAAACCAATTTCTATGGCGATCGAGCATTCAGGTACTGTGCTCCGAGGCTCTGGAATGCTCTGCCTGTCTCTCTTCGAACAATTTCAATTTCTGAATCTTTCAAACGTCAGTTGAAAACACATCTTTTTTCAGAGTCCTATAACACCTAAAACTTGTAACTGGTGTAAAATATCATATCATGTACATATATTGCCACCTCTATCCTCCTGTTTTTATTATAAATTTGAATGTAATTAAATGTATCATATTGCCGTATATTACCTGATCATATTTTAAAATACTTCTACACAGTATTGTTATTATATCAGTTTTAATGTAGCATGTGTTTATATATAAAGCGCGTTGAAACTTGTGTGTAATGCGCTATATAAGAAATAAATTATTATTATTATTAAGCTATACGTTTAAACAACCAATCATAATTTTTAAGTTGTATAATCCCAGACAGCACACCATCTTTGGCCCAGATCTGGCAACATCTGGCAAAATGATTTGGCCGGATATGGCATGCCGCATGAGGGCCGGTCTGGCACACATGGGTCAGACGTGGCCCAATCGGAGCCAGATCTGGCCCAGATTCGCTAATGCACACGCTCGCCTTGCATGGCCCAGATCTGGCACACAGCTGGCGGACTTTGGCAAAGATATGGCATGCCACATTTGGGCCAGAGATGGCACAATTGGCCCTTGTCTAGGCCATCACAGGCCCACCGATGAAATTATACTATGCCAGATGTGGGCCAAAGAGGGTAACCTGTTATTCCATTTCCTATTCCTCCTTCGTAAACCGAGGGGCATGGCCATGGTCTAACACTTGCTCGTGAAATTAGAAGATCCCCAAGTCACGTGGCTTGGTTGTGATATCATTGCTTGCATGTGACAAGGAGTAGGGTAGCCTGCCCAACTTCATCAGTTATCTGTGGCACCCATATTGAAATAGGATTGAACTTCAACCATATGTTAGTCCCAAAATGATAAAATTAAGGGTATCTTGCATGCAGCACAAACAATATACATTAACAACAAAAGCAAAATCTTAAATAATAAAATTTATTGATCCATGTAACACAGCACAGTTCTATGGATAACAGTCACTATATTATATACACACAATGTTTTGACAAGATTTCACTGTTCCTTATACATGTAAGGCATACAAATTATCCATGTCAATATCACTCTCCCCTTCTTCCTTCTACAGCTATTTCCTCCTCCTCTTCCCCTAGTTTTTGTTCTTCCCCCATTCAACCATTTTGTTTTCAACATTTTTGAAATTGTTTTCCATTGCATCCTTGTGGTGAAGTTATTTATCACACCTGCAATAAATGCAAAAAAATGTACATAAAAAACATGTTTTTCCTTATTTATATCAAGCATGGTCAGAGCAAGCACCGAAGTATTAAGTCAAATAATTCTTATTTGCCAAGGAAAAATAACAGTTAAATGAAGTTATGTAAATAAGGAAATCATATAAATCTTATCTAATTTAATTTTATTGTAGAGAAAGTAATAAAATGTACTTATCTATTTATCTTTAACTAAGTTCTGGGAAATAATGCACAGTTTTGTACCACTGCAATGTCTTCAGTTTCTTGTTAGTTTAGTACTAAATTCTACTAAGTTGTTTTACACTGAATTTTACAATTCTAAATCCAGTCAATGAGCAAACAGATTTCAAGATAGTAAATGGGCTGTATTATGCTTTGTTGAAAGATTGACATGGTTGACCTGCTGGCTTCAACAAATTGTATATTCTGAGTACAGAATCAGCTATAGTAATTAAAATCTAACTACTTTGTAGCATGATACCCATCAAATAAACTTTGTCTTTATGTCATTGACTTCTTTAAAGAATAGTTTATTATATTTGCTTTAAAGATTTACATTTACTGGCTTTTGGGGGAGGGTGGGGTGAGAGGGTTCCATTTATATTATATACACTACCGGTACATTAACAAAATATCATTTTAAGACATTATTATTTATTTGTAATAAAACTAATATAGAACAAGGCGTCTACTGGAAACTAGATGTCATATTTTGAGCAAAATTTATTGTGTTGATATTTTAAGGCATTTGACCAGTTGGATGTAGGCCATCTCTGGCCCAGATATGGCAAACTTTTTGCATAATATTATTTTTTCAAATGTTTTAAATATAAAACAAAAAAATTAAAACTGTTTAATAAACTGACAAGATATTCTTAGATACCAGTTACATAAATAAGTTTAATTCATCGGTAAAGAGCCAATAGTTGCCAAGTGTTAGCCAGATATGGCCCACATCTGGCAACCTCTGGCTGGATTTGGGCCACATCCAGCCAGATGCTGCCATATGTGGGCCATACTTGAGTGGCTGTCTGGGATTGCACACAAAATAATACTAAATACCCCATACAAGCAATGCAAAACAGGAATGCAGAAGAAAGCGTACCATGTAAGTGTATTTATGAAGTCATAAAAAAAGAACAATAAGGGCGATAATCCAGACAGGATTACGTTACTATACAATTTTATACTAAATTAAACAAAAGTTTAAGAAAGGAAGTGAGAGTAATTTTCGAGATAAAAGCTTCTGGATAGGCTCCAAAAAGGAAAATACTAGATTTACGTATTGCCTAACTATCGTATTTCTAACATTAAGGTGACATAAGATCGCCCAACGTTTGGGCTAGCCTATGACATTTTAGTTGTTTTTATTCAGTGAAATCTTGCTGGCACTGTAATCACTTTTCTCGCAAGATCACCATTTATTTTTACTTTTTCAATTTTTTTCTCAAAACATGAGATATTTTTTCGACTGTTGTTTCGATAGATATCTTTCTGTAACAGAAATGTCAGAAACAACTATTCAGTAGTTTTTTGTAAAAAAGATAAATAAAAGAAAATTTTCAATAATTAAATGATTTTTCAACTTTTTTCAAAGATTTAGGTCATTTGTTGACCCCTTAAATTATTTTAAACCTTTTCCTTGTGGATTCACGCAATAGACCACCGATAGGACTCTGCGTTAAAAAAAAATCAGAAAAATCATTGGTGTCGTTTTCGAGAAAGGGGCGTTTAAAACGGCTCCAAAAACAGAAAAAGTTAGATTTTGGCGTACCATAATTTATTTTCTAACCATCAAAATCGTACCATTAAGATGCCATATAATAGGGCTATCCTAAGACAAGAGCGCAAATCATTTTAACCGGTATGGTGATTATTTTCGAGATTTTTCTAATAACCGGTTTGGGCGTTAAACAGGAAACGGGTTCTCTAAGAATATATAACATTATCTAATCAAATGTAATACACCTGAGAAATCCTATGTTAAAAAATGCCAAAAAATGCAAAAATATCAAAATATCGAAAATTAAATTTCAGTATTGTAATACATATTATATATCGTTAGAATCGGATTAGGTCATCTATCTGAATGTGCAGCCATTTTAAAAAAAATCATTTACAATGAAAAAAAAAATAGAGCATTTTCTAGAAAAACAAGATTTTTCGACTTTTTTCGATTTCCAGTCCCTTTTATATCCTTTTCCAGACATTTCAAAGTCTTATTGAATGGCTTCATGCCAAAGACCACTGGAGGGACTCTCGATAGGGAAGGTTAAGAAAAATCTTTTCGAGATACAGGCGTCTAAAAACGCTTAAAATCAGAAAATACTTGATTTTCAGTGTGCCATATTTCACTTCCTGTTCATGGTATCTGTACGAAATAGGTATTATACACCTGATGAAAAAAACCTATGTTCAAATCTTTGGTGCCATTTTCGAGATACAGGCGTCTAAAAACGCTTAAAATCAGAAAATACTTGATTTTCAGAGTGCCATATTTCACTTCCTGTTTATGGTATCTGTACGAATTAGGTATCATACACCTGATGAAATACACCTGAGAAAGCCTATGTTCAAGTCTTTGGTGCTGTTTTCGAGATACAGGCGTCTAAAAACGCTTAAAATCAGAAAATACTTGATTTTCAGAGTGCCATATTTCACCTCCTGTTCATGGTATCTGTACGTGTTAGGTATCATACACCTGATGAAATACACCTGAGAAATCCTATGTTCAAAAAAGGAAAAAATGCAAAAATATCGAAAATTAAATTTCGGTATTTTAATACAATATCGTTAGAATCGGATTTGGGTTTGTAAAAATCTTTTAAAATAAAACAAAATAGAGGATTTTAAAAAAAAAATCCGATTTTCGCCCTTTTTTTTTTCGATTTTCAGTCCCTTTTTGTTCTATTCCAATTATTTAAACGTGTTTTTGAACGGCTTCATGCGAAAGACCACTGACAGGAAAGTTTAAGAAAAATCGATGGCTCCTGCATTTACTATTAGAGATACAGGCGTCCAAATATGCTTTTAAAAAAAAAGAAAATACTTGATTTTCAGCGTGCCATATTTTGCTTCCTGTTCATGGTATCTGTACGAATTGGATATTATACAACAATTCTCGTGCAACGCAACGATAACTTAATCGTTTCAATCTGTTGATATCCGACGGAAAAATAACGTTTTTCCAAAAAGCACCATTTTTTGACGTTTTATCGAAATATCGGACATTATTTCGACTACTTCCGGTTTACGGATTGTTGTTGAAATTGCTTTACCCGTTGGTCTGACGATGTGACTTTATGTCCCAGGAGTTTCAGAAACATCCATTGAGCTTTTCAAAAAAATATAAGGACAATAAAATGGGTACAAAATTCGAAAAAATAGAAAAATAAAGCGCAATAATACAGAATGAAAATTATATTACTGGAATAGGATGGACTTCAGGAATCTAAAAATGAAGGTCAAATTTGAAAATTTTGAAAAATAAAAAAAAATGTGTCTTAATTTGGAATTTTCGAAATTGAAAAATGGAAAAGATTCAGGGTTTAAAAAAATGTCATTTGTTTGAAAATAGGTACAGAATTGACGGAGGTATGGCCGTTTTTAAAAATTTTAATACCGCACTAAATTCTGCCACTTCCGGTCTGCGCACAAGTTTCAAAAAAGTTTTTCAAGTAGCCACCACATAGTATGTCATAAAAAAAAGCCCATTCATCGAGCTAGAAAACGATACTTTAATTGTTCTGATTCAGTGATACCCAGCTGAGAAATAGCGATTTTTGCAAGAGTACCAATTTTTATACTGTATTTTCTTTTCTTTTTTCCTTTTGTTTTTAACTTTTTTTGTGTTTTTTCCCAAATATCTGATATATTTTCGACTACTTCTGGATTTTGGATCATTGTCGGGATAGTTTTAACAAGTTGTTTGGATAGATATCTTTCTGTACCAGAAGTGTCAGAGACATCTATTTGGTATATGTTTGTAAAAATGATAAAAAAAAAAAAACATTTTCAAAAATTTAACTATTTTAAACTTTTTTTTAAAAGATTGATGCCATTCTTTGACCCCTTATATTATTTCGAACCCTTTCCTTTCCGATTCAGACCACCGACATGACTCTGCGTTAAAAAAAGTTTCAGAAAAAATCGTAAGTGTCGTTTTCGAGAAAAAGGCGTCTAAAAAGGCTCCCAAAAGACACAGTACTTCTTTTGGTCCGGCAATATCTGAACGCGAAATTCAGCTTTTCGCAAGAGCGCCAATTTTTTAACCTGTTTTCTCATTTTTAAAATACTTCCGGTATGGAGATTCTTGTCGAAATAGTTTAATTACCAGTTTGGGCAATTAATAGCGGTTGGGCTCTGTAATGATATATTACTTTTACCTGATCAGATAACTCCCATGTTCAAAAGGGTCAAACGTGCAAAAATATCAAAATATCGAAAATTCAATTTCAGTTTTTAAATACATATTATACATCGTTAGATTTGTAATTAGGTCAGCTATCTGAAAAATAACCATTTTTGAAAATCTTTTAAAATAAAAAAATAATAGAGTATTTTTCAAAATTTCACGATTTTTGGACTTTTTTCGATTTTATTGCCCTATTCCAATAATTTCAACATCTTAATAAACGTCTTCATGTCAAAGACCACCGGAGGGACTGTCGATAGTAAAAGTTTAAGAAAAATCGATTTTATTGCCCTATTCCAATTATTTCAACATCTTAATAAACGTCTTCATGTCAAAGACCACATGGGGGACTGTCGATAGGAAAAGTTTAAGAAAAATCTGTGGCGCCGTTTTTGAGATAAAGGCGTTTGAAAACGCTCCAAATCAGAAAACACTTGATATTCAGCGTGCCATAATTTGTTTTCTGCTCATCATAACTGTATGAATTGGGTATCATGCAGTGGTCCAATCACCGCCTGACACAATGATACCTTAATTGGTTTAATCTATTGATATCGGATGGAGAAATCGTGTTTTTATCCAAAACACCCATTTTTCGCGTTTTTTGCAAAAAATCGCATATTATTTCGACTACTTCCGGTTTACGGATTGTTGTTGAAATTGCTTTACCCGATGGTTTGACCATATGGCTGTATGTTCCAGGAATTTCAGTAACGTCGATTCGGCCGTAAAACAAAACTTAAGCTTATAAAATGTGCAGAAATTTCGAAAAAAATCGAAAAATAAAGTGCGATAACTCGGAATGAAACTTATATTTCTGGAACCGGATGGTCTTCAGGTATCCAAAAATGTAGGTCAAATTTAAAAATTGTCTCTTAAACAACATTTTTCATTTTTCAAACGCTAGAAGTCAGCGATGAAATTTCGAAATTTCAATATTCTCAACTGCTGTCGTGCGAGAAAAGATTAAATGTTTCCGAAAATGTCATTTGTACGACAATAGGTACAGAATTGAAGAATCTACAGCCGTTTTTTAATTTTTTTGCACCGCAGGAAATTCGGCCATTTCCCGTCTGCGGATAAGTTTCAAATTTGGTCTAAGGAATGACTACCACATGGTTTCATAATAGAAAATACGTCCCAGGTAGGTATCTGGTACAGGCACTGAGAAATAGAATCCCCCCAAAAATAAAATAATAATAATATTAAACTAGATCTGCTAAGCAAATATTAAAGGTTTCATATTCACAGTCAGTTTTTGTCAAATGTCATAGGTGATATTAATAACCTGAACAAGAAAAAAAATCACTATAATCAGTCAAAATTTGGTGAAGTTAATTCAAAAAAGTATTAAAACTGGTCAAAAGCTCAAAAGTGTTAAAATTGGTCAAAAACTAGCAAAGTTAATGGTCTAAATATAGTTACAAAAAACATTGCACCCGGGTAAAAAATAAATAATCTGAAAACTTTGGTTCCAGCGTGGCGCATGAGCGAAGTAAAAAGAATTTTTTGTCAATGGGGTTCGCCGACGAAGAGCTCACCAGGTGGTGCGCGTGAATTATGGGTTATAGTTCGCGGCCTTATGTCAACATACGATCTATGATGTAAACATCGTCTGCTACTTCCTGTTGTCTCTAACAACGCACAACAATGCCGCAGTATTGCTGTGTACCAAACTGCAAAAACTCAAAAGGTGGGCACACTTTTCCGAAAGATCTAATTCTGCGAAAGAAATGGATTGTTGCCATAAAGCGGAATGATCAACAGACTGGAAAATTATGGCAACCCGGGGAGCACGATCGTGTTTGTAAAGATCATTTTACCAATGACGACTACATAAGTACACTTCTCGGTAAGAATCTAGGCCCCTACATGTTCATCATCTTTGCACTGAGATTCAGAGTTTAATATTGCTCAAATCCCCATACGAAAATATATTCGTAGGTCTATTGAAAAAAATAAAATAAAATAACACTCGCCATCCAAAAGATTGAGACTCTGGCCTGCTGGGGCCATTTCAATGTCAATGATAAATATTTGGCATTATAATAATTATTATCTATCATTTCATGGCAATCCTCCACTCTTCATTACACTTAGGCCCCAATCTACTAACTATGCATCTGCAGTGTGTATTTTTAATATCAAATTCTTGACTATTAATATTTCTACAAATTAGGCCTTAGATTTAGAATCAAGCAATTGCTAGGCCTACTTATTTTATATAAATGAATGAGCATGTGTTATCAAAAGAAAATTATCTAACATGGATAAGACATTTTTTCAAATATTTTTTCTATAAATTGAAGGACTACTTATGTTATTATCATTCACTTAAATCTCAACCATAAGGGGGATCACGGTGGCTAAGTTTGATAAGGTGCTGGTTCGCTAGCCTGGAGATTGGGTGTTCGGTTCGATCCCTGCATTGGCCGAGAAAGTTGATCTCGTTTTTCCAATATGATTTCCCCTGCAGAAGGAGGCCTGACAAGGACAGCTGCCTAGTCGTTTGGATGGGACGAAAAACCGAGGTCCGGTGTACACATTGGAGTGCACATAAAAGATCCCTTGGCAGTTGGAATTCGATATAAGAGTAGGCCGTATCACCGCTGCCTGGGCAAAATTTCCCTCATAGCACACTGTATGGCGTATGCCCGTCTTCAATTAGCTCAGGTTAAGTGCATAACAGTAGGACGTTAAACCCCATTTCATTCATTCTTTCAACCATAAGGGTTAATACTAATAGTGATTTTTGATTTCTATTCTAGGAGAACGCAAAAGATTGAAATTAAATTTAAAAAGTCTGTTTGCCAAAGGAGAATGTTGAAGAGAGTCTTTGAAGATCCAGTTAACCCGGTAATTTTTGAGAATGATGAGAATGAAGTAATCAATGAAATCGTAATTGATCACTCCTGTGTTGATGTCGCAGTGTCTGTTGATTGTGAACCATCCCAAAATAATATTAATAATGTTGAAATTTAATGTCACCTTTTGACAGATATAAATTCTAAGTTCTCCATTGAAAATGTCTGTGAAAATCCAAGAGCAATTAAATATTACTCTGGGTTTAATAATTATAATCATTTTATGTTTTTCTTTAATCTTCTTGGGCCTGTGTTTTTTAATTTAAATTATAAGTGTTCTTTGTTGGAACCTAAGGATCAACTTTTCTTAACTGTGCCCACTTTTGATTAATCCAATTAAGGTCTAATTAGGATTAGTGTATTAAGCGGATTAGGAATAGGTGTTATAGGTAATTAGATGAAAAAACCCCCCAAATATTTTATGTAATTTTTCGATGTTTTATATATATATAATAAAAATATAACATACATGGATATATCATACATCACATTAGCACTTTATAATTTAATGAAAATATAATCTAATTGGTCAAAATATAACATACATGGATATATCATACATCACATTAGCACTTTATAATTTAATGAAAATATAACAATTTTCGATGTTTTATATATAAAATATGTAATAAAATTATAACATACGTGGATATATCATACATCACACAAAAACAAGATAAACAATGAAAATTTACAATGTAGTTAAACGGGCTACGCCATCGGCATACTCGAATACAGTCTTTATACCGTTCTGAAGATCTGTCTTTAGAGTTTGGAGCCGGGTTTCTAGTTGCCTGTACTTTCTTCTCTTAGGCCGTAATTTTCCGTTGGCACCTAACCGGAGAATGGTTACTTCGGAGTAAGCTTGTTCATTCTTTAAAAAAAGCCACCAACTTAAAAATATTTGGGTGAGGGGTGGCAATAATGGATGTTATCTTGGAATACCATCCTTCAACATGGTTCATTGTTGTGCGTGGACCTTCAGTGTGAAAATGGTTCCACATCATTCTGCCATGCTGCCCCTTCACCCAGAAATCAGTTACATAATCTGCAAATTGCAAAACTCTGGCATCTTGGAGTGGTGCATCATCAAGGGCACGCAGCCATACATCTTCAACCTGCTGTATTGGAATTAATGGTAATGCTGCTGCTTGCTTGACGATTTTATTGATTTCTGGCACCCGAGAAAAATCTGCTTGTAGTCCATATTTCTGCGCATTACGCCAAATACACTGACCAAAGTGGAAAAAAACAACCTTTTAGTTCTGACCTCGGCAACACAGTTCTCACCAATTATAACACCTAATCCTAATCCGCTTAATACACTAATCCTAATTAGACCTTAATTGGATTAATCAAAAGTGGGCACAGTGAGATGTAACCATTAAGACAAGAAAAGAAAGATTTGGATCTCAGTATTTTTTTCAAAGTCAGTGAAAGTACCGTTTCCCAAATAATTAATGTATGGATCAATTTTTTATACTTCCAATTAAAAGAAATCAATATTTGGCCCGAAAAATCTATTGTGCAAGAGAATATGCCTAGTAACTTTAAATCTGCATTTCCTACAACACGTGTAGTACTAGACGCCACAGAAATTCCTATTTCAAAGCCACAGAATGTTGATGCCCAAAGTATGACATTTTCTACATATAAAAATAAAAACACACTGAAAACCATAATCGGTTGCTCACCTCGAGGACTTGTGTCATATATTAGTGACAGTTATGGCGGATCAGCTAGTGACAGACAAATAATTGAACGATCCACATTGGTCAATAATAATGATATGTTTGAATCAAAGGATAGTATAATGGCTGACAGGGGTATTATGGTCCAGGATATTTTTGCATCTAAAAATGTTTTTGTCAACACCCCAACAATGTTGAAGGGCAAGTCGCAATTAGAACCCGAACAAGTTATACGTGATCGTCGGATTGCTTCGAAGAGAATTCATGTGGAACGAGTGATAGGTTTAGGCAAAACCTACAAAATTTTGAAAAAAGATCTACCTGCCAGAAAACGAGCTCTTGGTTCCCGAATTGTATTTGTATGTTATATGCTATCAAATTTCCGTCCATCAATTGTGAACAGACTTGCCTAATCACATTCCCCCCAAAAGATCATACAAAGAAATCTAGTAGGCCTGTAATATAATACTGTGTTTATTACTGTAACTACATGTATTTAATATCATGTAAATAAAGCACTTTATATAACATAACATATACCTATAGTAATAATAACAATTCAATAATCAATTACTAATTAACACAAAACATGTACACAATCTTTGCATTGTACAAGTCTCTTAAAAATACATTTTGTAAAATTTAGATAAGAGCCGATTGTTCTTACTATGATAGTTCAAGAATAGATAATGCAAAATGAGTATATTGAAAATTTTATTCAACTTACTTTATTGTAAGCCAAGTTATAAATGTCTGTAGTTTCGACAAGATGCGTGCATTGATTGTGTATGTTAATAAATGTCTGATAATTTATAATATTTAAGGCCAAATGAAAGACCCACAGTTAGGCAGATTTAGCACACTTGAATAATGTATATTTAACTTGCCATGAACGATGGTATCGGCTATTAAAAGAGAAAATCTCTCATTAAAACCTTTCAAGAGATGACAAATCTGTGAAAGCGGACAAGTACCATGCAACTTTGTTTATCAATATAATAGTCATGTTCTTATTTTTAAATATTGTACATAGCACCATTGTTATAAGGCCTTACAAAAATTATTCTGGTTCTCAGACAACCCTGTGTAACCTGAAAAGCACTGCACGACCCGTTTTTTATTTAAAAATATAAACATGAAAAAAAGACTATTTAATTATATATATTTTGCACTCAACTAATTTATCATATAAATATATAACCCTGACAATTTTAAGTGAAACAGGATAATTGTACATTCCTATAAACAGCATGCCATATACTTAAAGTTACATTATTCAAGATATAGATACGAACTAGCCATTCTTGCTATACTAGTTCGAAAGTAGATGATGTTAAATGAATAATTGGAAAATTTCCTTCAAATTACTCCATTGCAAGCGAAGATATTGGCATTTGAAGATTTAGCCGATCTGTGCAATAATTTCAACCACGGTCCTGGTTGATCAAAGCTAAGACTCGAAGCGTCTGGAAGCGTCATATTTGATTTATCACTGAAACGTTTTAATCTGTTTAATATCGGAGCAATCTGATGCCATCCAAAGTTGATTAAGGCCTGGATCAGTTAATTAATGTCTAATTAATACTTTAGAAAACATTTCATGCCCAAATAAAGACCTGCACTAGGTAGATTAAGCTCTTGAATAATGCATGTCTAATCAATGGAAATATGTGAAGGCATTTGATTTAGCCCAGTGATCTAGTAGAAATTGTAAATATTACCGTTGCTGAACCAAAAAAGGGATGCTATGGTTTTAGTTTAACCTGCTAATAAACTGATTAATTTTGTTTTATAGAACTGCTGTAATTGTACATATCACCACTATTGTTATAATTATAAATGGGATGCAATATAAGGTCTTAAATATTTATGATAAAATAATTCAAGCTTAGGTAATAAAGAACCTTTACAATAATCATTGTCAACTTCTATTTTTTCTATATAAAGATCTTTATGTGTAAATATTATAAAAAAAACATAACTGGTGTTTAGACAAATAAAGCTGTCCATGTATCTGAGAATAATATCGACTGTGTCTAGAAAGCCTGACTTTGCTGCTTCCATCAAAATATTCCAGATAAGGGAAATATTTTCCCGGAGCAATATTTAAATCCCTTCATGGACATTTAATTTCTATTATTTTATCATCATCAATTACTCCATCAGGAGTTGCACCAAGATACGGATAACTTGGGTGCACAAAAACTCCACATTTAGACACGATGAAACCTTTCTTTTTTTCGAAAGACTTGCATGCGACCGTTTCAAATTTAAGACCATGTATTACAGGCGGACCACTAAGATCAGGTGGAAAACAAATACTTTCACAAAGTTTGTCAATATTTCGTCTTGCGGACATATGCATAATATCCCCAAATCGAGAGGCAGTCAAACGCCACTCCCTGGCGTCGTGCCATTTTAAACACAAACTCTGTCTCCTTGTACATGCCTCTAGCTTTATTGCTTCAGCCTCTTTTATCAGAAAATACCTGTCAACCCTATATTGAGTATATGGTAACATTAAATAATCATGGTTTTTAACTGCAGTTAACATATCAGCTTTACGATATAAAAATTTGATTGTTAAATCCATTTGTTCTGAAACGCAGAAGTTGTGCACACGGTTCCTAACATCATCTTCAAAGCTGACCTTGTTGCGATCCGCTGCAGGACGTGGATCATCTAAGCGAGGTTGTTTTGATGGAGGGACATTCTCAGATTTTACTTGGGATCCTGAAAATAAATCAAAATTTTATTAAACGGGCATTGGCATTAGGTAAGTTTAGATAAAGAGCTGACAGTTTTTGCTATAATAGTTAACAAATAGATAATGAAAGGGGAATATGTTAATAATTTATATAACATCCAAGGTCTGAAAAGATGGCATTCAATAGGCTGATTTAGCTAAAATAAATAGCTTAAGACAAGGGCATGCTTAGGAATTACATTGTCAACCAAGGACATAAGTAAAAATAAAACCTCTAACTCTGCCCCAGATTCCTTGACTAATAAAAAGGTGCAGGTGGACCGCACTATACGCAAAACAAAAATTGTGCATCTTAACATTCTCTCTTACCTTCATATTGCCTTTTTGGTATGTGGAAAGATTGCAAATTCTCAGTACAACTTCTCTTGATTTTACACTGCCCATCTTCAATGAATTTAACCAGCATCAGTTAAACTGCAGCCACGTGTTTGCAGGTTCCATGTGGGCCTTTACCAGCGGGACATTCACAGTGACTATTTACAATTTCACCACTCCTTTTTTCAACGCTGAGTTTATAGTTGTAAGTTACCTGTAATAAAATACAGAAGTATCTATACATGTACATGTATGCATATATAATAAAAGTAATAAATTATCTCTTGCAAAGAAAAATATCTCTATAATGAATGGTCATAAGAAATACATCAGTCCTGAGTAATTTCAGAATATCTGATCCCTTCTTTTTTACCAGAAATCTACGGTAATTGCTGTTTACTAAAAATATGATGCAGATAATGGGATTGGCATGATTGACAGAGGTAGGCTTTAATCTCTAGCCAAAAAAACAGGACACAACATTCTCTGATCAGCTCACCAGCTCTCCCTATTAAATTATAATTATAACCTAAAGAAAGATTTAAGCTCACAAATTACCTTCTTTTTCATTGCAGCAGCAACAATTCCTGTAAAGTAAATACAAGAATCTATTTCACATAAACTGCATGCATTAACTCGATCACTTTCCACCAACTTCTCTCCTTTCTGTAGTGCTTTTAAATCATGGACCATCCCATGATCAGATACCATTCTGTATTTAAAATAACCATCTATTTGACATCTATTTATTTTTGGTAACGTTGATCTGTGTTCAGAAACAAGTTGTCGAAATCCTGAACTGGGCCACTGTGGATAACAGGATTTCTAAAGTTATCATTTTTATCATAGGCATCTAACCTTAATTAAAAGATAAGAATATTATTATTAATTAATAATTTAAATTTAAATAATTTTATTCGAACACATAATTTATATAATAATAATTAATATATAAACATAATATTAAATTATAATGTAATCAGCATGCTGCTATATGTCAGTGAACAGGTCACAAATAATTGTTTATGGTTAACTCTCTCATCCCCATGATCAAGTTGAATGCAGGATGACAACAGAATAGGCCTAACTTACTAGGCCTATAGCCATCTATAGGATAAGTTTTCTTATTTCAACTTTCAAGCTAAATACACGGACAGTGTAAAAACTTCAATGTTACCGTAGTCTAGTTAATTAATTAGGCCTATTTAAATTTTAAACTTTTGTGGGCAGTGCCAGTGCCAGTGGGCTTGCCTAGCCTAGGCCTACCTACGCTACTACTTGCATAGCTAAGCTAAGACCAGTGAAAATCAATAAATTACACTACCGACAACGTGAGTAATGCCAAATCAGTACCTATACCATACATACATGTACGGGTGTAATTCGTAATTTTTATTCTTTCTAAATGTCGACGAATGAACGTCTGAACCGCTCCTAATTTTTTTTGGCAGGTTTGTTATTGTTTGTGAAGCAAAGGCTGTCGCTGGAATGGAATGGGGACAGGTCTAGACATAGGGCGCTAATGTTTACTCGATTACACTTACCTCTCAATAAGTGCCTCTTTTCGGCCAGTTGTCCTAGCGCCTCGTTTAGCTAACTCGTCTTTCAATTTCCCAACAGTAAATCGACCGTAATTATTTTCCGCCATGATTTCGCCGTCTGCTGTGAAAGACGTCTTGGAGTAACCCATAATCCAGTGGCGCTACCTCAGAATCGATGCGCGAGCGGATAAACCCATTTGGGGATTTTGGGTATATTTCGGAGTTGTTTGGTAAATGACGGTGGATCTAAGATGGCGGCCATAAAACAATTTAAAACGCGTTACAGAATTAGCACATTTTCGAGACGGACAAGATTTGCACTGCCCAGACAACGTTCCGGGGGTCCGATTGCCTTTAAATTTTAACAGATTGTGCCTTAGGACACTAGCTATCACATATTCAATATATAGAAGGGTGTGAGATTCAAAGAGCGTTGAAAATAAATTCAAAACCAAACCCTACCAATTAAAGTTGGGGGGGGGGGGTCTTGATATTTGAGCTATTTTTCCTTTTAATATGTGATAATTATTATTGCGGCACAGCCAACCGTTGAAATTCCAAAGATTTGGACCACTGGAACGATGCCACAGCAGTCACAAAAGGTGGAAATAGACAATTTCGGTTTCTAGTGTCCCAATCATCGTTGCGGTCATTTAAAAAAATTGTCCACAAACAAACGACTTGAACAAATGCAGGTATCACCTTGAAAATTTCAGGATAACTAGGCACCAATGTGAAAAGTTCCTCGCCGGTATTTGGTGCGCACGGTAGGTGCCACAAACAAACGACCTGAACAAATGCGGATATCATTTTAAACATTTCAGGGTACCTAAGTACTAACGTGAAAATTCCTCGCCGGAATTCGGTACTCAAAACCAGCTAACTCGAAAACAACCTTGTCGGTATGGAAAACATCAAAGGGGTAATTCCAATTCTAAAAATATTCAAATGCCAAACATTCGACCATGAGCCATGCTATCCTGTAATGTATTATTTTCGTTAATAGAAGATAGATACTCTAAGCCACGCCCAATTGTGTATGTTTTCAAGCACATGAATGTTGATTTTTCACTATTGTTCATTTTCAATTTTAAATGGCGTCCAGCAGTTGACCTAAATCGAAATTCTATTCCCGACAGTTTTTTGGTTTTCTTAAAAGTATTCGGAAAATATAATTGCCTTGTCTGTAAGTAATATATCAACAAAGCCTTATCGATTTTCACATTTCAAGATGGTTGCATTTCCGGCTTGTGTACTAATCAGTAGTGTCGTTAGCTAGTGCAAAAACAAATTCAAGGCAATCTGACCTATATTTCGTCGATTTTTGTGAAAATTTTGATACCTAATTTCTCCAAGGGGTAATAATTTAGAAAATTTCTAATGATAATTTTCAAGTCGTATCGACAAGATCTTAGACTGGCCCAGTCTCTTCTATTTATTTTACATTTCGATTTATATAAAAGTATTTATTTTTAGTAAACCAACACTTTCGTTTCCATTTGTATAAAAAACTTTGAGTAAACTGTAACCAGCACCAGAGACTGGACAATTTGCGAACTTCACAATAAAATGGGCGTTCTTGCCATGTTTTTCGTCCTACCTTATTTGGAATGATTTTAACTGTTAAAACAGTTATCAAGAACGCCCCGAGTCACGTGACATTAATCATGCGTCTCGACTGGAGTGCAAAGCAGTCATGCTGAGACCGTCTGAGGCTTGATGTCACGTTGTTGTTAGATATGTCGTGATCACGTGCACGACGTCACACGACCTACATAATGCAGATTGACCTACTAGATGAGATTGAAGCTCCATTTGCCCAGTCTCTAGAGATTACGTTTTTTTTCGGTTCTTTTTTTTGGAGAGGACTGGTCAATTTTTTGTGTGTGGAGAAGACAGGCCGCCAGTCTAACAAGATCTACTTACACAATTTATTTCATAAAAATCTTGCAACTATTAAAGAAGTTGTTATTTTTGTTTAAACTTCAGGTTCGAAATCACGGGCAAAAAAAATAATCTGAAAACTTTGGTTCCAGCGTGGCGCTTGCGCGAAGTAAAAATATATTTTTGTCAATTTGGGGATTTTGGGTATATGTCGGAGTTGTTTGGTAAATGACAGTATTCACCGTCGATAATATCAAGTATCTTAAAGAAAAAAACAAGAAAAAAAAGTATTAAAATTGGTCAAAAACTCGCGAAGTTACAGGTCTAAATATAGTTAGAAACATTGCACCCGGGCAAAAAAATAATCAAAATAACGAGCTGAGGAGGTGTTTCGTCATAAAACACAAACCGAAATGTAATAACAATGCCGCGTGTGGGACTGGTATTGTGTAATAAGTACAAATGATTTGTCGGCATTTAATATAGCATAGAATGAATATATAAAATGGGGTTTAACGTCCTACGCTTCTGACCTAACCTGGGCTAATTGAAGACAGGCATACGCCATACAGTGTGCCATGAGGGAAATTTCTCCCGGGCAGCAACTGAATTCCAACTGCCAAGGGATCTTTTACGTGCACGCCAATGTGAACACGGAACCTCGGTTTTTCGTCCCTCCGAACGACTAGGCAGCTGTCCGTGTCAATTGCCTTGTCTGTAAGTAAAATATCAACAAACCCTTACCGATTTTCACATTTCAAGATGGTTGCACTTCCGGTTTGGGCTACAAACTCAACTTTTTGTGTACGAATCAGTAGTGTCGTAGCTATTACAAAAAACAATTTCAAGGCAATTTGACCTATATTTCATCGATTTTTTTGAAAATTTTGATACTTAATTTCTCCAAGGGTAGATAATTTAGAAAATGTATAATGATATTTTTCAAGTCGTATCGTTAAGATCTACTCACATACTTAATTTCGTTAAAATCGTGCCACTAATAAAGAAGTTTTCAAGCTGGTCTCAACTTCTGGTTTCGAAATAACATCGACGAATGTTCTAAATTCGAAAATCCGAAATTGCAGATTTGAAATAAATAGTTCTACCTCTTTATTGAGTTTTTAAATGGCAATTGAAGACACTTTTATTTAAACGAGCTTTTGATTTATAGATTTTTATTCTTTACTGCTATGGTTTATACAATTATTATAGATTTTAAATGTATGTTTTAATTTAATTTTAAAGTTCTACCTCTTTATTGAGTTTTAAATCGCAATTGAAGACATTTTTTTAATTTTTTAAACAAGTTTTTGATTTATAGATTTATTTTTTTACTGCTATAGTTTATACAATTATTATATATTTTTAATGTATGTTTTAATTCCTTTTATGTACAGCGCATCTGAACACATTTTGTGAAAGCGTGCGCTATATAAATAATGATTAATAATAATAATAAATAATAATAAATAATAATAAATAATAATAAATAATAATAATAAATAATAATAAATAATAATAAATAATAATAAATAATAATAAATAATAATAATAATAATAATTAATAATATTTCAAGGTATTCAAAGAAAAAAGAATGAATAAAATAGGTCAAAAAATCACAAAGTTACAGCAATGTAGGTCAAATGCATTCGACTTGTTCTCATTTTAAATTCAAAATGGCGTCCATCACTTGACCTAAATCAAAACAGTTTTTCGGCTTTTCTAAAAGGAATCGAAAAATATAATTGCCTTGTCTGTAAGTAAAATATCAACAAAGGAGTATCGATTTTCACATTTCAAGATGGTGGCACTTCCGGTTTGGGCTACAAACTCAATATTTTGTGTACGAATCAGTAGTTTCGTAGCTTGTAAAAATAAAATATTCAAGGCAATCTGACCTATATTTTATCGATTTTTTTTTCAAAACTTTGATCCTTAATATCACCAAGGGGAGATAATTTAGAAAATTTCTAATGACATTTTTAAAGGCCCATGAGCGAGATCTACTTACCAACAAAATTTCATGAAAATCGTGCAACTATTAACGAAGTTGTCATTTTGATTTAACTTCCGGTTCGACGAATCCGAAAGTGCAGATTTAAAGTCAAGGTTACAAGGTACCCACAGAAAAAAAGAATTAGTAAAATAGGTCAAATAGTCACGAAGTTACAGCAATGTAGGTCAAATGCATTTGTTCGTCAAATTCGGTGATTTCGAATTCGAAAAACCTTTTGACCCATTTTTTTTGGGGGGGGGGGGGTAGGTAAAAGTTTTAGAAAGATCCTATGGGTAGATTCTGATAAATCCGATTTGTGGATAAAACACACACAAAAAATTCACTAGATCTGCCAAGCAGATATGAAAGCTTTCATATGTACAATCACTTCCTGTCACATGTTAAGGGTTATAAACAATCCCAACAAGATAAAAAGAAAATCATTAAAATCGGTCAAAAACTCACATAGTTAGTGCAATTTTTCACGTTTCACTCGTAAATAACTTTGTCTGCACGAAATACTTCAAAGGCAAAATTCGAAATTGTGACATTTTCACTGCAAAAGCCTTTTTCACTTTTCAAGAAGGTTGCACTTCCGGTTCAATCGACTTATTTTGTGTACACATGAGTAGTATCTTAGCTAGTACAGAAAAAGAAAATTCAAGGCTTGAAGTAAATGTTTCAAGGTATTCAAAGAAAGAAGAATTAGTAAAATAGGTCAAATAGTTACAAAGTTACAGCAATGTAGACCTGAAATAGACCTGAAATTTTAAATATGGATGAGAGTAAGAATTCTGGGGCGAATACTATCCAGGGAAACGGATCATCGACATCCAGACAATGGTCACATGACAAGAGGAGTAGAAAGGCCTGTGCAGTACCAAATTTCCAGTTCGTTAGTGTAATGTAGGTTAAATGCATTGGTTCTTGAGATTCGGTGATTTCGGATCCGAAAAACTATTCGAAAATATATTTAATCAACAGCCACCACCCATTTTTGGAAGAATATGTAAAGGTTTCAGGAAGATCCCATGGTTGTGAAAAATCCGATTTTTTTGTCTCTCCCTCTCTCTCTCTCTCTCTCTCTCTCTATCTCGCTCTCTCCATCTCTCTCTCTATTCAAGTCAATGTCTCTCAATATCGCTCCCTCTCCCTCTCGTTTTATCTCTATTGAAGTCAAAGTCTCTCTCTCTCTCTCTCTCTCTCTCTCTCTCTCTCTATCTATCTCGCTCTGTCTGTGCCTCTCTCGCTCTCTTTCTCTCTCACACTCTCTTAATCTGAAACCGCTATTAGTGTCTTGTTGTTTGAGTCTTAAGAGTCAACAAACAAATTACTGGAGAAGTTACCCTCATGCTTATATCTATATAGGCATATCTATTCAGAGTTTTTTTCGTATTCATTTCCAGTCAGATATAGTAGCAACACGCGTAAATCTACACGTTATTAAAATTGTCATTAACGATAAACATGGTGTATCCTTTCACCTTTTGTGGCAAGTCAAATATGTCACAGTACACGGGTAGACTGTGTTTATTTTATCAACAAACTATTGTTGTTCAATGATATGTTTTTCTACAGGAGTGAATCGTTATCGTGTTTGATATTAGAACAAAGACTTCATAAATCAAAACCTTTTTGAATTTAACTTTGTTTTTTTTTCTTTTAATTTATCGTTAGTTAAATTAAAGTGAACCATGGAGATCAAACTCATTAGATAACATGTTGTTGAATGCTTTGCATAACTCTTATTGATGTTTCTTTCTCTCGCTCTCTATCGTTCGGCCTCTCTCTCTCGCTCTCTATCGTATGGTCTCTCTCTCTCTCTCTCGCTTTCTCTCTATTGAAGTCAAAGTCAAGGTCCTTCACCCCCCTCTCTCTCTCACTCCCTCTCTATTCAAGTCAAAGTCAAGGTTTCCCTCGCTCACTCTCGTTCTCTCTTCCACTCCTCTGAGACTCTGTTTGGCTCTGTCTGTCTGTCTGTCTCTCTCCCTTTAACGTCGCTGTCTCTCTCGCCCTCTCTCTATTTAACTCAAAGTCAAAGTCTTAGTTTTTAATCTTTTCATTTGATCGTTAGTTAAATTAAAGTGATCTATGGAGATCAAACTCATTATGTCACATGTTGTTGAATGATATGCGGAACTTTTATTGATGTTACCTTATTTCTCTTTGACAAGCTTCCTCGTTCTCCAGTTTCTTTCTCTCGCTCTCTATTGTTTGGTTTCTATCTCTCTCTCTCTCTCTCCCTCTCGATCGATTTCTCTCTATTGAAGTCAAAGTCAAAGCCCTCGACCTCCCCCTCCCTCTCTTTCTCCCTCTCTCTATTCAAATCAAAGTCAAGGTTTCCCTCTCTCCCTCTCGTTCTCTCTGTCACTCTCTCTTGCTATGTCTGGCTCGGTTTGTCTGTGTCTCTCTCTCCCTTTATCTCCATTGAAGTCAACGTCTCTGTCTCTCTCGCTCTCTCTCTATTTAACTGTATCCCCTCTCTCTCAATCTGTCTCTCGTTTTTTCTCTCTCTCTCTCTCGCCTTGTCTGTCTCGCTCTCTCGCTCGCTTTTTCGCTCGCTCTCCCTCTCTCTCTAATGAAGTCAAAGTATCTCTCTATCTCCCTCTCTCTCACCCTCCCTCTCTCTCTTCCCAACTCTCCCCCCCCTCTCTCTCACACACACACACACTCTCGCTCGCGCTCTTGCTATGTCTGTCTGTCTGTCTCTTTCTCCCTCTCTTTGTCTCTCGCTTTTATCTCGCTCGCTACCACCCTCTCTCTCTCTCGCGCTCTCTCTCGCTCTGTAGGTCTGTCTGTCCGTCTCTCTCGCTCTCTCTCTTTCGCCCTCCCTCTCTCTCTCTCTCGCTTTCTCTCTAAAAGCCATATGGTTTTTTCACGTTTCAAGATGGTAGCACTACCGGTTCAATCGGCAGACTACATATTTTGTATACTCATCAGTACTTTCTAATCTAGTATAGAAAAAAATTATTTCAGTAAACATGTAATAATAATATAAAACAAAGCCTTAGGCACTTTTCACGTTTCAAGATGATGGCACTTCCGGTTGTATCGTTATGCTTCATAGTTTGTGCACACATAAGGAATTCCTCAGCTAGAACAGAAAAATTCAAGCCAATCTGACCTATATTTGGTCGTTTGATCCTTATTTCATCAAGGGGAGATAATTTAGAAAATTTCGAATGATTTATTTTAAGTCGCATCGGTAAGGTGTACTGAGTAAATTGAGATACCAATACTTAATAATGTTAGGACAATTACATTTCCAACAAAATAGATTATACAATAGGGATATAAACTCACTAATAGTATGCTTTTTAACAAGACATAGGTTTCTATTATTAGCAATATTATTAAAAAACTTAGAAATAATCTGTCAACACACCATTAATACAGCGATCAAATATCTCCTCTTCACCATTACGGTGACCTATATCTAAATATAGCTGTTATGAGTCTACAAGACTATAAATAAAACAACACTAATAAAATGAAACTGAGAAATCCGATTGTTTTGTTTTCCTTTCCTATTTTTAATGTACGAATCAGTAGTGTTTTAGTTAGTACAAAAACAAATTTCTTCAAGGCAATCTGACCTATATTTCGTCGATTTTTTTGAAAATTTTGATCCTTAATTTCTCCAAGGGGAGAAAATTTAGAAAATTATTAAAGTCATTTTTGAAGTCACATAAGTGAGATCTAGAAAATTTCTGATGATATTTGCAAAGTTGTCTTTTTGATTTAACTTCCGGTTCGAAATCACAGCGACAAATTTTCGAAAATCCGAAAGTGCAGATTTGAAGTCAAGGTTACAAGGTACCCACAGAAAAAAAACAATTAGTAAAATAGGTCAAATAGTCACAAAGTTACAGGATGTAGGTCAAATAAATTTGTTCGTCCAATTCGGTGATTTCGGATTCGAAAAACGTTTTGAAAATATATTTACCCTACAGCCACCACCCATTTTTTTTGGGGGGGGGGGGGTAGGTGAAAGTTTCAGAAAGAACCTATGGGTAGATTCTCAGAAATCCGATTTGTGGATAAAAGACAAAAAAAAAATAATAGGAATAATAATCTTAACAGAAACAATAAGCTTTCATATGTAAGCTTAATAAAAACTAGATCTGCTACTGTCCTATGCAGATATGAAAGCTTTCATATTCATCGTCACGTGTCATGAAATATGTTCAAGAAGGTAACAAGAAAAAAGTATTAAAACTGGTCAAAACCTCGCAAAGTTACAGGTTTCAATATAGTTAGAAACATTGCACCCGGGCAAAAACAAAATGATCTGAAAACATTGGTTACATCGTGGGGCATGCGCGAAATAAAAAGAAATTATGGTCGATTTGAGAATTTGGGGTATATTTTGGAGTTGTTTGGTAAATGACGGCGGATCTAAGGTGGCGGCCATAATACAATATAAAACGCGTTGAAGAATGGACAAATTTTCGTTACGGGTTTCATTCGCACCGACCGGGCAACGTACCGAAGGTCCGATTACCTTCAAATTTGCACAGATTGTACCTCACATATTAAAAATAGAAGAGTGTGAGATTCAAAGAACGTCCCCATCCATCAAAGTTGTTTTGATTAAAAATAGTCGTATTTTATCAATTTTTATAACTTTTTATATCTGAGCAATGGATCTAAGTACTAATACCTATCAAACATGGAAGCATGTTCCTGAAGCAACGGACGCAAGTTTTACAACATTTAACCGTTGCTTCAACACTTGGATATTCCTAAACTTTTACACAGGTTGTGTTTACACGTGACTAATTAGCATTCAAAGCATTGTCCAATCAGAGATCGTGGCACATAACACACTCTCAATGTAGCACGTGACTGTAGTAAACAAATATGGCAGCCCCCACAGAAAAAGAACTACAGTCGTTGAATGTTTTTTTCCGCTAACTCACTGACTACTAAAAACGCCGGTGAAAATGTTAAACGTCAATGAATCGAACCTTGACCTTTGCATCTCGATGGTCACATAGACATTTTAGCTAAAAGCGCGAGACTTGATAATCGTGACGATTTTTTTTAACGAAGGATAAATAAAATGAATTGAAAGTAGTCTATTTTTAGTAACCCATTTAACGAAGGAATCGGATTGGATCACGGTTGGGGGCCTATACCCAATCAAATTTAGTGCCGAAAAATGTAGAGTGTTTAGTGAAGGGCTTGATAAGCTGTATGTAGTTAAGGCGAGATCAAGCCTCCTAATGAAGATGACACGGAGGAGGCGATAAAATCACTTTGCATTTGCAATTTCACAATTAATTAAAACCAATTTTAAATTCCGAAAATCGATATTTTTCCGTAAATTGACTTAAAAAAAACGACCAGCGGCAGGTGCCAGGAATGTGTACGAATCAGTAATGTCGTAGCTATTACAAAAAACAATTTCAAGGCAATTTGACCTATATTTCGTCGTTTTTTTTGAAAATTTTGATCCCTAATTCCTCTAAGGGGAGATAATTTAGAAAATTTCTAATGATATTTTTCAAATCGTATCGATAAGATCTACTAACGTATTTAATTTCGTGCAACTATTTAAGAAGTTGTCAAGTTGGTCTCAACTTTTGGTTTCGAAATAACACCGACGAACTTTCGAAATTCGAAAATCCGAAATTGCAGATTTGAAGTAAATGTTTCATGGTATTCAAAGAAAAAAGAATTAATAAAATATGTCAAAAAGTCACAAAGTTACAGCAATGTTGGTCAAATGCATTCGACATGTTCTCATTTTCAATTCAAAATTGCGTCCATCACTTGACCTAAATCAAATTCTATTCCAGACAGTTTTTCGGCTTTCCTAAAAGGATTCTGAAAATATAATTGCCTTGTCTGTAAGTAAAATATCAACAAAGGAGTATCGATTTTTCCCAATTCAAGATGGTTGCACTTCCGGTTTGGGCTACAAACTCAACTTTTTGGGTACGAATCAGTAGTGTCCTAGCTAGTAAAAAAAAGAATTCAAGGCAATCTGACCTATATTTCGTCGATTTTTTTGAAAACTTTGATCCTTAATGTCACCAAGGGGTGATAATTTAGATAATTTCTAACAACATTTTAAAGTCGCTTGAGCGAGATCTATTTACATACCAAATTTCATGAAAATCGTACAACTATTAAAGAAGTTGTCTTTTTGATTTAACTTCCGGTTCGAAATCACAGCAACGAATTTTCGAAATTCGAAAATCCGAAAGTGCAGATTTAAAGTAAACGTTACAAGGTACCAACAGAAAAAAACCAATTAGTAAAATAGGTCAAATAGTCACGAAGTTACAGCAATGTAGGTCAAATAATTTGTTCGTCAAATTCGGTGATTTCGGATGCGAAAAACGTTTTGAAATTATATTTACCCAACAGCCACCACCCATTTTTTTTGGGGGGGGGGGGTAGGTAAAAGTTTCAGAAAGATCCTATTGGTAGATTGTGAGAAATCCGATTTGTGGATAAAACACACAAAAAAAGAAATAATAGGAATAATAATCTTAACAGAAACAATAAGCTTTCATATGTAAATACATATGAAAGCTTAATAATAGGAAGAATAATAATCTTAACAGAAACAATAATATGTAAATACATATGAAAGCTTAATAAGAACTAGATCTGCTTCTGTCCCAAGCAGATATGAAAGCTTTCATATTCATCATCACGGGCCATCGATTATACCAAGTATCTTAAAGAAAATAACAAGAAAAAAAAAATTATAATTGGTCGAAAACTCGCGAAGTTACGGATCTAAATATAGTTTGAAACCGGAAATTACCTTAAAAAAACAAACAACGGCAGGTGCCAAGAACAAACAACTTGAACAAGTGTCACCTTGAAATTTCAGAGTACCTAGGCCTCTTCGTCTCGTGGCCTTAAACACTGTTTATAAATTTAAAGTCAATGGGATATAAACTTTAGCCACAAGATCGTTCACAATATTTTTTGAGGTGATCAATGGTCATAACTCTGGCAGTAATTACTGAAAATCAATGGGCTTTTTCGTCTCGTGACCTGAAACACTGTGTTTAAATTTAAATTCAATCGGATATTAGTTTTAGCCGCTAGAGCGTTCAAATTTTTTTTAAAAAGAGATCAAGGGTAATAACTCTGGCAGTAACTATCGGATATCCTTGAAAATCCATATGCTTCTTTGTTTCATGACCTTAAACACTGTGCACAAATTTAAAGTCATTCGGGTATTTACTTTAGCCTCTAGAGAGTTCACAAGAAATTGTGGACGACGAACGGGCGGACCGACGGCCGGCCGGTCGGGAGCGACGGCAATATACGACCACATTTCAATATGCTTCTTCGTCTCATTAACTTAAACACTGTGTGTAAAGTGAAAGTCAATCGGGTATTAACTTTAACCTCTAGAGCGTTCACAAGAAATTGTGGACGACGAACGGACGGACTGATGGCAATATACGACCACATTTCCATGTGGGCGTATAATTAAAATAAACGAAATCATTATTATTATTATGAACTGCAGCGTTAGGCACGAAGCGCCGAGTGTTGGAGTTCGTTTGAGTGTCTTTTTATTCGAGTCTAGAGTCAACAATTGCAAATAGCGCCGAACGGCAAAATTTTATCTCTCGTGCGAAGCTTAAGGTCGGTAAAATGAATAGTTATTGGTCGATTAAGCTGAAATTTGATGTGAGGTCATTGTTAGCCCATCTCCTATCCCCCTAAACATTTCAAGTATCTGTGACTTCCGGTACTGAAATAGAACCGATTTTTCACCATTATTCATTTTCAATTCAAAATTGCGTCAATCACCTAAATCAAAATTCTATTCCCGACAGTTTTCTGGCTTTCCTAAAAGGATTCGGAAAATATAATTGCCTTGTCTGTAAGTAAAATATCAACAAAGGAGTATCAAGATGGTTGCACTTCCGGTTTGGGCTACAAACTCAACTTTTTGGTTACGAATCAGTAGTGTCCTAGCTAGTAAAAAAAAAATCAAGGCAATCTGACCTATATTTCGTCGATTTTTTTGAAAACTTTGATCCTTTATATCACCAACGGGAGATAATGTTCAAAGTCGCATGAGCGAGATCTATTTACATACCAAATTTCATGAAAATCGTACAACTATTAAAGAAGTTGTCTTTTTGATTTAACTTCCGGTTCGAAATCACAGCGACGAATTTTCGAAATTCGAAAATCCGAAAGTGCAGATTTGAAGCAAAGGTTACAAGGTACCCACAGAAAAATAATTAAAATAGGTCAAATAGTCACGAAGTTACAGCAATGTAGGTCAAATAATTTGTTCGTCAAATTCGGTGATTTCGGATGCGAAAAACGTTTTGAAAATATATTTACCCAACAGCTACCACCCATTTTTTTGAGGGGGGGGGGGTAGGTAAAAGTTTCAGAAAGATCCTATGGGTAGATTCTGAGAAATCCGATTTGTGGATAAAACACCCCCCCCCCCCCAAAAAAAAAAATAGGAATAATACATATGAAAGCTTAATAATCTTAACAGAAACAATAAACTTTCATATATGCATATATGAAAGCTTAATAATT
>OU795039.1:29047160-29218211 GCA_917208275.1 Patella pellucida | reverse complement strand
ATAGGTCAAAAAGTCACAAAGTTACAGCAATGTTGGTTTAGTTTAAACACATTTTATTGCATCAACAAAAATAATTCGTGATACAATTGGATTGGACAAAAGTTATTAAAACTTACAAATGTCCTTTCCATATTTAGAAATTGTATAAATATAATAGTTCAGTAATACTTGAAAAATTGTTAGATGAAAAAAATATAGATCTAATATACATAATATACATAATAAATAACAGACAAATAAACAAAAAAACAGAAATAAACAGGGTGCAAATGAACCTAGCTTACAAACAACATTTAAAAAGTTTAGTTGCTTTGATATATGTACACACTTTTTCGAACAATGAGTTGTTTTGGTGGATGGTTAAATTGCTGTCTCCCCACAATAGGGTGTGGACATTAATCCTAGGAAAAATGGTCAAGGATTCAATTAATTTTGCTCTTTCACTATTATAAAGGTTACACTGTAAAAGCAAATGGTTTGCGTTTTCGTTTGGATGTCCACAATTACACTGAGGGCTATTAATCAATTTAACTTTATGAAGATCGGAATTTAACGAGCTACACTGATGACGAATTCTAGTATGTATAATATTTTCTTTTCTGCCACTGGTGTGAAAAAAGCTGGGCGAACATTGTTATTGTTGGTACTATTTAATTTAGATTTAAAGTGTTTAATATCAGGAATTCATTTTATAGATTCGGGTAAGTTATTCCAGTCTTTTACTGTTTGTGGGGAAAATAACTTTTGATATAATGTGGTTTTACAAAACGGAACAGGGATATCAGCATTATTACGTAGGGAATAGTTATGCTTTGCCGTGTAAAGCTCGGTTAATTTATCTGTAAGATAGTGTGGAGAATTGTTATATATAATTTTGTGAAAAAAAGACAGTCTTCTTATCCTGTGGCGTTCTGATAAATTAATTAAACCACTTTCATAATATAAAGATTTTTTACTTGAGTATTTCGGGAGTCCTGTAATAATTCTAGCTGCCTCGAGTTAAATTTTTTCAAGTTTATCACGATCAGATACATTACAACAATCCCACAATTCACAAGCGTATTCAAGAACGGATCTTATGAAAGATTTGTAAATAATTTCTAATGTTTTTCGCTTAAAAGTATATTTAAATTTTCTTAATATATTTAAACGTTTAGAAGCAGCTTTACAAAAATTAATATTATCGACATGTTCGGACCATTTACAGTCGTGTGCTGGAGTAACACCAAGGTGTTTATGGTTATCTACAACATCTAATGGTTCACTACCAAAATATAAAGTTGGGGCGTTCTCTGAGGTTTTGCTGAAATGCAATACTTTTGTTTTAGAAGGATTAAATTTTATCAGCCAATCTTAGGACCACGAATTTAGTTTGAATGAATCAGCGTTTAATGACGTTTCTATGTCATATACACGCGCTTTAGTGCAACCAATGGCGGTGTCATCGGCAAATAATCTGGCTGTATTGTCCAAAGAATCTTGAATATCGTTTATGTATACAAGAAATAAAAATGGACCCAAAACAGAGCCCTGAGGGACTCCAAAATTAAGCGGTAAGGTCGACGAGTAAGCGTTATTTACAAAAACAGCTTGATTCCTGTCGCTTATATAACTGCTAAGCCAATGGAGAAATGTACCATCTAATCCGTAACTAGTTAGTTTTTTTAGAAAGCCAGTGTGGTTTACTCTATCAAATGCCTTAGAGATGACACAAAAGATGAAGCTCGAACTTTCGACATTGTCTAATGACTGCAATATGCTATCGTATAACTCAATAAGTTGGTGTACAGTCGAAAATTTAGGTCTAAAGCCAGATTGATAGGAATTTAGTAAATTGTTAAAATGAAAGGAATTGTAGATGTGTTTAAAAACTATTTTTTCAAGTAATTTACTAATAGCACTTAACAACGATATGGGTCGATAATTAGTAACATCAGATTTGTCACCTTTTTTGAATAGTGGCATAACATTAGCCTGTTTCCATATCTTTGGAAATATTCCCTCTTGTAAAGATTTATTAAATAGTGCAGATAAGGGGATAGAAATACTGTTTGCTAGACGCTTTAAGAGGAGATTACTTATCCTATCAGGGCCATTTGCTTTTCTGATATGGGGATCACGGTGGCTAAGTGGATAAGGCGCTGGTTCGCTAGCCTGGAGGTCGAGTGTTCGATCCCTGCATTGGCCGAGAAAGTTCATCTCGATTTTCCGACGTGATTTCTCCTTGTCAGTGATACAGAAGGAGGGCCTGACAAGGACAGCTGCCTAGTCGTTCGGATGGGACGAAAAACCGAGGTCCGGTGTACACATTGGAGTGCACGTAAAAGTTGGAATTCGATATAAGAGTAGGCCGTAGCGCCGCTGCCCGGGCAAAAATCTCCCTCATAGCACACTGTATGGCGTATGCCCGTCTTCAATTAGCTCAGGTTAAGTGCAAAACAGTAGGACGTTAAACCCCATTTCATTCATTCATTCTTTTCTGATATTAAGATTTAAAATTAAGTCAGTTATTTCAGAATTTTGTATATCTGACATTCTAAACCTAGAGTTTGTTTTAGAGCGAAATTCTAATAAGTCGTTTAGTGATTCATTATTTGATACGGATATAAAAAACGAATTTAGTAACTCGGACTTTTCGCAGTCAGTGTATGCAACTTTCCCATCAGTATTTGATATTAAAGTCGGTATAACGTTTTTAACATTTTGTCCTAATAAGTTTTTCATTGAGGACCAAAAGTCACTGGACGTATTATTTGGATCGGTAATAGTTGAAACAAGTTCATCATAATATTTAGATTTTAATTGTTTTTTTAAATTATTAATTTTATTTCTCTGTTTCTTGAACCTAATGAGATCCTTTTGTTTTTTTTGTTCGAATAGAAATTCTTAGTAATCTATCACGTTTTCTAATCGCTTTTCGTATTTCGGAATTAAACCACGGTTTGTCAGAAGGTCGTATTGTAACACGTTTTTTTGGATGCATTTGTTAATAAAATGATTTAAAGTATCGTAAAATAATTCACATGCATCATCTAAATTGAGAGAATTAAATCGATTTATCCAGTCAAAATCATATATAAGATTGTTGAGTTTGTCGTAATTCGCTTGCTTATAAATATTTACTTCTCTTGTAAAACTTGTATTAACGTTAATATCTATGACAAAACTAACACCTTTATGATCAGAAATATGCTTATCAAAATCTATAGTTTCACTTAAGCAAACGTTTAAATCTAGTGGAGTTAAAATGGCGTCTAATAAAGTAGATGTTGGGGCGTAATCTTGTTGGCGTTAAAACAACATTTCTTAACGAGTTTGATAACAATAAATCATGCAACTTACTATTTTTTGTAGTGATAAGATCAATGTTTAAATCACCTAAAATTATTACAGTGTCAGTAGTTTGGTACGCTGTATCAATTGAAGTATCTAAACGAGACCAAAATTCATAGTTAACATTTGGTGGTTTGTATGCTGTCGCTATTAAGATGATCCTATGTTTGTATTTGATTTCTACCCAAATGATTTCTGTGTCTTTATGTTCTAAGTCGTGCCTTCTTTTTCACAATAAAGTTTCGTTTATATAAACCAAAATACCACCACCGTTTGAATTTCTGTCCCTTCGAAAGGGACTGTGGAAACCAGTTCTTAATAAACTCTCACGACTTATTTTGTCGTCTAAGTGAGTTTCAGTAAAACCACACACATAAAAATCGTCACCTATTTCGAATATTTGGTCAAGTTTGTTTCTTATACTTCGTGTGTTAAGATGAAATACCGATAGTGGTTCTATATTGCCAGTGTTGGGACCGGGATTCTGTTCTATATCGCCAGATTGTAATAGAATTGATTTCAGAATGTAAACATTATCAAATAGATAAATAAACGAGGAATATAAGAACATATCTTTTGGGATACATATATAGAGCAAAACAACACTCAATATATGAAACCCATCAAACAACTTACTCACACAATCAGCCCTATTGAAATAACAAGCAGTAGTATATAACTACTATTCAGGGGATTGAGTAAGTGAGTTGCGTGGGTCTCAGTCATGTAATCATTATTTGTTGTAGCAAGCATGTCAGCGTGTTCAATGACAAAGAAAAAAGAATACAAAATACAAAATATACAAAAACAGTGAATTATTTACACTTAAAGCAATGGTATAATACATAAACAATGAAAGTTTTGGTCATAGCTAAGTTATTATAGTAATATCATACGATGATATCTAAAGTAGATAAATGGAGATGTAAGTTAAAGTGATAAAACTTTGAGGGTAGTCGGTTGAACAATCCAAAATATATTTTTGATACGACTAGTAAGTTCCCACTGTTGACAATTATTTAGATAAAAGGAATAAATAGCGAAATCAAGTTTAATCTGAGATGATAATCCAATTAGTAACGGAACTTTTGAGTAGATGATTGGGAACTTTTAAGAGAGATGCCCATTTTAAATGCATAAATAATGTGGGCATAGTTTTATATATTCGATTCTCTTTATATCGTAAATAATCGTGTAATAATACAAATGTATAACTACATGTAACTATGTATTATAAACTAAACAATGGCTAAGCTTATATTACTCTGTAAAAATCAGACAAAGGGAAACCAACAGGTAGCATTCCTTTCAAGGAGATTTAGTCATTGTTCTTAAAAAAAACTAAGCAAACTTATTATTACATGAAGGATATTTGGGGAAATGGTGAATGAATGAAACGATTTGAGGTACTATTCAGTTGGTCAACAACTTAAGATACACTATAGGTGATTTGATAAATCGCTGACAGTTCTCACTGTACTAGTTAAAATCTAGATAATGTAAATGAAATTTGCTGAAAATTAATCCACTGTGAACCGAGAATTTAGCGATTAATTTCTCGGCCTAGCCATTTCATGAATGAAAGCAGGCAGTAAATCGGATCCTAATCCAGTAAATGTCACAGATTAGCGATGACATTGCGTATTGATTATGATCTGGATAAATTTTAATTATTGTCTTAAAGATTAATTAAGAAAACATGGCCTGCAATGGTCAGATTCGGCTCTTGCATAATGCATGTTTAAATATAGTTATATTTATAGTTATTAAGAAAACAGCGAAAATAATTACACAATAGGGTACAGTAGGTTGGGCATGATATTGGTTCGATATAAAGATACAGTCAGACATCATTATTTAATCTTTTCTGGCTGTGGGGTCGAGGCAAATCCGCCAAAATCTCGTAAGGATTGTTGTTTTAATGGCCCAACTCTGTTATCGTCGTCTTTACAGTCGGAAGATGTGTTGATTGCAGAATGTGATAACGTAGCTTCGTTGTAATTAAACAAAGACTTATTAGCTTGTGAATTTTCTCCGTTTCTTGATGTATGAAATTTATTCAAGTCCTGGTCAAATGCATTTGACTTGTTCTTATTTTCAATTCAAAATGGCGTCCATCACTTGACCTAAATCAAAATTCTATTCCCGGCAGTATTTCGGCTTTTCTAAAAGGATTCGGAAAATATAATTGCCTTGTCTGTAAGTAAAATATCAACAAAGGAGTATCGATTTTCACATTTCAAGATGGTTGAACTTTCGGTTTGGGCTACAAACTCAATTTTTTGGGTACGAATCAGTAGTAAAAAAAAAATTCAAGGCAATCTGACCTATATTTCGTCGATTTTTTTGAAAACTTTGATCCTTAATATCACTAAGGGGAGATAATTTAGAAAAATTCTAACAGCATTTTTAAAGTCGCATGAGCGAGATTTACTGACACAAAAATTTCATGAAAATCGTGATACTATTAAAGAAGTTGTTATTTTGATTTTTACTTCCGAATTTTTCGAAATTCAAAAAATCCGAAATTGCAGATTTGAAGTGAAGGAGTCAATGTATTCAAAGAAAAAAGAATTAGTAAAATAGGTGAAATAGTCAGCAAAGTAGGTCAAATGCATTTGTTCGTAAAATTCGGTGATTTCGGATGCGAAAAACGTTTTGAAAATATATTTACCCAACAGCCACCACCCATTTTTTTGGGGATAGGTAAAAGTTTCAGAAAGATCCTATGAGTAGATTCTGAGAAATCCGATTTGTGAATAAAACACAAAAAAAAAAAATAACAACAAGATCTGCTACTGTCCCAAGCAGATATGAAAGCTTTCATATTCATCTTAACGTGCCATCGATTATAACATGTATCTTAAAGAAAATAACAAGAAAAAAAAATTAAAATTGGTCGAAAACTCGCGAAGTTACGGATCTAAATATAGTTTGAAACCGTAAATTAGCTTTAAAAAAACCAGGGGATCACGGTGGCAAGTGGATAAGGCGCTGGTTCGCTAGCCTGGAGGTTGAGTGTTCGATCCCTGCATTGGCCGAGAAAGTTCATCTCCATTTTCCGGCGTGATTTCCCCTTGTCAGTGATGCAGAAGGAGGGCCTGACAAGGACAGCTGCCTAGTCGTTCGGATGGGACGAAAAACCGAGGTCCCGTGTACAAATTGGAGTGCACGTAAAAGATCCCTTGGCAGTTGGAATTCGATATAAGAGTAGGCCGTAGCGCCGCTGCCCGGGCAAAATTTCCCTCATTGCACACTGTGGCGTATGCCCGTCTTCAATTAGCCCAGGTACGGTGCTTAAGCGTAGGACGTTAAACCCCATTTCATTCATTCATTCATTCATTTAAAAAAAAACAAACAACGGCAGGTGCCAAGAAGAAACGACTTGAACAAGTATCACCTTGAAAATTTCAGAGTACCTAGGCCTCCTCGTCTCGTGGCCTTAAACACTGTTTATAAATTTAAAGTCAATCGGATATTAACTTTAGCGACAAGAGCGTTCACAATTTTTTTTTTAGGTGATCAAGGGTCATAACTCTGGCAGTAATTACTGAAAATCAATGGGATTCTTCTTCTCGTGACCTTAAACACTGTGTTTAAATTTAAAGTCAATCGGATATTAACTTTAGCTGCTAGAGCGTCCAAAAGGTTTTTTGAAGAGATCAAGGGAAATAACTCTGGCAGTAACTATCGGATATCCTTGAAAATCCATATGCTTTTTTGTTTCATGACCTTAAACACTGTGCATAAATTTAAAGTCATTCGGGTATTTACTTTAGCCTCTAGAGAGTTCACAATAAATTGTTGACGACGAACGTGGGCGGACCGACGGCCGGCCGGTCGAGGGCGACGGCAATATACGACCACATTTCTATATGCTTCTTCGTCTCATGACCTAAACACTGTGCGTAAATTTAAAGTCAATCGGGTATTAACCCTATCCTCTAGAGCGTTCACAAGAAATTGTGGACGACGAACGGACGGGCTGACGGACGGCCGGTTGGGGGCGACAGCAAAATACGACCACATTTCCATGTGGGCGTATAATTAAAATATACGAAAATCATTATTATTATTATGAACTGCAGCGTTAGGCACGAAGCGCCGAGTGTTGGAGTTCGTTTGAGTGTCTTGTTATTGGAGTCTAGAGTCAATAATTGCAAATGGCGCCGAACGGCAAAATTTGATCTCTCGTGGGAAGCTTAAGGTCGGTAAAATGAATAGTTATTGGTCGATTTAGCTGAATTTGGTGTGAGGTCATTGCTAACCTATCTTCTATCCCCCTAAAAAGTCTCTGGGACTTCCGTTACTGAAATAGAACCGATTTTTCATCATTGTTCATTTTAATTCAAAATGGCGTCCAGCAGTTGACCTAAATAAAAATTCGATTCCTGAAAGTTTTTCGGCTTTCCTAAAAGGATTCGAAAAATATAATTGCCTTGTCTGTAAGTAAAATATCAACAAGCCTTATTGATCATCTATCTGTTGGAAATGCTTCAGTTCCTCTCTCCACCTCAGTGAAAAATCTTGGAGTCACCTTGCAATCTGAACTCAATATGGAAAAACAAGTCGCCGCAGTCTGCAAATCATGCTATCACCATCTCCGCAACATAGGTAGCATACGTCATCTTCTAAATCAAGACTCGGCTGCGGCACTAGCACGATCACTGATACTATCAAGACTTTATTATTGCAATAGCCTACTCACAAACATTTCTAAAGAACTGATCCAGAAACTACAAAGAATACAAAACACAGCCGCACGAATTGTCACCAAAACACCCAAATCTGCACACATCACCCCTGTGTTGAAATCTCTCCATTGGCTACCCGTTCAAGCTCGCGTTGACTACAAAATCCTGTCTCTGACATACCAGTGTGTACATTAGACCGCTCCTGGATACCTCTGCGAACTCATCAAAACCTACAGACCAACCAAAAATCTCCGATCTGCCAGCCAACAGCTTCTCGAAATTCCAAAGTGGAAATTCAAATCTTTCGGCATCGCTCTTTTAGTGTATTTTCAGCCACAAAATGGAACAATCTGCCAGACAATCTCAAATCCATAGAAACTCTTCCAGCCTTCAAATCTAAACTCAAAACTCACCTTTTTCTGCAGTACTACTAATCCTGACTCTCATATGATAATATTTTAAAGCTGTGGACACTTCTGTGACCTCCATTTGTGTAACTTTCTTATGAACAATTGTATGCGCTCTGAGCTCACTATATGTGAGGAGTCTAGCGCTATATAAGTGGACTTATTATTATTATTATTATTATTTGCACATTTCAAGATGGCTGTACTTCCGGTTCGAGCTACAAACTCAATTTTTTTTGTGTACGAATCAGTAGTATCGTCGCTATTACAAAAAACAATTTCAAGGCAATTTGACCTATATTTCGTCGATTTTTTTTTGAAAGTTTTGATCCTTAATTTCTCCAAGGGGAGATAATTAGAAAATTTCTAATGATAATTTTCAAGTCGTATCGATAAGATCTACTCACATACTTAATATCGTGAAAATCGTGCAACTATTAAAGAAGTTGTCAAGTTGGTCTCAACTTTTGGTTTCGAAATAACATCGACGAATTGGGCTACAAACTTAATTTTTGGGGTACAAATCAGTAGTGTCCTACCTATTAAAAAAACAAATTCAAGGCAATCTGACCTATATTTCGTCGATTTTTTGGAAAACTTTGATCCTTAATATCACCAAGGGAAGATAATTTAGGAAATTCTAACAATATTTTTAAAGTTTCATTAGCGAGATCTACTTACATACCAAATTTTAAGAAAATCGAGCAACTATTAAAGAAGTTGTTATTTTGATTTTTACTTCCGGCTCGAAATCACAGCGACGAATTTTCGTATTTCGAAAATCCGAAATTGCAGATTTGAAGTAAAGTAGTCAAGGTATTCAAAGAAAAAACAATTAGTAAAATAGGTGAAATAGTCACAAAGTAACCGCAAAGTAGGTCAAATGCATTTGTTCGTAAAATTCGGTGATTTCGGATTCGAAAAACGTTTTGAAAATATATTTACCCATTGGGGAAAATTAAATATTCAAGATGGCGGCCAACGATTTAGGAAAAATACAATAAAAAAGTAATTTTTCACCGTCCTAGTTCGTGTAATATATCGTTTTATATGTCTTCGGGGTCGCTGAACACTAAACCGGGCATATTTTTAACATCAGACCAATATAAATAAAATGGCCGCCCAAAATGGCGGATGAGGTACAAGAATTTCATATTTTGCCCTACTGACTCGAATTCGGACATGTTTTTAACATAATTCCCATCATGAAGGTGGAAAATAGAGAAAAAATGTTTACGTAGCTGGATTTATGATAAATCATTCCAGAAATTTTAATTTTAGCTAAAACTATAAATCACATTATTTAGTAGCCAGGGGTGTCCTCTTTTAGAATGGCTACTAAAATAAGTTATACAAAACCTTTTTATACAATTTTCTGGTTCAGCCACAGTTCTGCTGGACTTTGTGCACATCGCAGTTGCAATATTAAACTCAATACACAGGATTAAATATCATTTGCTAATGTTTTTTATTTTCTCATACGTGGATCAATACCGTAACCCCTCTGTTATTTGTATGAATTTGAACAGGAACAAAAAATCGCTAGTGCTCAGATTGGTACCAGATGGTACCGGATGTTCAGATAAAAGTTATAAAATGCGGGTTTCAATCCGAGCCGCTATGTGAAAGCGGCCGTTGTGGCTGTGAAAAGTCAGAATTATCATGTTTTGATTTTTGTTGCTGTTCCAATTCATACAAAAGCTTCAATTCCGTCTCAGTTGAGATTGGAACAGAGGACAGTGACGATGAAGATGGGGAAGATGATGAAGATGAGACAGTGTGGTTCATTAATATTAAAATTGCTTTAATCAATCATATGATTTACAAATCGTATCTTTTGGTAACTTAAAGTTTTAGCTAAAATTGAAATTTCTGGAATGATTTATCATAAATCCAGCTGTGTGAACTTTTTTTTCTCCTATTTTCCGCCTTCATGATGGGTCTTATGTTGAAAATACGCCCGAATTCGAGTTAGTAGGGCAAAATATGAAATTCTTGTACCCCCCGTCGCCTTTTTTGGCCGCCATTTTAATTATATTGGTCGGATGTTAAAAATATGTCGTATTTAGTGTTGAGCGACCCCGAAAACATATAAAACGATATATTACAAAACCTAGGATGGTGAACAATGATTTTTCTTTTGATTTTTCCCACTACTTTTGGTCGCCATCTTGAATATTTAATTTTCCCCAAGGGTGACACGACCACACCCACCTGGGAAAAATCAAGGGGACCCTACCCAACAGTAATCCACCGATAAACATTCTATATCAGGCAAAAGTGGGTTCAGTGATAATTTGGCATTTGACGTCCGGACTATAAGCTTTCATATATGAATATATGAAAGCTTAATAATATTAATAGGAAGAATAATAATAACAGAAACAATAAGCTTTCATATGTAAACACATATGAAAGCTTAATAATAGGAAGAATAATAATCTTAACAGAAACAATAAGCTTTCATATATGAATATATGAAAGCTTAATAATAGGAAGAATAATAATCTTAACAGAAACAATAAGCTTTCATATATAAATATATGAAAGCTTAACTTGATCTGCATAGCAGATATCAAAGCTTTCATATATATGCAAAGGGGTTATTGGGATCTGCTGAAACGATAAGGATAAATGTCATCAGGTATATAAAAAAATAATAATTAAAAACCAATATTAAATTCCAAAAATCGATATTTTTTTTAATCGGACCAAAATGGGAGTACGATACATAGTCCGGGGTTGTAATGGACGTATTGTGTCCAATTCTTATAGTTTTCGGACAATCGGTGTCGGTTTCGCGACGAAATTTCCCTTTTTTCCCCTTATAGAAGCCGTAAATTGACTTTTAAAAAAAGCGACGAACGGCAGGTGCATAGAACAAACGACTTCAACAAATGCAGGTATCACTTTGAAAATTTCGGGGTACCTAGGTACCAACGTGAAAAGTTACTCGCCGAAAACAACCTTGTCGGCATGGAAAACATCAAAGGGGTAATTCGAATTTTTAAAATATTCAAATGTTCAAAATCACATCGACAAGTTTTAGAAATTCGAAAATCTAAAATTGCAGATTTTAATTAAATGTTTTAATGTACACAAAGAAAAAAGAAAAAAATAGGTCAAATATTCACAAAGATATAGTAATGTAGGTCAAATTCCTTCTTTTGTAAAATTCGGTGATTTCGAATGTGTAAAACGTTTTGAAAATATATTCATTCCAAAGCCACCACTCATTCTTGTGGGGGGTCCATATTTCAGAAAGATCCTATAGTACCTATATGTAAAACGTTTGAAAAATATATTCACTCATTCTTGTGGGGGGGGGGTCCAAATTTCAGAAAGATCCTACGGTTAGATTCTGATATATAAGATTTGTCATAAAAGAATAAGGCAAAATTTCACTTTTTCCCCTTATGTAAGCCTTAAATTGACTAAGAAAAAACCGAACGGCAGGTTCTTGGGGGGGGGGGAGTCAAAATTACAGAAAGATCCTACGGTTAGATTCTGAGATATAAGATTTGCAGGAAAACAACAAGGCGAAATCCCCCCTTTTCCCCTTATGGAAGCCTTAAATTGACTAAGAAATATCGAACGGCAGGAGCCACGAACAAACGAGTTGAACAAATGCAGGCATTACCTTGAAAACTTCAGGGTACCTAGGTACCAACGTGAAAAGTTCCTTACCGAAAATTGGTGCTCATGATACTTTTGGTTCTAGCGTAGCGCATGCGCAGTCACGACGCACGATAGGTGCCACGAACAAACAACTTGAACAACGTAAAAAGTTCCTCGCCGGAATTTGGTACTCATGGTACCTTTGGTTCCAGCGTAGCGCATGCGCGAAGTCAAAACCATTTGGTCCGATTACCTTCAACGGTGCACAGATTGTACTTTGGGACTCTAGCTATCATATATTAAAAACAGAAGAGTTTGAGATTCAAAGAACGTTGAAAATAAATTCAAAACCCACCCCCTTCCAATCCAAACAACTAGACACATATCCTTGCTAGGCCTTCCATAGTTCACCAATGACAACGGGGAACCACATTGATCTCGGGTTTTCGTAACCATCTGAACGACTAGACACTAATCCTTGCAGCACGGACCAGGGGGTCCGAGTTATTCGTCGCAGCCAAACGATTAGACACGGATCCTTGCCGGGCCTTCCGTCCTTCACCACTGACAACGGGGAACCACAGTGACCTCGGTTTTTCGTACTATCCGAACGACTGGACATTCTTCCTTAAAAGGCCTTCCGTTCTGCACAAATGAACCACGCTGGCCTTGTTTTGTCGTAACATACAAACGACTAGACAATGTTTTATAATTTGGTCATGTTCGCTTGGGTGGGTTGGCAGCAGAATTAATATACATGGTCAATGGCATTGACGTGAGGAGGGAGGGGGCGGGGTTTACACAAATCATACAAATCAGAGCTTTTTAATACACACATATAATTGATATACTAAATACACAAATGGCTGAATTTCAGGACATTTCTCGCACTCTTTTAACACATAATAAGAACACTGTATTAATTTCTATATATCAATAAAATATGCCTCAGACCCATTGTATCATATATTATACACTAAATTTGACATTGCTTTTCAGAACAAATATTGTTTATTTTTAAACTTGAATTAGACTAGTTAAAGGCCAGGGTCATTGAAGTTGTACAGCTGCACCCGGTGACCGATTTTTATTTTACGGGAGAATAAGTAATATTTCATATTATAGCAGTAAATAATTTAAAAAATAGAAGAGTTTGAGATTCAAAGAACGTTGAAAATAAATTCAAAACCCACCCCACCCATCCAAGCGACTAGACTCAGATCCTTGCTATGTCTTCCATACTTCACCACTAACTACGGGGAACCACATTGACCTCGGGTTTTCGTAACCTTCCGAACGACTAGACACTAATCCTTGCACCACGGACTAGGTTGTCCGAGTTTTTCGTTGCATCCAAACGATTAGACACGGATCCTTGCCGGGACTTATGTCCTTCACCACTGACAACGGGGAACCACAGTGACCTCGGTTTTTCGTACTATCCGAACGACTGGACATTCTTCCTGCATTTACTATTAAAAGGCCTTCCGTTCTGCACAAATGAGCCACGCTGGCCTTGTTTTGGCACTCTTTTAACACACGATAAGAACACTGTATTAATTTCTATATATCAATAAAATATGCCTCAGGCCCATTGTATCATATATAATACACTAAATTTTGACATTGATTTTCAGAAAAAACATTTTTTTATTTCTAAACTTAAATTAGACAAGTAAAAACAAAATATTTTCGGGCAATAGAAGTTTAGAGTTGGATCGCTTGTAGGCCTACTTGAGGCCAATTTCTTCGAAGTTGTATAGCTGCACCCGGTGACCGATTTTTATTTAACTGGGGAATAAGTAATATTTCATATTATAGCAGTAAATAATTAAAATATTTCATAGGGATTTTAATACTATGTATATCATGTATGTGTCAAGGTCATAAAACGTCCGCTCACAGTATCATTCGTCGAGGTTTAACGGATGCAGATTTTAGCAACCGGGATAGATTTGCACTGCTCAGGCAACGTTCCAGTGATCCGTTTGTCTTCAAATTGTACCTTGAGACTCTAGCTATCGCATATAAAAACTTGAAATGAGTGAGATTCCGAGAACAATGAAAATAAATTACAAACCCAACCCCACCCATCAAAGTTTTTTTGCTTAAAAAATTGCCGTATTTTATCGATAATGGGCGTATTGTGTCCAAATTTAATGGTTCTCGGACAATCGGTGCCGGTGTCGCGGCGAAATTCCCCTCCCCCCCCCCTTATAAAAGCCGTAAATCGACTTCGAAAAATAACCCCGACAGAACGCCGTGCACAGAACAAACAACTTGAACGAATGCAGGTATCACCTTGAAAATGTCAGGGTACTTAGGTGTTAACGTGAAAAGAGTCTCGCCGAAATTTGGTACTCGTGGTAACTTTGGTTCTAGCGTAGCGCATGCGCAAAGTCACGACGCACGGTAGGTGCCACGAACAAACGACTTGAGCAAATGCAGGTATCATCTTGAAAATTTCAGGGTACCTAGGTACTAACGTGAAAGTGTCTCACCGGAGTTTGGTACTCATGCTACCTTTGATTCTATTGTAGCGCATTCGCGAAGTCAAACCCGCTAAACTCGAAAACACCCTTGTCGGCACGGAAAACTTTAAAGAAGAAATTCGAATTTTTTAAATATTCAAATGCCAAACGTTCGACAATGAGCCAGGCTATCCCGTAATGTATTATTTTCATTAAAAGCAGATAGATTCTTTTAGCCACGACCAATTGTGTATGTTTTCAAGCCCATTAATGTGGATTTTTCACTGTTTTTCATCTTCAATTCAAAATGGCGTCCATGATTTGCCAGAAATCAAAATTCTACACTCTACGTTTTATCAGCCTTCCTACAAGGAGTCGGAAAATACAATTGCCATGTCTGTAAATGAAATACCCCAAAAGCCTTAGAGATTTTTCATATTTCAAGATGGTGGCACTTCATGTTCGGGCTACAACTCCATTTTTTGTGTACAAATCAGTAGTGTCGTAGCTAGTCCAAAAAAAATTTATCAAGACAATCTGACCTATATTTCGTCGATTTTTTGAAAAACTTGGATCCTTAATATCACAAAGGGGAGATAATTTAGAAAATTTCTAATGATAATTTTCAAGTCTACTTACATAATGAAGTTCATAAGAATCGTGCAACTATTAAAGAAGTTGTCATTTTGATTTTAACTTCCGGTTCGAAATCACAGGACGAATTTTCGAAATTCAAAAATCCGAAATAGCAGATTTGAAGTGAATGATTTGAGGTACTCAAAGAAATTTGTTTTAGTAACATAGTTCAAATAGTCACAAAGTTACATCTAAGTAGGTCAAATGTCTTCGTTCGTAAATTTTGGTATTTCGGATGTGTTAAACGTTTTGAAAATATGCCTATTCCAGAGCCACCACCCATTCTTGGGTGGGTGGGTCAACGTTTTAGAAAGATCCCACGGTTAGATTCTGAGATATAAGATTTGCAGGAAAAACACCAAAAAATAACTAGATCTGCAAAGCAGGCAGGAAAGCTTTCATATTCACAGTCATTTCCGGTCACATGTCAAGTGTCATATGTCATCAGGTATCTAAAAAAAATTACACTTACCTTAAAAACATGATGGGAAAAATACAAAACAAAATTTAGTCGGATCAAAATAGGAGAAATGCACAGCAAAAAAGCGGAAATTCTATCCCGGGCTCAATTTTGATTCAAATCGTCTGAAAAATTGATACCACCTGTGCTAGGGTGCTGCGCAGGTTGTAATAAACTTTCAGACGGCAGGGGTAAAAATTGAGCCGCCGCGACGCGACGTCGTGAAATGCAAAAAAAACCGGGAAATGCACAAAACACGGGATTGAAATCTCAGGCCAGTAAAGGTCAGCCAAGGTCATGATCTTGACCTCAGGGACGGCCCCATCGACGGTACCTAAGTTTTGGGAATTTTTCGACCCCAAGGTCAAAGGTCAAGTCAAAGGTCAAGCTCTCACATGAAAGGTCATTAATGAGTGCATCTAGGGTCATGACCCTTTCCATGCCAAGTGGCCCTCGAAGGTCAAGGTAGGGTCAAACTTCTCCTTCATGGGCCCGTTTCGCCCACTTCCGGTCCCCGGGCGGCCATTTTGACGTGACGCAGCGACTCGGCGGGGTAAATATACCCTTTGAATACCAAGTCTCGAGACCTGCCCGGGCACCCTTTGGGGCGTTTACAGGTGGGGGTGCCGGGTACATCGGTGAAAAATGCTTGTCAGGTGAGTCTTACATGTAAACGACTAGAAGGGATGCAGTTATCAAGCTGAACATGTAAGGACATCTAGGCACCAACAAGAGCAGAGTGGGACCAGAGTTTGGTACCGCTGGTGCTATTGTTTCTTGCTGTGCGCATACGCAAATGTCGAAACACCCCTAAGTTTTAAATATCGTGCATGGCATTCGGGTGAGAGCTGCCAACTTTATTAAAATACAATGAAGAGAATTGTCAAGGCTATTATTCCAAGCCAACACATTTTTATTCGAACCCATAGGGCCCGAGCTATAGGGCAGCAAACATGGCCCTTCGTTTTGGGAAACCATGTTTGACACCCTGTCACGTGACCGTGGTTAGGGCCATGATGCGATGGAGGGAAGTGTCCAGGCTATCGATCCCGACCAAAACATCTGAATTCGAACCCATAGCGGCCGGGATATAGGGCCACAAACATAGCGCACAAAAAGAGTTTTGTTAGTCTAAAAAAATCGGAAAATAGGCAAAAATAGGCCTATTTTCGCGAGCGTGTTTTAGCGGGGGTTAGGGTTGTCGGAATTTCTTGAAATTTTCAGAGATTGTGCCTTGGGATGTTAGCTAGCACATATAAAAAATGAAAGTGATATCTAATACGGGAACATGGCCTAAAAAATTCGAACCCAAGCCGACCCAGCAAGATGGCGGCGTAAGACAGGTTGTGTGAAAGAGCTCTGAGATCTCAACTATAATATGATAATAAATGATAAAGTATACATTGGAAAACTACATCAGAAGTTCAGGTTAGAGTCATAGAAGCCAAAAACGAACACATATATGAGGTTTACCTGATAAATTCATAAAAATCTAAGAAACAATATACAAAACAATAGTCCAGTATTCAGCAGGGTGAGCATCTGCTTACATAGCCATTACTGAAAAGTGTTAACGACACAAACACCGTGCTTTGTACAACTGCATTAGATCAACATGTCATCTAAAGCAAGTGATAAAATAGAAAACCCGAAAGTTCCACAACTCTTTCGAAAATAGATTTTGATAGAAATGAGGGTGCGATATGTGTGTGTCCTCGATGTTTTAGAACAATTAAAAACAGAAGTAAAGAATATGATAAGTAAAAATGATATGGAGAAATTAATGAATGACATCGGTGAGTGTGTTGTGGTAAGAATCAGAAAAGAAGTTAATAATGATATCAAGACGCTAAATGAGAAGGTAGTGACACTACAAGAAAATTATGAGGCGGTGTTTGTTCAAAATGAGAATTTGAAAAAAGAAAATGAAAATCTGAAGACCGAAATTAAAGACGCTATTTCAAACACTGAAGTGAGCTATAAAAAGGCAAATGAAGCCATCAAAATGGCTAACTATAATGAGCAGTATTCTCGTAAGATGAATATTAGGGTATTGGGCCTCACACCAAACCAAACTTAGAAGATAATTTCATTGACACCGTAAAGAAGATATCTAATATAGATGTAAGCAAGAGTGACATAATAGCCATTCATGAACTGCCATCGAAATACGTTGATATGCCAAAACCGGTTATTATAAAGATGAAAAATACAGAGTGCAAGTCTAAAATAATGAAAACCCGAGCATTATTTAAAGAACACAATTTTAAACTATTGTCTGAACTATGATAAATAATAAACGGATTTCTTCGATTATGAACAACCTATTCATCTTTGGTTATCATAAACTGACCCGTGTGTTTGAAATCAACTCCGGTTAAATAAAATCCATTGCACAACTAATTAACTAGGTTCTCTCTTGAAAAATTGAGCTCGAGCTAACTTGACATCTAAAAATGGTGGGGAAACCCAAGGTGAAGGCTGTTACGTCACGGAACACAATTTGGCGACCTATTCGGCTAGCGAGCTATTCGACCAATCCAGCTGGCAACCTATTCATGGTTCAGACCTGTCAATCACCGTAAAAAGATTGACCAATCAGAGAGCCAGATTATATTGGCACATTCATATTAAAGGGATGCTATGAAATGGGGTTTAACGTCCTACGCTTAAGCACCTAACCTGGGCCAATTGAAGACGGGCATACGCCATACAGTGTGCTATGAGGGAAATTTTACCAGGGCAGCGGCGCTACGGCCTACTCTTATATCGACTTCCAACTGCCAAGGGATCTTTTACGTGCACTCCAATTTGTACACGGGACCTCGGTTTTTCGTCCCATCCGAACGACTAGGCAGCTGTCCTTGTCAGGCCCTCCTTCTACATCACTGACAAGGGGAAATCACGCCGGAAAATCGAGATGAACTTTCTCGGCCAATGCAGGGATCGAACACTCGACCTCCAGGCTAGCGAACCCGTTTAATATGATTGTGCCAACTTTTACTAATAGTTTTTGGAAAGCTTATTTAATTACCTTTCAGATTATATATAGCTGGATGCTCAGAATTTTGTACGATGACCCGAATTTTGACTCGAAATATTACCGTATTTTCACTTTAAAATAACAATATATTCTACTTTCGTTTGATAAGACGTTACGATGGATTTTATTGGTTGATAAAAATAGATGAGTTTGTGCGATCTTTGAATTTATTCTAAATAGGTTAACAACGAATTCATGCTTCCGAGATTTGCAGATAAGCTCCGCCAGTGGCGGAGCCACGAGGGGGGGGGGTAGCTTTTTTGTGCATTATATTATATAAAAGTGCAACATAACATGTTAGAAAGGGCTTTTCTCGACCTAAAGCTGGCGCCGCCGCTGAGCTCCGCCCCTTAGATACTGTTACTATGTCCCACAAATTTGACCACATCAACCTGCTCAATATGGCGATCCAGCAGTCTGTACCGTAATGTTAAACCTCATACAAATGTTTTTAAATCCTAAATTATGACGAACTCTCACTGGTGTCAAAAACAAGCAGTCCTGCGTAGATAGTTTTTTGATGCCAGTTCTCCCTTTCTAATAGTTCAGAGAAAATCCCGATGGAACTAAACATTATTCGTGCAATTCTGTTATCCGAATCCACGTGAATTCCACCAAATAAGTATCATAGTACCAGGCTTGCGTTTTAAATGAGTACCTCGCCGTTGAGGTGTTGAATTTCGATTCTAAATTATATGTAATACCGTAAATTCATGATTATCAAAATACAACTTCACACCTGCGCATGATGTACCTCGTGCGGCGGACATGTAAAGCCCCCTGAAATTCCATTCTCACACCCCGTCCATATTTACGCCAAAAATTATATCGTAACAATTTCCAGAAATAAAGACAATATATTATGAATAAATTACTGGAAAATATGTCCCGATCAAGTAATTAGGTGGGGAAAATACTGTTTTGAACTTCTTGAATGATTAAATACACTCAGGCCCGTATTTAGCGGGGGGGGGGGCAAAAATCGGGGCCCCACCTCGAAAAAGCGGGCGCCCCTAATGGACGCCGAAGCCCCCCTTTCCATTGAAAACAATACGAGGCTATCGATTGACTTTCCCATATCAGTATGGGCGCCCCATAAAGCCGAGTGACAGGGCGCCCAACCAATGTCACTTTGTTTTATGGGGGCGTCATCAATCATGTCGTTATATATGAGGCGCCCCTCAAATGGTGGAGCGCCTCACAATGAGTCACCCGATGAACAACACAACTTGATGGGGCTTCAAAAACGGTGTGATCTGTGTGCACCTTATCCCAGAGGACCTTTTATAATGACATGATTGGTGGGGCGCCTTATTGTGACAATATATGATTGTTTGGCCGCACATAATGCATAATGCCTTTATCCATTGCGAGAAAAATGTAATGGGCGCCCTTTCTATTGAACGCAATACGAAGCCAGCGACTAACGAGTCCATATTCAGTATGGGCGCCCTTTAAAGCCGGGTGACTTTGGTTAGGCGCCTACTATAACTAGATTGATGGGACCCCTAACCAATGTCACTTCTATTCATGTCGTTATGTATGAGGCGCCCCACCACCCAAATGATGAGGCGCCTCATAATGAATCACACGATTAACACCTTACTTGAGGGGGCGTCCAAAAATGTGTGAGCTGTGGTGTTACTTATCCCGGAGGGGCCCCAATAATGACATGATTGGTGGGGCGCATTATAATGACAATGTATGTTTGTCGGTTCGCACATAATAAATAATGTCGAGCTAGAAAGGTTGGGCGCTCACGACTTGGTCAATGGGGCGCCCAATATAGCATGATTGGGCGCCTCTTGGAGGGATTTTGTTATATGCGCCCGTTATACAGCGCACCCCCCCCCCCCCCGCATGATCATGGGGAGACAATTCATTTTATCTTGTGTTTATAGACTTGAAGTCGCTTCGTTTTGCTCAGCTAGTATCATAGGTCAGCAGGGGCTGTTTATGGTCTGCCACTCGAATTATTAGCGAATCTCACCAGTTATTAATATTTCACTGTCATCCTTCGTATATTAGTGAAATCATAACAAACTTTATTCTAGATATTTCAAGGTACACACCGTACTTGTTGCCGTTTATAGCACATTAGACAATGGATCTCGCAGGATTGCGCTCGATCTTTTTCAAGGGTGTCAGATACTGCCGCAAACCTGGGCGCCTTGTTTTAAGTATAGATTCAGCGCGCCCCCTTTTCCGGATTTGAAGCGTTCCTTTCGTATTAGTATTTCAGATAATATAAAACTTACTTTCAACTAGAACCCAATGAGTCCTTACCCGTTCTCCGCGGCATTTTAAGGAATTTTTAGAATTCGCGTTTATTTTTCTGCCCAGAATCTGTCGTTAAGTGTAAGGAAGCAGGAATTAAACTTTTATTACTGTCAAGTATATAACGGTTCCCGATACATACAGCATCGATATTGTATAACGTGCGATACTAAACAGTGTGAACTGTGAAGACATGCCCCCGAAAAGAATTCGGACAGTGTGGCGGCAGTTATCTACAATGACGGAAACGCGACTAAACGACCACATACCGACGCCCGAAGAAATCCACTATAAGAAAGCCAACTGGAGATTGTAGGAAATGTTCAGGTTAAATTCCCGATGGTGATGAGATTGATTCAAGCCCGCGTCAGGAGTGATAATCTTCAAAATTCAAACAAGTCGCACTCTAACCCTATTCAAAACTTTTTGTTTTTTTCATAAATTAATATAGGTTCTCTGAAGTCGTATTCCTTCCTTCAAATTGTTATAATGTTCATAATACGCCAATACCGCAAATTAATATTTCTGACATTTTCATAATTCGTCAGGTGCAAACCATATTTTCTAAACTTTTCGGGCGCCGGGGGGGGGGGGCTAGACCCTTCTCCGTAGACCGTCAACTGTAGGTACACCGGCGCCCCCAGAAGCCCCATCGGCGCCCCCAGCAGCCCTTGCCCTCTAACATTTTTGGGCTAGATACGGGCCTGACACTTGACAACGAGACGTGTGCATTTCCATTTTAGCTAATCATCAGCATGCGATTTTACGGTTGAATTAGGTCAGGTGACTTGGGGGATACGTGTTTTATTTATTTAGATATAAATACTTCATGTTGTTAAATACTAGTGTCAAACAGATGAGAATCCGGGTAGATGGTATGAAATTCATTGTTATAAAATAGCCAATAAAAATTTCACACCGTTCGATCTATTTTAGTTGTCGGGCTCGAGATCTAACTCAATAGAACAATGCAGTCACAAGAACTCGGACAAGAAACAAACTAATAAATTCTATCTTTCGACTATGCCGTGGATAATTGCAATTTGCGTCGTGGTATTCTTTAAATAAAATACCACGGCTAAAGATGCCGTAGTTATTATTGGTTTTCTTCTGCAATTTCGCTAAATACTTTAGTGCCGTCGTGATTTTTTACCCCTGTTTTTGGTTCTTTGGTTTCGGAAAAAGTATAAATGTTGCACCATGAAGGCGGTCCGGGTGACGTTCGTCCATGTTACAAGTCCCCCATGCGCAGCGTAATACTATTTTGACGATAAATGTAGAAATATCTAACTTCCCACAAAGAACAGCCTTGTTTGTTTGTGCATAGAACTATGGTTTGTGGGACAGAACTGGCAGCCAATCTTGACCTATATAATCTGGCTCTCTGATTGGTCAATCTCTTTACGGTGATTGACAGGTCTGAATACTGAATAGGTTGCCAGCTGGATTGGTCGAATAGCTCGCTAGCCGAATGGGTCGCCAAATTGTGTTCGATGACGTACCAGCCTTCACCTTGGGTTTCCGCACCATTCTTAGATGTCAAGTTAGCTCGAGCTCAATTTTTCAAGAGAGAACCTAGTTAATTAGTTGTGGTATTTAACTGTGCAATGGATTTTATTTAACCGGAGTTGATTTCAAACACACAGGTTAGTTTATGATAACCAAAGTTGAATAGTTTGTTCATAATCGAAGAAATCCGTTTATTATTTATCATAATTCAGACAATAGCTGATGATATCACAAAAAAGAACCTTAGTCTTATCAACAGGGCTTACGACAACCCAACGGGAGATAAATGTTGGTATTTCAATGGCAGTGTATATGCAAAGGCAGCAGGTAGAAAAGGATGAGAATAGACTTATTTGACGACTTAGAAACAGGTAGAAAAAAGGTGAGAATAGACTTATTTGACGACTTTGAAGCATTAGTGCTATCGGCAAAAGAAGAAGAACCCCATAGATTCGATGACTGGACATATTGAAATACATTAGAAATTAACTTCAGTACTTTGTTGTTCTTTGCACCCTATTGCTCTGTATATTTATTTTTATCTAAACAATATCAGTATTAAGTGTAAGCTTAAGTTAAAGTGTTCCATTCGAAAATATAAATTGGGCAGAAATGAAATCACATTTTAGCATTAAAAGTCACCAAGCAAGCTAGATACAACTGCTCCCTATGCATAAATAACTCTCCTAACTATATGGCAAGTGCTCCGCTGTCAGAACCCCCGCCCACCTCATTTAATAGACCCTGAATTGCAGTACATGTATATTGAAAAGCCTATCTGTGCTGAATTAACTCTTATATATCACGTAATTGTTGTATATATAAGATATAATATAGTTTAAGATGTAAATACTGTGAGTTTTTTTGCATAAATGGACGTTAAGTTTCAGTGAATATCACTTTACAGCGAAGGGCTACTTTATTTATGTACATGTAATTAGTATAAATTAATATTTGTTATATTATGCAATGTCACTTAAAAGGAAGAAATAGTCCAACATGAAGTCACTTTAAATCACTAATTCATATTTTTTATATGGAATGTCACTTTAGATTTTGACCTTTTTAGGTGACATTGATTACAACAATATACTAATATTGTATTATAATGAATGTCTTTTTAAGATGTCTACACCCCCCCCCCCCCTAAAAAGAAAATCTATCAAATTATTTTAGTCGGCCTATGTGAGCATGTCATTTACATAAGTCTGTTTATACAGTAATTATTTGGCTAGAAATCAGTTATAATACATGACATAAACCTTCTCTCTTTCGACTCAGAAGAGAAACTCTTTTAATTTTTTAACAAAAAAGGCAAATTGTAAAATGTAATCAATTTTTTTTTTCAATAAGACACATACGAGTCAAACTCTAATGAGTGCGAGGGGGTATTAGACAAAATTGGTCATTGTATTACGTCACGTGAACAGACATTATGTGGGTCAATCAACTGACACGCAGGCGTGTTTTTATAGGTGAGTTAATCTTACATTTGACGACCGTCAATTTAACTATTTTTTTTTTTTAACAATATTTTATTCAAATAAGATATATATTATACATACACTGACAAAAGTTAAGGATTCAAAAACAAGCCAAAGGCTTATATTAATTCGTCTCCTTATTTAATAAATATACTAAATACACATATCAATACAAATAACTAAAATGTGCAAAATGTACAAGTATAGATTACATATTTATATACCGTACACAAATAAATAAATAAATGGGTCACAGTGTCCAGGTTTCAAAGTTAATTTACACAAACAGAAAGTAATGTTATTTGGTGCAATAATGTTGTGATTAGCGAAGCAATTATTTAATGGTGTTGATAGCAGTTGGGAGTTGTGCGAACCCAAAATTGTTGATGGGGGAGAGAGAGAAATTCAAATCAAGAGTAGACGGTAGGTAAAACCAAGCGAGAACGGTAAGTATCATCATATAGAAGGCGGTAAATAGAATAACCAGAAGGACATATTTAATATCACCATTCAATCAAGATAGAGTTAGTAGAATTAGTAGGACCCGATAAGTATCAACGGTCAAGAGACAATAGGTCAATACAACAGGGTGCTGTAAATAAGACCAGCAGAAACAGGATGAGTATCGTCAGTCAATAAATATCAGGACATGGACGGATCATTAATCAAGGAACAATAAATTAAATCAAACCAAATCAAATCCGGTGACGGTAAATAAAACACAACATGACACGCTGTGTGTAATTGCGTGGTGTAATAGGTAACATCAGTCGAGGAGACGGGTAAGTATCATGAATCAAGACAATAGGTAAGTAGCCTCGATCAAGAGATGATAAGTAGATGCAGTCTTAAGTGATAAGTATCATCCACCAAGAAACAGTAAGCAAATACAGTTGGAAACGGTAAGTATCAAAAATCAATAGACGTTAAGTACTTTGTTTAATTTTACTTAAATCTATTGGATCGGTTTATGAATAACTGAACTGCGGCAAAGATTTCTATATTTGTTGAAGACGTCAAGAGGTTGTTTCCATATAACAACGTTCTAATCTCCCGGTGTGTATATGGTAATAGTAATATAGTTTCTTGTCTTTGTCTTATAAAGTTGGAGCAGTATAATAAATAATGTTCACTGTCTTCCATAGTGTGACCACATGTGCACGATGGATTATCGGAAACATTCATTAAGAACTTGTGGTAGTTCAGACCACTTTTCTGACATCTAAGTCTAGTGTGAATTATTTGGAGTCTTCGATCTCCTTGGTAGTAGTGTTTAGGGATCGTTTGGTCGCTTTTGTTTAGGTGACCTTTGAACTCTTGCAATGTTGAACTTTGCTTTACATCTTCGGGGAGGTTATTCCAGAATGAGACCGTAGAAGGGAGAAAAGACAGTTTATATGTAGTTGTAGATGCATATATATTTCGGTAATGTGATTGGTTACGTGTAGCGTGTGGATTAAGGGCAGCAACTCTGGGTGGAACGAGTAATGATAGGTAGCTGGGGGGTGTTTGTGTATCATCTTGTAAAATACAATGAGTTTGTGTCTGTGTCGTCTCTCTTTTAATGGGATAAATCCAGATTCTTCATATATAACTTTATGTGATGTTCCTCGAATAAATCCGGTAACTGTTCTCAACGCATCAAGCTGAAGTTTCTCAATTTCAAGAGTCTCCTGGCCTGTACAATTATCCCATAGGACATCTGCGTAGTCAAATAAGGGGAGAATAAAAGACTTGTATATGGTTTCGAGTGAATTTCTTGAGAGTCTAAACTTAAAACTTCGAAAATGGTCGACAGTTTTAGAGATTTTGGATGTTATGTAATTTACATGCTCTGTCCAGTTGCAGTTTTTTTGAAGATAGACGCCCAAATGTTTATGAGAAGAGACTTCACTTAGAGCAGTGTCGTTGAATGTTAATTGGAAGGACGAAGGTTTTTGTTTTCTGGAGAAAGTGGTACTGGTGGTTTTATTGGGGTTGAAGGCGACTTTCCAAGTAGAAGCCCATTTGCTAATGGTACAAAGGTCTGAATTTAGAATTCGTTGAGATGAAGTGGGATCTTCAATTACAAGATAGAGCGAAGTGTCGTCTGCAAAAAGTCGTATATTTGATGTTATATCATTGACTAGGTCGTTTATGTAGGCAACAAAGAGTAGAGGGCCTAGTACTGATCCCTGTGGTACTCCTGCATGAATCGTTGACGAATTTGAAGATACACCGTCGATCTAGAAGCCCATGAATATTTCCACGGATCCCAACAGCGTGAAGCTTAGAAAGGAGACCTCGATGCCAAACCCTGTCAAAGGCTTTACTTATATAAAAGTATACGGATCTCACTTCTTTGCCATCATCAAGAGCTTTACAGATTTGGTCATATAGATCTAGAAGAAGGTAAACTGTGGAATCGTTCTTAATAAAACCAGATTGGAGTGGTGTTAATATATTGTGATCTAGAAAAAAGTTGTATATGTATTTATACAGACATCTTTCAAAGACTTTGCCAATGCAGCTTCATAGAGATATTGGACGGTAGTTGTTGATTGAAGATGGTGTACCCTTCTTTAATATAGGTGTTACATGGGCCTCTTTCCATTGATCTGGAAATACTGAGTTTTGTAATAGGAAATTAAATAAAATTGTGAGTGGGTTTGCCAGACTGGTGCAACATGATTTAAGGATTTTGTGATTAATATTGTCTGGCCCCGAAGCTTTACCTACTTTTAGTGTTGTAATGATATCTCGGATTTCAGATTCCTTGAAACGCGGGGTTTCCAATTCAAAATCATTTGCCGGAATAAATGGTGGATCTTCGTTTAAGTTTTTTAGATTGGATTGCGCAGTAAAATAATTGTTCAGAGCATTAGCTTTATCAATAGCATCATATAAGATTTTGCCTTGTTCATCTACAAGTGGGGGAATAGAACTTTTATTCTGCTTAGAATTTAGAATATTTGTTTTAACCAGTTTCCACCATTTCTTTTCAGTAAAATTGTTTTCATTGATTTCGCGATCAATTTGTTGATAGAACTCGTATTTTACCCTCCTTACTTCGCCAGTTACATGATTTCGCTGATATCTGAACTTAGCCCAGTCTATTGGAAGATTTGAGCGTTTTGCTTTCTTGTGAAGACGATTTCGCTTACGAATAATTCGGCGAATATAACCATTCATCCAAGGGCTATCCCGAGGACGTACGGTGATTTTTTTGTGTGGTACACACAAATCAATACCTTTTGAGATGATATTAGAAATGTTGTTCACTAAATCATTTGGAAGTACCTCTTTTTCAACGTATAATTGATTCCAGTTAAAATTGTTATAAAACCGATTAATATTTTCAATGTCCATAAGTTCATAGTTCCAGATTGTACGAGAATATGCATGTTCATGTGGTTTTTCTCTACATATTTCAATTTCTATTGGGCAATGGTCATTCAAACCGGCGTCAAGAACATTTGAGGAAACGATGTGATCTGGACAGGAAACGAGACACAGATCAAAAAGACTTGATGAATAGGGCGTTATACGTGTTGGGCGTGTAATGAGTTGTTGTTGGTTTAATCTATTGGCCAAATCAAATATCTTACCAGTAGGATTACGTAGTGTATCGTAGTTAAAGTCACCAAGAATAATACAGTGTTTGTTATCTTCCTTGGCTAAAGAAAAACTTTCTTCTATAGCATCCCAATGTGCCACCGTAGAGTTGGGCTTACGGTAGAAAGAACTTATAAGAAAATTTCCAGTATTCAGTCTAATTTCTACCCAGATTGCTTCGACGCCATTAACATGAAGATCGTGTCTTGGAATGAAGTATATGGAAGATCTAATGTAGATGGCGACGCCACCATAACCATCATCCCTGTTTAGAACAATAGGTGAATGAAACCTTTGCAATGATAGATTTTCCATATTCGTGTTTACTCCAAGCCATGTTTCTGATAGTGTGATGATGTCAACATCTTGAAATTCAACCTGGAGATTGTCAACTTTATTCTCAAGACTACGAATATTTAAGTGAATAATCTTAATGTTTCTTGGCCATGGATTTTGATGGACGTCACCGCATAAGATAAGCAGAAGTAAGTTTAAAGAAGAAGGGGAGAAAGAGAGAGTCACAGATATTGAAGTTCGCACACCCAAAAAGATCCAACTGAAACCTGAAATTGACGTAATGAATTCGCTAACCACAAAATGATAAGACTTTAATAAAATATATAACAACAGTATCAGTACGATTATATCCATTTTTCTTGTGTTTTTAATGTGCGTGTCAATTGTGAGAAGAAGATTATATGAAATTAAGTACATGTGTATGTAAACAATGTTTAAGACGCAAACGATATATACAAACAATGTAGATAGGAACAAGAACATATATACAAGAATTATAGAAGTTTTAAATGATACTTCTATATTTGTTTTGACTATGCGAGTGATTTGGTGGCGGGGGGCGAAGTGGTGTTATGATTTTGAGATATAATGATGGTATATATTTTACTCTGCAGCCAGAGTGTGGTGATGTGTAATATAGGATCATAGCATACAATGAAATATCTGAAACAATATAATAAGAAAAAGTTAGGTAATCTATGGTTATGTATGTTGATGTATATTAATATCATTTAGCAGAGTCAACTGTTTCAACAATAGTTTGTGTACAAAAAGTATTATGTAAGATTTAATCTTACAGAGAGAAATATTTCGAACCAATAAATAGTAATGGACGTGCTTATAGTTTATGATAAAGTCATAGAATAGAGTGTCGTAGTTCAAACCAATATATGGTAAGGTAAGTAGTTTATGGTTTAGGATCAACTATGCTCAAAGTACACAGTGTATGGTATTTGATAATTGTTTAGTTTTTTGCAATGTCTGTTTTCTGTCTTGTCCGCAGGTTTATCTTGTAGATTTTTTGTTTTGCGTGTAGTGCAGTCCTCCTGCATTTACTTATAGGATATAGTGTCGTAGTTCAAACCAATATATGATAAAGTACGTAGTTGATGGTTTATGATCAACCATACACAAAGTACAGAGAGAGAGAAATTGGGTTATAACGTCCACTCAACACAACTATGTCAATTTGGGAATAGCACACAAAGTACGCAATGTATGTAAATATCATAGGGTATACTTGTAATGTCGAGTATCCAGCTAAATACATAAGGTAAGTAGTCTCTCGTTTGTGATCGACTATGATGATTCCTTTACTATACCATAGAATAGAGTCAAACGCCCAGCATTTGTAAAGACTGGAATGTAACAGATCGATATATGATAGTTTATGTATCATGATGTAAGTCCTTTAAACCCATATAGATCTAATATATGACGTGGGAGGACGGGAGGTATCTTGTGGTGTGTGCTAGATAGTGTTTGGCAATATTATGTATCTATAATTATTGCTCAACTATATCTGGTGTATTTGATGCTATATTTCATGGCAAATTTGATAGGGTAAATTAATCGATATAACTATTAATCCACTCAACACAACTATGTCAATTTGGGAATAGCACACAAAGTACGCAATGTATGTAAATATCATAGGGTATACTTGTAATGTCGAGTATCCAGCTAAATACATAAGGTTAGTAGTCTCTCGTTTGTGATCGACTATGATGATTCCTTTACTATACCATAGAATAGAGTCAAACGCCCAACATTTGTAAAGACTGGAATGTAACAGATCGATATATGATAGTTTATGTATCATGATGTAAGTCCTTTAAACCCATATAGATCTAATATATGACGTGGGAGGACGGGAGGTATCTTGTGGTGTGTGCTAGATAGTGTTTGGCAATATTATGTATCTATAATTATTGCTCAACTATATCTGGTGTATTTGATGCTATATTTCATGGCAAATTTGATAGGGTAAATTAATCGATATAACTATTAATCCACTATAAACAATGTAAAATATTTATAGAATATAGTGTAGTTATGTCAAAGCAATGATATGATAAGTGAGTTGATCAATCTATACTTTTTGATCAACTATAGATAATGTATAACTTTCATATGATAGAGTGATAGAGTGAAGTATTTCAAACCAGTATATACTAAGTGTGGTAATCAAATCTATACTTTTTGATCACAACAGATAATGTATAACATTCATAGAATAAAGTGAACAATTTCAAACCAGTATATAGCAAGTGAATTAACTAATCTGTACTTAGTGATCAATGATAATATATAACATTCATAGAATAGAGTTAAATATTTCAAACCAATATATGATAAATGAGGTAATTAATTTTATACTTTGTGATCAAACATCTCAAAACCAATGTGTTAAGGATAACAGCTTTTGTGACAGATGTTTTCGACCTCTTTTAACTATTTACTGCTTAGGTGTGTGAAATAGCTTTATTTTACGTCCGCTTCCACCGAAGTGATATCGCAGACAATTACATTTTATACATATACGGTGATAATATTTACAGTGTGTTTAGTGGAATAATAAGGATAATTTTTTTATATATATGTACAAACAAAACATGATATAATAAGGTGCGGAATTTAATGAGGTGTAAGTTGGGACAATCACAGACACAACATATGACAAGACAGACATGGACGCGGACAAACATTTACATAGACATTTGACAAAACAGACATGAAGGTGGACAAACATATAAACATATTTTATCACCCAATAATACATTTGACAGTAGATATCGCTTGTGTGTTAAATGTGATATCTACAGTGTGGTGATATCACTTTAGTGATATATACACAGTGTGGTGAGATCACTTTACATAAATTTGATTGGTCAATCAAAAAGGAGCTACCTTCTTTTATTTTAAAGAAACCACTTAGTTTAAGTAAAGAGTAACTTTTAAAAAAAAAAAGAAACTGCTTTTATTTAATTGATCTTGAAGGAAAAAACTGGGTCAGTATACAGGGCTATACAATAGCTAAACTGCTGTCAAAAAATGATGTATCACTACGCTATAATGTAAATAGGATCGGTAAAAGTGAAATCTTTAGGAAAGAATTATATTTATTTATTTGTGCATGTAAGAAAGGATTGGGTATTAAATAAAATCTCCAACTCGTGTTTTTTGATACCAAAAAATTTCAACACTCGTTGATAAAGTAAAAACACTCGACAGAGCCTCGGTTTTTTTTAATTTATCAACTTGTGTTGATATTTTTTGATATCAAAAAAACACTCGTAGGAGATTCTCTATATGTACATATATATATATTTCCAGTCATGGTCGGTCTGGTCGTTCTGTCCGGTTGAATGACAGGGCGATGCAACTCTTCCTTGGGGCCTGTTGGTGAGTATAAGTCCTGGTCCATTCTTCCTTCCATTTGGGTTGTTGTCCGGTATGGTGGTGTTGATTCATCTTTACTTCTATAATTCATTCCATTTGTTGTTGGTTCTCTGAAGGAAGAATCCAGCACCTGAAAAGAGAGAAAGAGAAAAGAGAGTATCTGGTCTTATGGTGTTTTGTGGTTTATTTCGTCTAGTAAGGCTTCTGGGGCGGGGGGGGGGGCAAAAATAATAATAATAATAAAGAAAAAAGAAGAATAATAATAGTAATAAAATAATAGTGATATAAGAATAATAATAATAGTAATAAAAGAATAATGATGTAAGTATAATAGTAATAGTAAAGGTATTTAAGAGAAAATTTAAAGGGGACGCTTTGCATTTATGTATCAATAATAGTATCTATGATATAATATTTATTCGTGTGACAAGTTTGTTAGTTTTATTTTAATGTAATTTGTTTGTTTAGTTAGGGTGATTTGCGCTTCCCTCGCTGGGGACGTTTTTACGATTTCACCCTACTTAGTGCGATGTGGTTGATTTGTGTTATTTATTACATGTGTTTTATTTTTAAGTGTTTTTAATTATTTAGATTTGTTTTGTAATTATGTGTAGGATGGCTGGGCTTCCTTCGTGAGGACGTTTTTACTCAGCCATCCTACGTTGTGTGGAAATTTCGTTAGTTTTTATTTTAAATGTAATTTTTTTTTGTTTAGATAGGGTGATTTGCGCTTCCCTCGTTGGGGACGTTTTTACGATTTCACCCTACTTAGTGTGATGTGGTTGATTAGTTTTATTTATTACATGTGTTTGTTCATTCCTATGTTTTAAATGAAGTCCCAGATGGGCTGAGAAGTCCAGTATCTGTCATCAGGTGATGGAGAAAGAAGGGATTTCAGAGAGAGGGTTTTCCCCCTCTCTGTCAGTTTATTAACCATTTGTTGTCGTTCATTGTTCAACTGACTGCAGTTGATTAGTAGGTGTGATGTTGTTGCGATTTGTCCGCACGGGCATTTAATTGGTGTATAGGTGAAGTCTTTAATTACGTTTATAGTTTTAAGTCTAGTGATTAATTTGCATATTTTGATTTAGGGATGATTGATATAAACCTTGTCGACAAGATTGCTGTCTATTTGATAGCGATGAGTATTTTCTTGTTTTAGACGGTTTTCCCATGAATTTTTATTTTTATTTTTGGCTATACTTATAAATTCCTGATTGCTATATTCAAAATGTTCTTTTTCCTTTAGTGACATCCCCTCTTTGGCTAGTTTGTCGGCTTGTTCGTTGCCGATTATATTGATGTGGGAGGGGATCCACGCAAGGATTACCTCTCTTCCGGTATTCTTAATTATTTGATTAATATCCCTAATTTGGCTGATTATTTCCTGCCTGCTTTTTGAGGAATTTGATTCTATAGATTTAATGCTACTCAGGGAGTCGATCAGGATTACGGCTTTATGGTGTGTTTGCGTGGCTAGCCATTCTTTTGCAGTTTTAATGGCAATCAGTTCTGCGGTGTACACAGAACAGTATTCTGGTAACCGTTTCCTGATGTTTAGCTTCGCTTTTGGTATATGAATGCCGTAACCCGTTGATCCCTTTGTAGTATTTTTGGATCCATCAGTGTAGGTTTTGAGATGATCTGCCCATTTGGTGTCTATTAGTTCCATTGTCAGTGCTCTAGCTTCTGTGGGATTAACATGCTTGTTCGTTGTGTGGCTTAGTTGTGTGTTAGTGATAGGATCGCTTAGTTGCCATGGTGGCGTGGCTGAATAGGATTTTGTTTGTATGATTGTTCCTTTCAAACTGTGCTTATTTAGGATGTCATTTGACATCTGCCCGAATGTCATTGGACGAGTATTTTTCCCAGAGCCTATACGTCTAAATTGATTAAGGCATTTATATGTTGGACATTTTTCTTTTAGCATTTGTAGTTTTCCCCAGTACTTGAGTGACAGTTCCTCCCGCCTGAGGTCAAGCGGAAGTTTTCCCATCTCTTGTAATAGGGCAACTGTTTTGGTTCCTATGGCGGCTCTTGTTATAAGTCTTAAAGCTTTGTGTTGTATTGTGTTTAGTTTGTTGAGTTGTGTATCACTTGCATTGGCATAGGCCAACTGCTTAGGTAAAACCTAACCAATATATATACAAAAATGAACTACTTTATCTACTTAATTATATATCAGGGAATTGTGGGACTCAGAGCTCAACGCGCTTTTTCCTTTCAGTATTACAAAGCTATCTTTGAACGTTAATTCCATATATAAACGCATAGTCCCAAATAACCTCGTTAGTTTTACTCAAAATTTCTATAAATACAGTGATGTTTTTTAAAACGTTTTTTATATCTTTAGAACAATCATAAGCTTTGCATTTTTTAGGATTTGATGTGGAACCAGGACTGTTTAGGGTTTTGGTTTACTTTATCACAGAGTTCTTTCCCCTTGCGTTCTTTATATTCTGACTTTGCATATTTTATCACATTAGTGTATACTGTTCTGTAATGCACAAAATTAGTATGATTTGTTTTGCTTTTAAGCTTATGGAATAAGTTTCTATGATGGATAAACATTTCGCGAGCATCTTGACATTTATAATCGAACCACACAAGTGCCGGACTTGTGGGCCGAAGGCCCACTTGCCATACCTGTGACAAGGCCCACGAGGAAATGGAAGCCCGCCCACGTGCGCCGCAGGCACGAGCGCTCAAGGGGGGCCTGGGGGGTTCTCATTTTCCAAGCACCTCAGGCCAGAGCAAGCACCCCCGCATACGAGCGGCGAAGGCGCGAGCGCTCGAGGGGGTCTGGGGGGGGGGGGGTGTTTTTCCCCAAAAATTTTGAACAATAGACAGCCGCAAACCCATTTTCCAAGCACCTCAGGCCAGGGCAGCGGATGGAGATATATGGTGACCTGCGAGCACTTTAATCACACATCCTCGAATACGAATAGAGAAATCAAATTTGTCATAGTCAAGAATTCACAGAATTTGTCATATTCAACAGTACAGATAGTATAATAAATAGATATTCACTGTTCAGAAAATTATTATGATAGATATTCACTGTTCAAGGGTAAAGAGTCCTAATCCTATCCTTCAATTAAATCTATCTTTCTGCTTTTCTTTCCTTTCCCTGTTTCCTCTCCTCTCCTCTTTTACTACCTTTTGTTTTTCTTTTTTTTACTTTTTTCTTTTTTTACTTTTTTCTTTGAGGCTTAGGCCCATATTTCTTTTCGGCTTAGGCCCACTTGCCACAAGTGGGCCCAGTCCGGCACTGAACCACACGTTTCCATTAGTTTGTTTTTTATTCCGATTAATATTGCGATTATTTGTTCGGTTTTTAACCCCTATATTCTTGTAGGTCTCTTCAAAGATTTCATGACAAGGGTTGTCATTTAATTCGTCTATGACACGCTGGTTAACACTGTCAGCTTTAACATTATTGAGTACAGTTGTACTCTTAATGTTTGAGAGGACTCTGTTTAGGTCGTCACTTTTCGATCCATCCCATCGTAACTTTCTTACGCTTGTCTGAAGGTGAGTTATGCGTTGAGAACTAGCAGTAATTTAAACTTCCTGTTGTTCGGCCGAGTGAATACCAAAGCATACTGGTGCCCGATCAGAAAAAAACATCGAAATGACCAATTTTGAACTCCCTGATAATATGAATATTGTTCCAATTAATCAACAGGTAATCTATGACACTAGAACCATTATCGGTGCAATAAGTGAGATTACCAGGTTCTAAGCGGCCATTTAAGATACATAACTCTGTGTTTTTACATGTTTGTATTAGTTTTTTTCCATAGTTATTTACCACTTTGTCGCATGTTTTTCGTTCAGTATGGTGATATTTGGAGCTAAGATAGTTATGAACACTATCATCACAGATTAGGTAATCTTCTAACAAGCCTGTTCTGGAGTTTAAGTCACCACATACTATAAAATTTCCCTGATCCGAGTATAAGGAATTAAATGTTTCGATTGATTCGAAAAAGTTTATATCATAAGTGTTATATAATTTAGATCTGTCATGTGGTACGTATACAAAACAGATGAAAACGTCTTGATGGTTACTAACGAAAGTTTTATCAATTTTCACGACAGCAAAACCATATTCATTAGAATCCACTATGGTAATTTCTTCATAGAGTTCTTTCTTTATGAATATTACTATACCACCGCTGTTCTTGTGTTTCTTTCGTTCTATGACATGTTTAAAGTAGCCTGGAAGTTTGGCTTGAGTGGTATATTGACCAACATGTAAGAGCGCGATGACATCATAACTAGTTATAAAATTCACAAAATTGTCAACATTTAACTTGCGTGTTAAACCGTTATTAATGTTCCAGCAAATAAATGAAAGATTACCTCCATTTATGACCTATTGTTGACTAGCTCCATTATCTATGTATTCTATATCATTAACGAATAGTTTATCTTAAATAAAAGGACGACATGTGAACACAATACAGCAGTAAACTTATGCCAAATCTGTAAGATTACTATAGAGCCCTGTGAGCGTGTTGAACCAACTATGTCATTTCCGGTTTGAATAAAAATTAATGTCTCACTTACAAAATCTTTTTTGCTGTGTGTTACAGAGGGGATTATTTAAAAATATATATTTAAGATTTATGGAAACCTTGTTGAAAATCGTTGGTCTTCCCCTTTAAGACATGCTATTGGTTGTGGGCCATTTTATCTAAGGGGACGTGAAGGTAGCTCGTTGTTCGCTATTCGTTGTTCGTTATTGGCGAAGGTCTATTAACCAATTAGACTCATAAAAACCCACTCCCGGCATATTCTCTCTCAAAGTGCCTTTATTATGTTACTAATTCCATATCTGGTGAACAACGAACCAGCTCGTTGTTCGTTATTCGCCAATAACGAACAACAAACCAGCTCGTTGTTCGTTATTCACCAATATGAAACTGCTAGTTGTTCGGGTAGAAAAACAGATTGTTAGAATCTTTTTCCCAAGATTTTCAAGATTTACTAACCAATTAGACTCATAAAAACCAACTCCCGGCATATTCTCTCTAGCAGTGCCTTAATTTTATTACTAATTCCATATCTGGTGAATAACGAACAATGAACCAGCTCGTTGTTCGATATTCGCCAATAACGAACAACAAACCAGCTCGTTGTTCGTTATTCAGCAATATGAAACTGCTAGTTGTTCGGGTAGAAAAACAAACTGTTAGAATCTTTTCCCCAAGGCTTTGAAGATTTATTAACAAATTAGACTCATTAAAACCTACTCCCGGCGTATTCCCTCTAAAAGTGCCTTTATAATGTTACTAATTCCATATCTCGTGAATAACGAACAACAAACCAGCTCGTTGTTGGTTTTTCGCCAATAACGAGCAACGAATAACGAACAACGAGCTACCTTCACGTCCCCTCAAAGAGTGCCGCGGTCGACTTTCCAAACTCTGGTGAGTCGGCGTTATGGGAAGACACCGTTCCGATACGTATTATGTGACGCTTGGTTTATTTTGGTGACCCTTATCGTGTCCTAATGATTTTTATCGTGTCCTAATGATTCTTATCGTACCCTGCTGGTTTAAATTGTCGTCTCACCAATAATGACACATAGCGTGTCATGATGTGTTTTAATTATCGTCACCTGATTTGATTTGATTTATTTGTTCCTTGACTGATAATCCGTCCATCACCTGATATTTATTGACTTACGATACTCATCCTGTTCTGCTGGTCTTACTAACAGCACCCTGTCGTATTCACCTACTATCTCTTGACTGTTGAAAGTTATTGTGTCCTGCTAATTCTACTAACTCCATCTTGCTCGAATGGTGATATTAAATATGTCCTTCTGGTTATTCGTCCTACCACCTTTTAAATGATGATACTTACCGTTCGTTTTCGCTTGGTTTTATCTACCGTCTAATCTTGATTGCGATGTCTCCCCGGATGCTTTTCTTTTTACTTCTCGTCTTAGATATTGGACTTCATAAATTTCTCTCTTTCCTCCAACCACAATTTGGGTTCGCACCCCCACCCCCCACTTCTATCAACACCATCAAATAATTGCTTCGCTAACCACACCACATTACATTACACTACATTAATTTCTGTATATAAACCACCTCTGTACTTAAACTACGCTACGTCCGATATAATATTGCAACATTGATAGTATAGTTTATTCTTTTTAATTTAAACCATTATACAATTTACGATTATAATTTAAATCGTAATATAATTTATGATTATAATTTCAAACACTGTATTTAAATTGTTGTAAATAGAGAGATGAATTTATATAAGACCCGGCTTGTTTTCAGATCCGAGATTTATATATATTATATTTATATTATGTAAATATTTACTGAATAAATATTATTAGAAAAGAAAATATAACCCACTATCAACAAGGCGTTTAAAGACACAAGCTCATTCTTATGTACAAAATAGTTAATAAAATAAGCCTACTAGTACCACCTAAAATATCTGAAAAAAATCCTTACCCTGTTCGCAATAACAATGAATTGAAACATATTACTGCTAACACTAATTATTATAAAAACTCCTTTTGAGCTTTGGAACAGTCTTCTCATGATATTCAAAACGCGTCTACTGTACAAAATTTAAAAATTAAATTAAGTGCGAATGATCATAAAATACCCGAATACTATTACTACGGTGAACGAAAATTTTAAATTATCCATTCCAGACTTTGAAACTGTAAAAGTGCTCTAAATTTCCATAGATTTTTAATGCATATTTCAAATAATCCGACATGCAGATGTGGTCATATTTTTTTTTTTTTTCTGACACTATTTATTCAATACATATTTTACATAATAAAAGTACACTATATGATTGTGGGATCTGAAAACAAGCCGGGGCTTATATAAATTCATCTCCCGAGGACATTATTTACAATAATAAAATATAAATACATTATATTATTATAAGATTGTAATCATAAAAACAAATTAGTATAGAATTACAAAGTAAATGGTTTTACTCTCATTTGATTAAATTATAAAAAAGAAAAACGTTTTATTGGATACAATATAAATCAGTTAAAGTACGTAATGTAGTAGAAATGTGGTGTGGTAAGCGAAATGGTTATCTGATGTTAATAGCAAGGAAAGGGTAAGCGAAATGGTTATCTGATGTTAATAGCAAGGAAAGGGTAAGCGAAACTCTGGTTGTGGTAGTAGGAGAAAGAAGATATTATTGAGAATATTATTGAGACGGGAGGCGTCTGGCTTTAATATTAAGAACTCGATTTGAATTGAATTCGGACAAGTATTTCCAACCTGTCACGAGGCACTATTTGTCATATGATTAGTGTTTAGATAAGTTTAAATATCTAAGCTTAAGCAAAGGTAAGTCCATAAAAACACGTCAAGTAAAACCCACAAGTACACATTTAGTATGGTCGGTAAGTAAACTAAACAGTAGATGGCAAGTAAAAAAGACGGGAAAAATGCCCACAAAAATGATATGAATCGTCGTTCAGTATGATCAATTTAGATAAGTATATTGATAAGAATGGGTAATCAAGAAACGGCGAGTATTATGTTTAGACAAACAAGAATCGGTAAGTAAACCAACCGGTAAGTTTATACTGTAACAATCAGTAGGTGGTGAGTAAAAGCACGATAAGAAGTATGTATGCCACTAAAATTACCGAACAGTAGGTGGTAAGTAATAAAACATTAACAAGTAAGTATGCGGTGGGTATTAAAGTATCACCCAACAGTGAGTTGATCAAATATATACCCAGTAAGGAAGATCAAACAGGGGACGGGTAAGTGGAATATTTGAAGCACGGTTATTGATTACTTAAATCTATTGGATTGGTTTATGAATAATTGAACTGAAGTGAAAATTTCCATGTTTGTCGACGAAGCGAGAAGGTTGTTTCCGTATAACAGCGTTCTAATCTCCCGGTGAGTACTTGGTAGTAATAGTATAGTTTCTTGTCTTGTTCTAGTAAAATTTGTGCAATATAATAAAAAATGTTCGGAGATAGTAGAAGGAAGAAAGGACTGTTTATATATCGATGTTGATGCGAATATGTTTCGGAAGTGAGATTGGTTGCGTGTAGCGTGAGAATTTAATGTAGAGACTCGGGGTAGTACGAGCAGTGAAAGGTAGTCGGGAGTTTGCTTATTGATCATCTTGTAGAAAAGAGTTAGTTTATGTCTCGTGCGTCGTTCTTTTAACGAAATAAAACCGGATTCTTTGTATATAACGTTATGTGACGTTCCTCTAACAAGTCCAGTTACTGTTAGTAAGGCATCAAGTTGGAGTTTCTCAAGCGCATAAGTCTCGTGGCCTGTACAGTTGTCCCATAGGACATCTGCATAGTCAAACAGAGGAAGGATGAAAGACTTGTATATTATTTCGAGTGACTTTCTAGATAATCTGTATTTTTAACTTCGAAAAAGGTCAATAGTTTTGTTAATTTTGGATATGATGTGGTTTAAGTGATGTGTCCAGGTGCATGATTTTTCAAGATAGACGCCTAAATGTTTGTGAGAAGAAACTTCAGATAGGACAGTGTTGTTGAAAGTCAATGGAATGGATGAAGGGTGTTTTTTTCTGGAGAAAGTAATACTAGTGGTTTTAGTGGGGTTAAATGCTACTTTCCAGGTAGAAGCCCATTTGCTAATGGTTGAAAGGTCGGTATTCAGAATTCGTTTAGATGAGACGGGGTCTTCAATGACATGATATAGGGAGGTGTCGTCTGCGAAAAGTCGTATATTTGATTCTATATCATTAACAAGGTCGTTTATGTAGGCAACGAATAGTAAAGGACCGAGAACTGATCCCTGCGGTACTCCTGTACGAACAATTGACGAGTTCGAAGATACTCCGTCGATTACTACGCGCTGTTGTCTATTTGATAAATAACTTTCCAGAAGCGAGTGGATATTTCCACGAATACCAATAGCATGAAGTTTTGAAAGAAGACCTCGATGCCAGACTTTATCAAAGGCTTTGCTTATGTCGAAGTATACTGATCTGACTTCTTTGCCTTCGTCAAGAGCTTTACATATTTGGTCATATAGATCTAAAAGTTGGTAAACTGTTGAATCGTTCTTGATGAAACCAGATTGGAGCGGTGTTAGTATCTTAAAGTCAAGAACGAAGTTGTATATATATTTGTAGAGGCATCTTTCGAAAATTTTACCAATGCAGCTTAATAAGGAAATGGGACGGTAGTTGTTAATGGACGATGGTGGACCATTCTTTAATATCGGCGTGATATGCGAATCTTTCCATTGATCAGGAAATACTGAGTGTTCTAGGAGAAAGTTAAACAGATTTGTGAGTGGGTTAGCCAAACTGGAGCAACATGATTTAAGGACTTTGTGATTTATACCATCTGGCCCTGAAGCTTTATTAATAGATAGTGACGCGATAATATCTTGGATTTCTGATTTTTTGAATATTGGTGTGTCTAGCTCAAAATAATTTGCCGGAATGTATGGTGGGTTGTCGTTTGGGTTTTCTACGTTAGACTGCGCCATGAAATACTCATTTAGGGCATTAGCTTTTTCAACTGCGTTGTTCAAGTTTTGCCTTGTTCGTCTACAAGAGGGGGGATAAGACTTTTGTTCCTCTTAGAACTTAGAACATTTGTTTTTACTAGTTTCCACCATTTCTTTTCGGTAAAATGGTTTTCACTGATTTCTTGGTCAATTTTTTGATAAAACTCCTTTTTACTCTCCTAACTTCGCCAGTCATATAGTTCCGCTGATGTCTAAAATTTGCCCAATCTATCGGCCCATTTGATCGCTTAGCTTTTTTGTGGAGACGATTTCGCTTCCGTATAATACGGCGAATGTGACCATTCATCCACGAACAATCTTTTGGGCGTACAGTTATTTGTTTATGTGGTACATATAAATCAATACCTGATAAAATGACGCTAGAAAAATTGTTTACTAAGACATTTGGGACTAAGCCCTTCTCCACGTATAATTGATTCCAGTTAAAGTTGTTATAAAACCGATTTAAATTTACAGTGTCCATACATTCATAGTTCCAGATTATACGAGGATATGCACGATCGAGTGGCTTGTCTCTACATATTTGAATCTCGATTGGGCAATGGTCACTCAAGCCGGCGTCAAGAACATTTGAGGAAACGATATGATCTGGACAGGAAACGAGACATAGGTCAAGAAGGCTTGATGAATAGGGCGTTATACGTGTTGGGCGTGTAATGAGTTGATGTAGGTTTAATCTATTGGCCAAATCAAATATCTTACCAGTAGGATACCGTAATGTATCATAGTTAAAATCACCAAGAATAACACAATTCTTATTATCTTCCTTTGCTAAAGAAAAGCTTTCCTCTATGGCAGCCCAGTGTGCCACCGGAGAATCGGGCTTACGATAAAAAGAACCTATAAGAAAATGTCCAGTATTTAATCTAATTTCTGTCCAGATTGCTTCGACGCCATTTACGTGAAGATCGTGTCTTGGAATGAAGTGAATGGAAGACCTGATGTAAATGGCCACGCCGCCATAACCATCGTCCCTGTTTAAGACAATAGGCGAATGGAAACCTTGCAATGATATTTTCTCTGTGTTTGTGTTTTTACCTATCCAGGTTTCTGACAGTGTGATGATGTCAACACCCTCAAATTCAACCAAAAGATTGTCTACTTTATTTTCAAGACTCCGAATATTCAGGTGAATAATTTTAATGTATCTTGGTCCTGGATTCTGATGAATGTCACCGCATATTGTAAGCAGAAGTAGTATTGAGCGAGAAGTGGAGAAGGAGAGGTTACCACAGCGCAGAGTTCGCATACCAAGGGTGATCAAGTCACCTCTGAAATTGACGTAATTTCGCTTACCACTGAATAAGAAGAGTATGATAAAAGTAATAAAAGTAGCAACATGATTTTATCCACTTTTCTTACGTTTTTACTGAACATGTACATTTTGAGAGTATGATTGAATAAAATTGAGTACTTATCATTTATATGTAAACAATGTTTTGAAAGTAGGCGGTACATACAGATACATTGACAAAGTAAATCAACATATATACAAAAATTATAGAAGTGTAAAAGGTTTGACGGAAGCAAATGTTTGTATATGTAAACAATGTTTAAAATGTATGTGGGGTATAATACAAGATGGGCATATTTTAAGTAATAAACATCAAACGTAGAAAACTTATATACATTAGGGGTAGAGATTAATATCTCGATTGTGTCTTGGATGAGGATCGGATCGTGATCAATATTCATATAGTAGTGGGTAATTTCAGTATAAGCCAGAATGGTTTATAAGTCACAATTATCAGAGTGACAAAGGTAGATGTGTAGTGGTTTACGAGTATGACAAGGGATATGTTCATTATGGTAATGATTGGTATAGGCAAACATGCATAATATTAATCCTAGCTATGCGGAGATGAATACCATATAATAGTGTTAGGCATGTAGGGATACATAATATACTGGTAGTGGTAAGTATGTACTGTAGGGACAAACTATCTAGTAATTGTAGTTTTGGAGGGATATATTATAGTAATGGTAGGTATGTAAGGATACACACATTATAGTAATGGTGGGTATGTAGGGATACACACATCATAGTAATGGTGGATATGTAGGGATACACACATCATAGTAATGGTAGGTATGTAGGGATATACACATCATAGTAATGGTAGGTATGTAGAGATACATCATAGCAATAGTGGGTATGTAGGGATACACACATCATAGTAATGGTGGGTATGTAGGGATACACACGTCATAGCAATGGTGGGTATGTAGAGATACACACATCATAGTAATGGTGGGTATGTAGAGATACACACACCATAGTAATGGTGGGTATGTAGGGATACACACATTATAGTAATGGTAGGTATATATGTAGGGATACACACATCATAGTAATGGTAGGTATGTAGGGATACACACATAGTAATGGTGGGTATGTAGGGATACACATATTATAGTAATGGTGGGTATGTAGAGATACACACATCATAGTAATGGTAGGTATGTAGGGATACACACATCATAGTAATGGTGGTATGTAGGGGTACACACATCATATTAATGGTGGGTATGTAGGGATACACACGTCATAGTAATGGTAGGTATGTAGGGATACACACATCATAGTAATGGTAGGTATGTAGAGATACACACATCATAGTAATGGTAGGTATATATGTAGGGATACACACATCATAGTAATGGTGGGTATGTAGGGATACACACATCATAGTAATGGTGGGTATGTTGGGATACACACATCATAGTAATGGTAGGTATATATGTAGGGATACACACATCATAGTAATGGTGGGTATGTAGGGATACACACATAATAGTAATGGTAGGTATGTATGGATACATCATAGTAATTGTAGTTTTGGAGGGATATATTATGGTAATAGTAGGTATGTAGGGATACACACATAATAGTAATGGTGGGTATGTAGGGATACACACATAATATTAATGGTGGGTATGTAGGGATACACACATCATAGTAATTGTAGTTTTGGAGGGATATATTATGGTAATGGTAGGTATGTAGGGATACATATAGTAATGGTGGCTATGCAGGGATATAAAAGTCATAGTAATGGTGAATGTACATCATATCGCAAGATGGCGGAAAGTGGAAGGTTGTGTGTGTGAGTCTCTCTGACTAACCTACAATCATTTTAAGAATGGGATTAAGTATAAAAGTATAAAAGTGCTATAAATAAAGTATAGATTATATTGTTGTGGTTAAAAAGATGATCTTATTGTTTGATTACTGCTGATTGATGGTGTATAAGATGTATTGTTGATGTCGAGTAGATTGAACTTGAATTTGAACTCTGTAACTAGGGACGCTACCATCATAACTATCTCTCACGTGCGTGGAGTCTCATCTTTTGTTTGTGATCATAAACAGGACTGCTCGGTGACATAACAATTGAAAGACATCTATGTATAGTTGTGATTATGTCATTTGAAAAACTGAGGAAAAGACTTACATCGGCCTCAGGTATTACAAACCCCAAAAAGTCAAAAACGCTTGATTTTGAGCTTGATTCGGGTGATGAACTAGATTTTGAAATGGAGGACAAACTAATCGACCGATTTCTCGTTGTGCTCCAGGATGAGAGAGCTGTATTTAAAATCGCCAACACACTTGCAAAGATCATAAGTCCTCAGGTTGCTGATGCTGTCGTAAAATTACAGAAGAAGGTTGATAAATTGGAGTTAGAACTGCAAGAGAAAAACGCCCAAATAAGCGAGATATACAACAGATGTGATGAACTTGAACAGTATGGAAGAAGAGAAGGGGTGCGTATCTCAGGAATTGAAGAAAAGCGAGAAGAAGACACAGACCAGCTAGTGATTGAAGTAGGTAAAATAATTAATGTACCTATTACCAGAAATGACATAAATAGAAGTCATAGGGTAGGCCCGCCTGAAGCGTATGATTCTGTTTCCAAACCTAGATCAATCATAGTGAGGTTCAAGGGCTACTATACTAAACAAGCTTTCATGAAGAACGCCAAAAGATTAAAGAATATACGTCCCCCTAAAACAAATGCCGGTGTCAATAGTGTTAATGATTCAAGTGAGGAAACATCGTTGAAGACCCAGGAAACAAGCGACACTGTTAATAACGATTTGTCTCGCGTTCCTCTTGTGATGAGAAGAAATAACATATTTATTATTGATGACCTAACTAAACTAATTATTAAAGGACAAGAAAATATCGCAAACTTGGTGTAGTGATGGGATCATCTTTATAAAAACCCGAGATGGATCAACAAAACTAGTAAGAAATATTAGCGAGTTTGGTTTGAGGCAGTCTGTGAGGCAACAAAGATTAAAATGAGATTTACCAAAGTAGGCGATGCTACAACAACAGATCCGCAGGCAGGTGAAGATTCTTACTTAAATATATCGAAAATGGAACTTTAACTTTATATCTTACGTATATTAATGCATATTATTATTATTATCATTATTATTAGCTTAACTTAGATAACCCTTTTAACAGATAGTGTGTCAGTCATATAATTATTTACCCATGACAAATCCACACATGCTCTCTTTAACATTCTACTGAGATTAAATACTGCAACAGGTATGATGTTTACATAGTGCAGCTACCTACAGTCTCAACACGTGAACGCATGAATATATAACGGTTCTTGGCCCACTTATACTAACTAATACGTCGAAAGTAATCTCAGAAAGTATTCGAATAGATTGAATGATAAATGTAATAAGGATTGTTGACATTTACAAACATTTTATTTAAACCATATTAGGTTGTATAATAGTTAGCTAATAATATAAATCCCGTATGTAATAATTAACAGCTGTATACTGATGTAGTAGCATTTGGGCGCTCTTTGAAATTAGCCAACCTTGAAGCTTATCTTTTCTACTTATAAAAACAGATTCATTATATCATAAATATAAATAAGTTAACTGATTCAAATATACGGAGTCAGCTATTAATATGATTGAATCAGTGATGCGACAGATTATTTCATAGTTTAAAGAGTTTTCTTACATCTTAGAATAATGGAATCATTTATTGATATAATGAGTCGATACAAAATTGAAGAATAGCTTATATATTCTAGTCTATTGGGTTATTTTAAGAGATATGATTAATTCAGAATTGCAAAATATTGAAACATTCTAGGATATACAGTCATCCATTGATATTTTAGGATGTTGAGTCAATCGTTGATATCACTAATTATTTCAATAGTAAAATAAATTTTATGTATTCTAGTTAGTAGTATTTATTGATTATCTAATTGATATGGTTGATTATATCATATTTAAACGGATGTTTATACATTCTAGCATATAGAGTTATCCATCGACAACTAAAAGGAAATTATAGATCCTAGAGTATGGAGTATTTCATTGATGATTTTTTTATAAAAAAAACATAAAAGAAATATTATATTCTAGAACATGGAGTCTTACATAGATATTATGATTGATTATTTCACAATTAAAAGGAAACTTATATATTCTAGTATATAGAATCATTGGTATGATAGATTGTTTCAAATTTTAAAAAAAAAACGAAAAAAAAAACAAACCCAATTATACATTGTAATGGTTATAGTCTAAACATTATAGTAATTTAGAGATATTTTTGTTCCAAAGTTGGATGAAAGTTGAAACATTCTAGGATATACAGTCATTCATTGAAATTTTAGAATATGGAGTCATTCATTGATATCACTGATTATTTCAATAGTAAAATAAATTTTATGTATTCTAGTTAGTAGTATTTATTGATTATCTAATTGATATGGTTGATTATATCATATTCAAACGGATGTTTATACATTCTAGCATATAGAGTTATCCATCGACAACTAAAAGGAAATTATAGATCCTAGAGTATTGGAGCATTTCATTAATGATTTTAAAAAAACACATAAAAGAAATATTATATTCTAGAACATTGAGTCTTACATAGATATGATTGACTATTTCACAATAAAAAGGAAACTTATATAGTCTAGTATATAGAATCATTGTTGATATGATATATTGCATCCAAATAAATAAAGGAAATAATACACCTTAGTATATGAATCCACTCATTGATATGACAGACTATTTGTTAATTACAAGAAAGTTTATATATTAAATATTCTAGTATGAAGTTATCAATAGATATGGTTGATCATTTCATAACTAGAGAAAGATTATATTATAATCTAGTATATGGAATATGTTATTAATATCATTGATTATTTCATGATTAAAAGGAAGTGTGTACATCCTAGTATTTTGGATCGCTCATTGATAGGATTGAATATGACAGTCATCCACCGATACAATTAATTACTTCATGATTAAAAAAAACAAAATTATATATCCTAGTATGAGGAGTCTTTCATTGATATGATTTTACAAAAGAAAACAAAACAAAAAAAAGTTTACGTGATCTAGTATAATGGAATTACCCACATAGAGATGACTGACTTAGTGACATGATTGATAATTACTTAATTAAAGGAACCTAGTCATTGATATCAGTGACAAGAGGTATTATTCCATAAAATACTTTAGTATAATTTCAGTCATTCTTTGGTATGATAGATTGTTTCAAAATTGAAAAAAAAAAGATTATACATTGTAATGATTATAGTCTAAACATTATAGTAATTTAGAGATATTATTGTTCCAAAGTTGCATGAACGTTGAAACATGCTAGGATATACAGTCATTCATTGAAATTTTAGAATATGGAGTTATTCATTGATATCACTGATTATTTCAATACTAAAATAAATTTTATGTATTCTAGTTAGTAGTATTGATTGATTATCTAATTGATATGGTTGATTATATCATATTCAAACGGATGTTTATACATTCTAGCATATAGAGTTATCCATCGACAACTAAAAGGAAATTATAGATTCTAGAGTATGGAATATTTCATTGATGATTTTAAAAAACATAAAAGAAATATTATATTCTCGAACATATGGAGTCTTGCATAGATATGATTGATTATTTCACAATAAAAAGGAAACTTTTATATTCTAGTATATAGAATCATTGTTGATATGATAGATTCCACCTGAATAAAGGAAATAATACACTTTAGAGTTATCCACAAAAATGACTATTATCTCAAAATTATCAGAAAGGTTTATACATCATGGGAGATTTATGTTAGAAAATAAAATTATCCAATTTTTTGATTTTTTTTTGATTTTTTTTATTTACATAATAAACTTACACCTATTGTATATTACTGATCATTCTATAACTTTATATAACAAAACATAGCATAATTAATTAATGATACGATACATTGTAAGATGATTGCTGATTTTCACATTTTTATTAATAAAAACCCCAGTAGCGGTTTAAGTTTACTCGTTCTCACCCATTCTTGGTTTGATCTTGGTCAAATGTTCCACCCCTTCCTCGCTTATATGTATATATGTTCACATCTCATTCGCATACTAAAAATTGTACATATTTGTCACATATCAATGTATGTATATAAGTTTATTTCTCTTAATATTATCTCGATTATTACTATTTTCAAAAGTATTGTAATTGTTATTATCATCATCGTCATTATTATTATTATTGAATTGTCGTTCATCGCCGTCGCCCAAGCTAGTATTACTTATTATGCAACTACGAATTACTTATATATTTTATTGATTACGAATTGAAAACCCTATTTTATTATACTTCATTACATTATAAGATAACAAAATTGCGTTCACTTATCCCAAAGTGTTGTGACGTGGAAAGCAATCCTGGCCCACCATTCTCCATCATCCATCTCAATGTTCGAAGTCTTCCAAATAAATTAGACCTTATCCTGCCTGAATTTTCAGGAATAGATATTTTAACCTTTTCAGAAACTTGGATTCCTAATTCTTATGATATTGATTTGTTAAAACTAAAAGGTTACCACGCACCCGTATTATGCAATCGTATCGTAGGCGTTGGCGGTGGAGTTGCTATTTACGTTAAAGAATCCATTTATTTTAAACATCGTAAAGACCTAGAAGTCTTGGGTATTGAAGCCACATGGGTAGAAATAACCAAAGACCAAAATTCTTTCTTGGTAGGCACATTTTATAGAAAACCAACGTCACATACTTCATATTGGAAATTATTAGAAGAAAGTTTCGCTTTAGCTATTGACTCAAATAAACCATGTATTATTTTGGGTGATTTTAACATTGATTTTTTTAACAATAGTACTAGTAAAATCCATGATATCATAAACCGGTTTAATCTTACGCAAACAGTAAAGGATGCTACACGTATTACTCCTAATTCGTCTACCCTCTTGGATCTTGCTATTGTTTCGTGCCCTGCATTTATAAAACAAACCGATGTTCTTGAATGTAACTTAAGTGACCACTGTCCAGTAAAACTAGATTTAGCTTTTAACACACAATCAGGCAAAAGTTTTAAGCGTACTATTTGGAATTATGAGCAAACTAATTTTACAATATTGAACAAATTTTATCTTGAAACTGATTGGGATGTTTTATTTACTAATGACAATTCTCCGAACTCAGTAGCTGAATGCGTTTCAAATAAAATTATTGAAGGAGTTCATAAATTTGTACCCCATAAAGATGTTGTTATAAGACCACGTGATGTCCCATGGATGAACGGTTACCTAAGGCGTATAATACGTAAACGTAATAGAATTCACAATAGAGCTAAAACCCATAATAGTCCTGATACATGGAAACTATTTCGTGAATACAGAAACTTTGTTATATCTAAAGTAAGAAAATGTAAACAAGAGTACTACGATAATATTGATAATAAAATTAACTCTGATAAATTAAATAAAAGGGCTTGGTGGACACTTGTTAAAAGTCATGCTTTTCATACTGGCAAATCCCCCACGGAATTACCCACACTAAAAGTTAATGATAGGCTGTTTTATGGAGATCGTGAAAAAGCTAATATTTTAAATGACTACTTTTCCAGTCAGTCTCATCTTGAAAATGCCAACGATGAGCCACCGCAAATTTACGTTAATCCGATTGAAATTGAACAACCTATTTACACAACAGCTGAAGTACACGATCAGTTAATCTCACTTTCGATAAATAAAGCCAGTGGACCTGACAGAATTAACAACATTATTTTGAAAAATTGTGCTACGTCATTAAGTCGCCCCCTCTCCAAATTGTTTAATTTCTTACAAAATATATCTGTATTTCCGGACATATGGAAACAGGCTATAGTAGTTCCAATCTTTAAGCAAGGTGATATTCACGACCCCTCAAATTATAGACCTATATCATTATTAAGTTTACTTGGAAAAGTCTTTGAACGACTAATTTACAAAGATATACACAATTTTTTATTAACTAATCATCTATTAAGCCCTTTACAATCGGGGTTTAGAATAAACGACTGTACCATTTATCAATTGATTGACATATATGCTTATATTTCTTCAGCTCTCGATAACGGTAAAGGAGTAAAAGCTATCTTTTGTGATACTAGCAAAGAATTTGACCGTGTGTGGCATAAGGGTTTGATTCACAAACTGAGTTGTATTGGTATTCGTGGTAAACTGTTAACTCTTATATTAGATTATTTGTCGAACAGAAAACAATCGGTAGTCCTCAAAGGCGAAAGTTCTAATTTAAATAATATAGCCGCAGGTGTACCCCAGGGATCGGTCTTGGGTCCACTACTTTTTCTTATTTTTATCAATGATGTTACTGAAAATATAAATTCTAATATTCGTTTATTTGCAGACGATACGTCGTTGTATATAACAATCGAAAACCCAGGCGAATGTGAAAAGGTATTAAATTTAGATTTAAAGTTGATTAACAACTGGTCGACTAAATGGAAAGTAAGATTTAACCCCCTGAAAACAGTTTCAATGACTTTCTCTAGAAAAATATTCCAAACCTCTTTTAATTTAAATTTTAACAACGTAAATATTCAGGAATCGATACACCACAAACATCTTGGTCTTTTTTTTACAAAGTAATTGTCAGTGGGACAACCATATTGAATATGTAATATCCAAAGTTAAACGCTCTATTGACTGTCTACGTGGTTTAAAATATCGAATTTCTCGTAAGTCTCTAGAAATTATCTACAATGCATTCATCCTACCCTTATTTGATTATGCTGACGTCGTTTGGGACAGCTGTAATAAATTCGAGTCTTTGAAATTAGAAAATCTCCACTTAGATGCACTGAGCACAATAACAGGTCTCGTTCGCGGCACTTCCCATAACGTACTTTATAATGAATCTGGATATAACCCACTATCAACAAGGCGTATAAGACACAAGCTCATTCTTATGTACAAAATGGTCAATAAAATGGTTCCCCCCTTTTTAAGCCTACTAGTTCCACCTAAAATATCCGAAATAAATCCCTACCCTGTTCGTAATAACAATGAATTGAAACATATTGCTGCTAACACTAATTATTATAAAAACTCCTTTTTACCTTCAACTGTTGAGCTTTGGAACAGTCTTTCTCATGATATTCAAAACGTGTCTACTATACAAAATTTCAAAATTAAATTAAGTGCGAATGATCATAAAATACCTGAATACTATTACTATGGTGAACGTAAATTTCAAATTATTCATTCAAGACTTCGAAACTGTAAAAGTGCTCTAAATTTTCATAGGTTTTTAATGCATATTTCAGATAATCCGACATGCAGATGTGGTCACACTCCAGAAGACAGCGATCACTATTTTCTCAATTGCCTCAACTATGCCACTCAGCGTATGTCAACATTAAATACCCTCCCACTTAAATCAAAACATTCAAAAGCTTTTTTTTATGGGGATCCCAACGGAAATATCTCGTATAACGAAGTCATTTTTAAACAAGTTCACAAGTATTTTAAACTAACTAAACGCTTTGAATAAATAAGAATTAGCTGGCGATGGTGATTAATGTTAAATGGATATGATGATAATGATGATGATGATGATGACTATGTTGTGTAAATATGTAATATATACTTGTACATTATGTACATTTTAGTAATTGTATTGATATGTGTATTTAATATATTTATTAAATAAGGAGACGAATTAATATAAGCCCTTGGCTTGTTTTCGAATCCTTAACCTTTGTCATTGTATGTATAATATGTATCTTATTTGAATAAAATATTGTTTAAACCAATGTACAAAGATACGTACATACATTTTGTAATGGTAGGTGTAGCGATACACTCATTATATTAATGGTAGGTATATGTGTAGGAATACACTAGTAATCTTAGGTGGGTATGGAGGGGTATGTTTAATCACAACGGCGGGTGTGTGGTGATATATGCTTAATAGAAACCGTGTGTGTGTTGGGATACATACATTATATTAATGGTAGGTATGTAAGGAATACACTAGTAATCTTAGGCGGGTATGGAGGGGTATGTTTAATCACAACGGCGGGTGTGTGGGATACATGCTTAATAGAAACCGTGTGTGTGTTGGGATACATACATTATATTAATGGTAGGTATGTAGGGAATACACTAGTAATCTTAGGTAGGTATGTAGGGGTATGCTTAATAACAACGGCGGGTGTTTTATGGTATACATGCTTAATATAAATGGTGGGTGTGTTGGGATACGCACATAATATTAATGGTAGGTATGTAGGGATACACTCTAATAATCAACGGCGGGTATGGAGGGGTATGCTTAATCACAACGGCGGGTGTGTTGGGATACATGCTTAAAAGAAATGTATTGTGTGTTGGGATACATACATTATATTAATAGTAGGTATGTAGTGAATACACTAGTAATCTTAGGTAGGTATGTAGGGGTATGCTTAATAACAATGGCGGGTGTGTGGGGATACATGCTTAACAGAAATAGTGGGTGTGTAGGAATACTTACATTATAGTAGTTTTGGATATCTAGGAAAAGACATGCATAGTGTAATATCAATTATCATAACTATTGGTATACATCTTTAAGTCTATATTTAGGCAGTGAAACAAGAGGTAGATATACAATATGTACTTTTGATTATCATAGCTAAGGTTACACTTTTATAAGACAGTATTCATAAACTATACCAGAGGCAGGTGTTTCAATAATCATGGCCGGATGTATACATATATAGATCAATATTTATGCCCAATGATAAAGACAGGTATGTAATTATATCAATTTGGCATAACTAAGGGTATCTTTAAAATATTGTTTTTGACATGCTGGTACAGCGCTGAAGGTATGCGTACAGCTATAATACCATCTTAAGATAACTAGGGGGTACATCTTTAAATCAATCGATGTCGTAATTATACAATGTTAATGGCCAGATGTGGTCATATTCATGAAGACAGCGATCACTATTTTCTCCTTTGCCCCAACTATGCCACTCAGCGTATCTCAACATTAAATAACCTTCCACTTAAATCTAAACACTCAAAAGCTTTCCTTTATGGTGATCCCAAAGAAAATATCTCGTATAACGAAGTCGTTTTTAGACAAGTTCATAAGTATTTTAAACTAACTAAACGCATTGAATAAATAAGAATTAGCAGGCGATGGTGATTAATGTTAAATGAAGATGATGATAATGAAGATGATGATAATGAAGATGATGATAATGAAGATGATGATAATGAAGATGATGATAATGAAGATGATGATAATGAAGATGATGATAATGAAGATGATGATAATGATGATGATGATAATGATGATGATGACGACGACTCATTTGTCAGTGTACATGTATAATATGTATCTTATTTGAAAAAAATATTGTTTAAACCATATATGTATTTGTTTTTACTTTTATGTAATTCATTGTTAATAAATTTGTTAATTAGTTTAAACCTAGTAGTTTAGAAAACAGACTACTTGTAAACACCATTGTATTCGATAATCCCCTTGCTTGATTAATCCCCCCATGAGAACAATAGCAGGGGACACAGTGAGATTTCCCTATAAACTTGTCGGCCTTCGTTTGAAGAGATCCATGTTTTTATAGGACCCAATTAACGGTGTTAAAGATTTTATGAATCTATGTTAACTCTGAATATCATCAAATCACCGAAAAAGTGTTAACATATTCGCTCACTCAAACAATTAGTGTCATTTTTAAAGATATAAAATCCGTTACATTATCCGAAATTGTTATAATATTCTACAATGGCAAACGCACAACTTAAATTCAGCTTTGCAATCCCCAGAATATTTTACCAACTCTAAACAATAAATGACGAAAAGCCCATACGAACGTTTTTGAATTGATCATATTTTTGCAACAAGACAATATTAATGAGATTAGAATCGTTCAGTATGAGGGGGGGGGGACAGGAACCGCCAAAGAAAAGATACAAATATGCTCAAATTCAAAGCAAGCTCCAGGAATTGAAACGAAACACGAGGAAGATGTATTTACTATAGTCTAGTATTTAGACAGGGTGTCTTCTTTGTATTATATTATAGTTGTTTTTATTTCTTTTTTGGCAAATTAAATTCATTTTTGTTATAGTATAGTTATGTTTTTTTTTTCTTATCCGAAAACTGATGTTAAAATTGTGGTTGATTGGTTACAGTTGGGATTATAAAAGTGTAAATTCTTATCATAACAATCTATAACACCATTGCTACGTTTTAATCCATTTTAATCCCTAGTGCTGGATTCCAGTGAAGCTGTCGAAAACAATAACTGCGCCTTCCGGATAAGAAATAAAAACATAACTATACATATAACAAAAATTAATTTAATGCCATCCTTCTAGAGTGTTGTTGGTTCCGGGCCCCTCTGTGTTGTAGTGGTTCCACTGATGAGTTGTCAAATAAGAGATAAAAACATAACTATACTAGAACAAAAATTTATTTAATTTCCTTAAATAAATAAAAAAAAGTAACTATACTATAACAAAAATTAATTTAATGTCGTTAAATCAATTAAAAAAATCATAACTATCCTATAACCAAATTCTCCAAAAAAGAAACATTACTATACTATAACACAAACCTCGCCAAATAAGAAATTAAAACAACTGTAATATAACCAAAATTTGTATTGGGGGTGTTATTCTGAATATAATGAAAACAGTTAAAAGAAGTGTGGAAATTGGGATCGTTTATATAAACATGATGTTAATATGGGTGTTAATTGATACTCAAAACACCCCTAGCTAGTTATTTAAAAAAATCTTCACATGACAATTCTTTAGAGGGTCAACTTTCTTAATGAGAGCGAGAAGCATGGTTCTTAAACAAATATCATAGTTATAGGCCTAATTTGAACTCTAATTGTCCTCTCTACAGCTTTCCCCAAATTGTATTCTGTTAATATGGAAGTCTGTCATTGCTTTGGGCTGTTTGTTTAAGAGATTGGCTAGGTCAACCTCATTAGTTTGATCCGTGCCTCAACATGAGTTTGATTCGTGCTTTTACATTTCGCTTGTAGCGCTAGAAGGAGAAGAAGTCAAACCATGTCCTCTAGTTATACACAACGCTATTGTCTGGGCATATCATTAAAGTTGCTGTGATAGTCTACATTGTTTTAAATATATAACTTACGAGTTTGCCCTTTTTATACGCCCACATTTTCAAGTGGACGTATTATGTCGCCACCCCTGTCCATTCGGACGTCCGTCCGTCCATCCGGCCACAATTGTTCTTGGACTATCTACAGGTCACAATTCTTATCCGATTTTAACGACACTTCAAATATAGGTTTATCCCCAAAAGATCTCGACTGCTTTCGATATTGGCAAATATCGGATCATAACTTCATGGATTATGGCCTCTGATTGTAAAATCGTGATTTTTCGTACAATATCAGGAGTATGGGAATAAAGGGATCGAAAAATGAAAACGGCATCTTTCATTGTTAAGCGACTCGTGTACATGTACATAAGAGTGGATACAATCTGTACGTATATAACCAACGTATAACAAACGTATAGAGCATATATAGAGAGCTATTTTTCAAAGTGGCAATGATGGAAGTAAAGGTGTTTAATGTGAACCAATATCTGGAACTACTTTTTGTCCCATTCGGAAAACTATTTTTAATTCCATTTACAATTCCAGTAGATCTCCGAAACTATAACAGATAGAGTTCTGAATACTGATTTTCCATGTTTTAAACAATTAGTACTTATTACTATTGCGAAAGAGACGGGAAGTGGTGTAAATATTTAACGTGCACGAAAATTGAAAACAGGCCCTGATTATGTCAATTCCCACCCGATTTTGGAAAAAGTTATATTTTTGTACAGCTGGGGATATTGCTGGTGCGATAACGGCCGAATTCAAATACCCAGGCTTTCTGATTGTTTCTTCAAAAATTTGAAAATTTACTAAATTTGTTATTTCTTGGAATTTTGAGTTTTTAATTACATATTTTGATAGTCGGCGTCTGTTCGATTCTACCGATATATGATTATCATGATTTGAATTGTTCAACTCTAATTTTCAATTCCCTTCTATCGCAATGCGGATGCAAAGAACGTGTCAATATCTGAGTTACGCAAGTGTGTGTTGCTGTTCTTCTTTAGGGGAACCCGTCAATCTGGTGGCCAAGGTGAAAGCCGTTCAGTCTTGCAAGCAAGTCTAGTTGAGCTTTAATATTTCATATGAAAGCTAATTGTTTTTGTTAAGATTATTATTCCTATTTTTATTAAGCTTTCATATTTTAATATAAAAGCTTATTGTTTTTGTTAAGATTATTACTCTATTATTCGGTTTTCTCAGAATTACCCATAGGATCTTTCTGAAATTTTTACCTACCCCCTAAAAAATGGGTGGTGGCTGTTGGGTAAATATATTTTCAAAACTTTTTTCGTTTCCGAAATCACCGACACTACTGATTCGTACACAAAAAGTGGAAATTGTAGCACAAACCGAAAGTGCCACCATCTTGAAAGGTGAAAAAACCCTAACGCTTTTTTGATATTTTTTTTAAAGACGAAGGAATTATATTTTCCGAATCCTTTAAAGAAAGCCGAAAAACGCTCGCGAAAAGAATTTTGATTTAGGTCAACTGATGGACGCCATTTTGAATTGAAAATGAACAACAGTGAGACCAACTTGACAACTTCTTTAATAGTTTCACGGTTTTCATGAAATTTAGTTTGGAAGTAGATCTCACTTACGCGACTTTAAAAATAACTTTAAAAATTTTCTCAATTACCTCCCCTTGGAGAAATTAAGGATCAAAATTTTTAAACAAATCGACGAAATATAGGTCAGATTTCCTTGAATTTTTTTTTACAATTCGGATTTCTCAGAATCTACCCATAGGATCTTTCTGAAACTTTCACCTACACCCCCTAAAACGGGTGGTGGTTGTTGGGTTAATGTATTTTCAAAACGTTTTTCTAATCCGAAATCACCGTCCTTGACGAACAAACACATTTGACTTACATTGATGTAACTTCGTGACTATTTGACCTATTTTCTGTGGGTACCTTGTAATCTTGACTTCAAATCTGCACTTTCGGATTTAAGAATGTCGAAAATTCGTCGCTGTGATTTCAAACCGGAAGTTAAATCAAAATAACAACTTCTTTAATAGTTGCACGATTTTTATTAAATTTAGTATGTAAGTAGATCTCGCTAATGCAACTTTAAAAATGTCATTAGAAATTTTCTAAATTATCTCCCCTTGGTGATATTAAGGATCAAAATTTTCAAAAAAATCGACGAAATATAGGTCAGATTGCCTTGAATTTTTTTTTACCAGCTACAGCACTACTGATTCGTACACAAACAATGGAAATTGTAGCACAAACCGGAAGAGCCACCATCTTGAAACGTGAAAATCGATATTCCTTTGTTGATATTTTACTTACAGACAAGGCAATTATATTTTCCGAATCCTTTTAGAAAAGCCGAAAAAACAGTCGTGAATAGAATTTTCATTTTTGGCAAATGATGGACGATTTCGAACCGGAAGTTAAAATCAAAATGACAACTTCTTTAATAGTTGGGATCACGGTGGCTAAGTGGATAAGGCGCTGGTTCGCTAGCCTGGAGGTTGAGTGTTCGATCCCTGCATTGGCCGAGAAAGTTCATCTCGATTTTCCGGCGTGATTTCCCCTTGTCAGTGATGCAGAAGGAGGGCCTGACAAGGACAGCTGCCTAGTCGTTCGGATGGGACGAAAAACCGAGGTCCCGTGTACAAATTGGAGTGCACGTAAAAGATCCCTTGGCAGTTGGAATTCGATATAAGAGTAGGCCGTAGCGCCGCTGCCCGGGCAAAATTTCCCTCATTGCACACTGTGGCGTATGCCCGTCTTCAATTAGCCCAGGTACGGTGCTTAAGCGTAGGACGTTAAACCCCATTTCATTCATTCATTCATTCTTTAATAGTTGCACAATTTTCACGAAATCAAGTATGTAAGTAGATCTTACCAATACGACTTGAAAAATGTCATTATAAATTTTCTAAATTATCTCCCCTTGGTGATATTAAGGATCAAAGTTTTCAAAAAATCGTCGAAATATAGGTCAGATTGCCTTGAAATTTTTTTTTTACTAGCTACGGCACTACTGGTTCGTACACAAAAAATGGAAATTATTTTGTAGCACAAACCGGAAGTGCCACAATCTTGAAATGTTAAAATCGATATTCCTTTGTTGATATTTTACTTACAGACAAGGCAATTATATTTTCCGAATCATCTTCGTAAAGCCGAAAAACTGTCGGAAATAGAATTTTCATTTTTAGCAAATGATGGACGCCATTTTGAATTGAAAATGAGCAATAGTAAAAAATCCACTTGAAAACATGCAGAATTGGTCGTGGCTTAGAGAATCTGTCTCTTATGTACATAGTTAATACATTTAAGGAAAGCTAATGGTCGAATGTTTGGTTTTTAAAGATCTCGAAAAATTCGAAAAACCCCTTTGATGTTTTCCGTGCCGACAAGGTTGTTTTCGAGTTAGCTTGTTTTGACTTCGCGCATGCGTTACAATGGAACCAAAGGTATCATGAGTACCAAATTCCGGTGAGCAACTTTTTACTTTAGTACCTAGGTACCCTGAAATTTTCAAGGTGATACCTGCATTTGTTCAAGTCGTTTGATCGTGGCACCTCGTGTGTCATGACTTTGCGCATGCGCTACGCTAGAACCAAAGGTACCATGAGTACCAAATTCCGGCGAGGAACTTTCACGTTGGTACCTAGGTACCCTGACATTTTCAAGGCGATACATGCATTTGTTCAAGTCGTTTGTTTGTGGCACCTGCCATTCGTGTTTTTTTCTAAGTCAATTTATAAAGCTTCCATGAATATTATTTTGCCCTTGTGTAATGTTTCTAACTGTATCTCGCGAGTTTTTGACCAATTGTAATTGTTTTTTTTTATTAGTTTGTGTGGAGTGGACGTTAAACATCATTTGTCTCTCTCTCTCTCTCTCTGGATGAACTTTCTCGGCCAATGCAGGGATCGAACACCCGGTCTTACGCACTTAGCCCTGCTCCATTAGGGACCCCGTGCGCGCACTGTATCAAATCATAAAGCCTGTCATTGAGTCAACTGGTGTGGTTTCGAATCCCCGGTTGTACGTGGCAAGGAGTTAGGTCGCCTGTAGAACCTTGTTGGGTGTCTCGGGTCCTCCAATTCCCTCCCACTGCTAAAGACACCTACGCGCACGCGAATTATTGAAATAAAAGTAAACCATATGTTATTGTCCTCGCCATGATAACCAATAAACGGATTTCCTCGATTATGAACAAAATAGTAAACTTTGGTTATTATAATCTTACCTGTGTGTTTGTAATGAACTCCCGTTAAATAAAATCCATTGCACAACTAATTATCACAACTATGAACACCAGTTCTCTCTTGAAAAAATTGAAAATTTACTAGTAATTTCGACGGAGTCGAATGTCAACAATATCCTCGTGTTTATTGGACGAATCCAATATACCTGTTGTGGGGGTGGCTAAACATTGATAGATAATTTGGCAATCACGTGATGTGATCAAAACAAAGCGCGAGTATTTAGAGCTTTTGAGTTTAGGCGACGAAAATATCGTTATTCCCGACCTCTGTTCTGAGGCTATTGTGTAATCCTTACCTACTATTTTTTACCTTTATTCTTATTTATTCGCCTAAGAAATCATTTCTTGCCACAGCCGACACACATTTTTAATGATTAAAAACATACACAAAATATGTTTGATCTGAAAGCCATTACGCGACCCGAACATGCGCAAACCGCATGTTTTATTCATCGCTAAATTATACTTGAAAATTGTGTTATTAATTAAAAAATTGTGTCAAATATATTGATAAATGGTTCCTTTTGGTGGGAAATAAAGAATCACGTTGAAAAATAGAAGGAAGGTTGTGTTCTAAAACAGCCTGAGAAGAGAGGTGGGTAAGAACGGTACTTTACCGTATTTTCATATTGCAGCCTGTATATGGCACGACAGGAACTGTCAGTGAACATCGTCCGCTCAGAGACAGTTCTTAGCGGAAATACTCCAGTAACATTTTTAAGCGTGTTGCGAAACCCTCAAAGTGCCTATTGGGTGGGTTTGAAATGCTAATAAGCCCGTAAGAAACGGAACATTAGGGCCTAATTCCCGAATTGACAGAAATGTAATAAGGCCCGTAAAATGAATGTAGTTGTTTTTGTGCGGCATTCGTGTTCAAAAGAAAATTATCTCATCCGTGTCTCTAATCAAATAAATAAAATAAAATATTTCAAAAGGTAAAGCTATAAAATTTGCAGAGATTTTACTAGAATATAAAAGACGGTAATGTGTGCGAACGCTCAAACTCAATGCTAATTGTCCTAGGTATCCAGACCACTCGGACCAAAGACTACTCGGACTAAGACCAGGCGGACCAAAAAAAAGACCAGTTGGACCAATTAAATTATGTTATTAGGCTAGAAGATGTGCTATTTATTTATTATTAAATCACAATTCAAAGAAGCAAATAATTCTTATACGGAATTCTTATATTTAGAGTCGTTTAGTTCAATTATCTTGTGTACGGAAAATAAATCAACGATAATGGTGCCGAAAACAATATCAATCTAATTTTTCTTATTTACTCTTGCAATGAGACTCGGTATGTCCGGACTTTTGACAGGTTCTACATAATACTGTTCTTATCTGATAGCCTAATTTTTACTTTTTCCACATTCGCGGTATCCCCAGTGGTTTCATTCCGTTCTACCCCACTAACCCCTGAGTTAATATATGGGGGTGGGGGGACACGTTTTCAAGTTATCCGTCCTTGATGCGTTAATATTAACAGCACATAATCAATCTCCCAAACAGAGTTGTCTTCCTTTGCAGTCCACACTATGCTGGATAGCGAGACTTGCGTGGAGAATGGCACATAATAATACGAAGACCCCTTTTTGAATGCCCCTTTTTAAACGTGACTTATGTGGTACTCGGTATCCCCCCAAAAACACTTCATTATTGGTTCGAGTTAAAGTCATATTAAAACAAACACAATTATCAATTTATTAAAATGGCACTTTATTATTTGTTCGAGTAATCATATTAAAACAAACGGAATCATAAATTTATTAAAACAACACTTTATTATTGGTCCGAGTCGTATTTCTGTTGGGTCCGAGTAGTCGGTTTGTTTAGGCCGAGTGGTCTATCAGTTGGTCCGACTGGCCTTGAACCGATTGGTGTTGGTCCGAGTAGTCCTGTCATCCCTCACCCGAAATGGTATTTCCCACGTAAACATCTGCCATATTGGAAAATTTCTCTGGGAAGTTTGTGATATTTCAATTTTTCAAGAGAGTACGTGTTTTCATGGTTGTGATAATTAGTTGTGCAATGGATTTTATTTAACGGGAGATGATTTCAAACACACAGGTAAGATTATAATAACCAAAATTAACTATAGTTTGCTCATAATCGAAGAAATCCGTTTATTATTTATCATGGCGAAGACAATAGTCCTGAAATTACCTAAGTTTGTGTCGAGTGGACTTTAAACCCCATTTCTCTCTCTATCTCTCCCTCTCTCCCTCTCTCTCTCTGTTCTCTCTCAATTTCACCCAATAACCGTAGGGGATCACGTGGTTAGCCAGGTTTTTCGGCGTGGCTCGGTTTCCCCTTGTCAGTGATGCAGGAGGGATCGCCTGAGTGACAGAGGAAACCTGCCTAGTCGATCCGATGGGACGAAAAACCGAGGCCCCGTGTACACATTTGCATGAACATAAAAGATCCCTTGGCAGTTGGAATTCAGTTGCTGCCCGGGCAAAAATTTCCCTCATAGCACACTGTATGGCGTATGCCATTGCCCGGCTTCAATGTTTCTAACTATATTTAGACCTGTAACTTCGAGAATTTTTGGGGGATCACGGTGGCTAAGTGGATAAGGCGCTGGTTCGCTAGCCTGGAGGTTGAGTGTTCGATCCCTGCATTGGCCGAGAAAGTTCATCTCGATTTTCCGGCGTGATTTCCCCTTGTCAGTGATGCAGAAGGAGGGCCTGACAAGGACAGCTGCCTAGTCGCTCGGATGGGACGAAAAACCGAGGTCCCGTGTACAAATTGGAGTGCACGTAAAAGATCCCTTGGCAGTTGGAATTCGATATAAGAGTAGGCCGTAGCGCCGCTGTCCGGGCAAAATTTCCCTCATAGCACACTGTTGGCGTATGCCCGTCTTCAATTGGCCCAGGTTAGGTGCTTAAGCGTAGGACGTTCAACCCCATTTCATTCATTCATTCATTCATTCGAGAATTTTTGACCAATTTTAATATTGTTTTTACGTAAAAGATCCCTTGGCAGTTGGAATTGAGTTGCTGCCCGGGCAGAAATTCCCCCATAGCACACTGGATGGCGTATGCCATTGCCCGGCTGCAATGTTTCTAACTATATTTAGACCTGTAACTGTATCATAAAGCCTGTCATTGAGTCAACTGGTGTGGTTTTGAATCCCAGGTAGTACGTGGCTAGGAGTGAGGCCGCCTGTCCAACCTCGTGGGGTTTCTCCGGGTCCTTCAATTTCTTCCCACTGCTAAAGACCCCTACGCGCAAGCGAATTATTGAAATAAAAGTGAACCATATGTTAGTCCTGAAATTACCTAGTTTATGTCGAGTGGACGTTAAACCCCATTTCTCTCTCTCTCTCTCTCTCTCTCTCTCTTCTCTTCTCTCTCTCTCAATTTGGACCCAATAACTGTAGGGAATCATGTGGCTAGCCAGATTTTCCGGCTCGGCGCGGTTTCCCCTTGTCAGTGATACAGGAGGGATCGCCTGAGTGACAAAGGACACCTGACTAGTCGTATTGTTGGTTCGAAAAACCGAGGTCCCGTGTAAACATTGACGTGCACTTAACAGAGCCCTTGGCAGTTTGAATTCGATATAAGAGTAGGTAGCGCCGCTGTCCGCGCAAAATTTCCTTCAAATCACACTGCATTCCCGTCACTATTATCCCGGTTTAGGATCAGAACAGTAGGACGTTGATCCCAATTTCATTTCATTTAGTTCTATGCTATCAGGGAGGGGGGTCACGTAGCTAAATTGGTATGGTGCTGGCCCGCTAGGCTGCAGGCCGAGTGCGCGATCCATGCATTGGCCGAGAAATTTCATTTCGATTTTCCGGCGTGGTTTCCCATTGTCAGTGATACAGACGGAGGGCCTGACACGGACAGCTGCATAGTCGTTCAGATGGGCCGAAAAACCGTGGTCCTGTGTACACATTGGCGTGCACGTAAAAGATCCCTTGGCAGTTGGAATTCAGTTGCTGCCGAAGACCTGTAACTTCGCGAGTTTTTGACCAATTTCATTTAGTTCTATGCTATAAGGGGGTGTTGCGTGGTTAAGGTGCTGGATCCCTAGCCTGGACACCGGGTGTGCGATCCATGCATTGGCCGAGAAGATTATCTCAATTTTCCGGCGTGGTTTCCTCATTGTCAGTGATGCAGACGGAGGGTCTGGGACGGACAGCTGTCTTGTCGTTCGGAAGGGACGAAAAACTGAGGTCCAGTGTACCCATTGGCATGCACGTAAAAGATCCCTTGGCAGTTGGAATTCAGTTGTTGCCTGGGCAAAAATTTCCCTCATAGCACACTGTATGGCGTATGCCCGTCTTCAATTAGCCCAGATGCAGAAGCGTAGGCATTAAAACCCATTTTATTTATTTCTTCTATGCTATAATAAATGCCGACAAATCATTTGAACTTGTTACACAATACCAGTCTCACACGCGGCATTGTTTTTACATTTCGGTTTGTGTTTCATTACGAAACGACTCCTCAGCTTGTGTTTTTGATTAATTGTTTGCCTGGATGCGGTGTTTCTAACGATATTTAGACCTGTAACTTTGCGAGTTTTTGACCAATGTTAATACTTTTTTCTTGTTATTTTCTTTTACGAGCAGAACAGTAGGAAGTTGAGCCCCATTTCATTTCATTTAGTTCTATGCTATATAGGGGTCACGTGGCTAAGTGGGTAAGGTGCTGGCTCGCTAGCCTGGAGGCCGGGTGTTCGATCCATGCATTAGCCGAGAAAGTTCATCTCAATTTTCCTGCGCGGTTTCCACTTGTTATTTTCTTTAAGTACACGTGACAATGAATATGAAAGCTTTCAAATCTGCATGGGACAGTAGCAGATCTAGTTATTATTTTTTTTGTGTTTTATCAACAAATCGGATTTATCAGAATCTACCAATAACCCCCCCCCCCCACCCCAAAAAATAAATCCTTAAAGGAAAGCCGAAAAACGCTCGGGAAAAGAATTTTTATTTAGGTCAACGCCATTTTGAAGTGAAAATGAACAAAGTGAGACCAACTTTTTTTATTATTATTATTATTAAGAACATTTATATAGCGCACAATACACATAGTGCTCAAATGCGCTTTACAAAGTAAGTAGTAAAAACAATACACAACACACAAAGTACAATACTTAATTCAGAAATAAAATAAACTAACATAAAGTTTAATAAACTTATACATAAAACTGTAAATAATATAATATCAGAAAACTATTGAATAGAAAATAAGACTAATGATATATCACGATCTGGATCAAAATACACTTTCTTCGAAAAATACTTTAATTATAAATTCAAAGCTTCTTTAAATAAATGGGTTTTAATATTTTCGGTGCATGAATACTGAATGCTCTATCACCTATTGTTATTAATCTCGATCGCTTTTGACATAACAGTGAACAATCAGATGAGGACCTCAAAGTTCTAGAGGGCGTGTAAATTTGAATTAAATCGCTTAAATATGGAGGGGCATTGAGGCATTTAAAAAAGTAAGAGAAGCAATTTATATGCGATTCTAAAACGAATGGGTAGCCAGTGTAATTTGATTAATATAGGGGTAATATGATCAGTATGTTTAGATTTAGTAATAAGCCTAGCAGCTTATGGACCATTTGAAGTTTGTGAACTAAATTATCAGGGATACCAGCTAAGAGAGAGTTACAACTGTCCAGTCTAGAAGTTACAAGTCAATTTACAGTGGTTTTTATAACATCAGGGGCCAAATTTGTACGAATTTTACTTATGTTTCTGAGATGAAAGTAACATACTTTACAAATATTATTGATATGATTGCTCATGGTCATATTACTGTCCAAAAATACACCAATATTTATGGAGGACTTAACAGGTTTGATATTGTGTGACCCTATTAAAATGTTAACATCACTTTTCAATTTCAACACAGACGATTTGGATCCAAAAAGGATGTACTCTGTTTTATCGTCGTTTAATTTTAAAAAGTTAACAGACATCCATGATTTTATTTCTGATATACACATTTCAATTTGTTTCTTTGAATAATTAGAAGAGGCAGGATTAAAGCGATATAGAGTTGAGTATCGTCCGCGTACAAGTGAAATTCTACACAATATTTTTGAGCAATGTCTCCAAGGGGGGGGGGTGTATAAACTGCAAAAAGAATCGGCCCTAAAATTCAGCCTTGGGGCACTCCACAATGAAGGTCCTTCTGCTCAGAGAGCTTGTTGTTTATCAACACTGCCTGACATCTTAAATGAAGATAAGACCGAAAATTTGCCAGAGAAGAGTCAGACACTCCAAATTCAGAATATAGCCCAGACAGTAACATTTCATGGTCTACAGTATCAAATGCGGCGGACAAATCTAGTAGTACCAGCATCACACATTGGTTGTTGTCCATGGACATCAAGATATCATTTTGAACTTTTAGTAGAGCAGTCTTGTTTGAGTGATATCTTCTATATGCACTTTGGTATTTATCTAACACATTATTTTGACACAAATGAGATTTAAACTGATTTTCGAAAGAAAACTTAAATTTGATACAGGTCTGTAATTTTTGTCAATGGTCGGATCAAGTGACGCCTTCTTTATAAGGGGAGCAACGTAAGCTATTTTCATAGTCTGTGGAAATATACCGAGTTAAAGTGAAGTTTTCACAATATCTAATATGGTAGGGAGGAAAAGGGGTAGGTTCTGTTTGATGAGCCAGGAAGGTGCTGGATCCAAAGAACAAGATGCGGATTTCATGGAGTTGATTATGTTACATAGTTCTTTTTCACTAAGAACGTTAAATTCATCAAAAGCGCAAATGTCATTTGTTTTAGTAACTTTTTTTTAAAAAAACACTAGAGTTGAAATTGCTAGATCATTACGTATTTTAGATATTTTTTCAGAAAAGAAATCAGCAAATCTGTTTGGAAGATCGGCACAATTTTCCGTAGGGAGTGTAGTTTTGCCGTAGTTCGGATCTAACAAAGCATTAACAACTTTATAAAGGTCCATCTGTTGATTTGTACTGTTAGATATATTTTTCGGAATAAAAGGCGCATTTCGAGGATTCAATAAGTGATTTAACATTTAATCGAGCAGAATTATAAATGTTCTTGCGGACTTATAACCCAGTAAGGCGCCATGTTTTTTCGCTGGAATTTCGGACTTTTTTGGCTGCATCAATGTCTGAGTTATATCATTCCGATCCAGGACGCAACACTACAGATTTCTTCTGGAGTAGGAGTACTTAATAAAAAAAATCGAATTATCCCTTTGATGTTTTCCGTGCCGACAAGGTTGTTTTCGAGTTAGTTTGTTTTGACTTCGCACTTGCGCTACGCTGGGACCAAAGGTGCCATCAGTACCGGCGATAAAAAGTTTCACGTTAGTACCTAGGTACCCTGAAATCTGTATTTGTTCAAGTCGTTTGTTTGTGGCACCTACTGTGCGTCGTGACTTTGCGCATGCGCTACGCTAGAACAAAAGGTACCATGAGCACCAAATTTTGGCTTCAAACTATATTTAGACCAATTTTAATATTTTTTTTCTTGTTATTTTCTTTAAGATACTTGGTATAATCGATGGCACGTGATGATGAATGTGAAAGCTTTCATATGTGCTTGGGACAGTAGCAGATCTATGTTCTTATTCTTCTTATTATTATTATTATTCTTTTTCCATTTTTAGTAGATCTCAGCAACTGCTTGTCGCATCGTTACAATTTCTTCGGTTTTACTGGAAATGTAGGTGTGACTTAGAGGATATAGCTATTTTGAACGCTCTGTGACAATGCGAAATGTCCGAAATCAACGAAGCTATTGTTATTAGATATATTGCAGTAATTTTAACAATAATCATTCGATTTTAACTATCGGGACATTTTGGCATAGCCAGAGACATGGCACAAATCAATGTTACTTTTGATTTGTGATTTTCGGCAAATCTTCGCAGATATTAGGCACCAAATTTAGAAAATTTTAATTTTTACAAAAAACTTTTTTATTTATGAATATTTTTTAGTCGTGTTCTACACAGAATTAAAGAGCCATCTGACTTGAGCAAAAATGTGAAAATTGTTTGTCTCAGTGATTTTCCTTGGCCGCCATTGGCTAATTCAGCTTTTCAGTCCTAGATTATTTATATATTGTTCGATTTGTATAAATCAAAGTTCATTTGTCATTTTTTTTGTTACCGGAAGAGTTATTTGTCGGCACCGGAAGTGGCGTAATTTGACCAAAAACTACAATTTTGACGGTTAGGTACCATTTTTCGAAAGCAAATATCATTTTTTTTTTTAAATAATATAACCAAAAGAGTGTGCCCTCTAAAGGCGCAAAAAAATTGTCAGCTCAGTTTTTTTAATTTTGATTTCATTTTCGAACAACTTAGATTAAGAGGTGAAAAAAATGTGAAAAAGTGACCCATTTACAACCCATTCAGACATTTTAGATTTTAAAATATTTCTACGTAACTTTTATAAACTTGTAGCTATATTCAATATGAAGAACGTGTATGTTAAAATTAGTTTGTAATATAAGCAGTTGCCTAGAAATGCGCAATTTTGCGTAAACCATTGTTTTCGTTATTTTGCCTGTAAAATAGTCAAATTTTATTGGATTTTCACAAAAGTGACAGCATTTGGTTCAAAAAGCAAGTATGCGTCATATCAAATTGGTTACAATTTAAAATTGACACCGGAAATGACGACATTTTGTCAAAAAGTGCATTTTTGACTTTTAAAATTAATATTATGTTCAACCAAGAATTATTTTATATGTCTTAATAATTTAACTTCTAGTTTAAATTCACATATTAATAAAATTCATACGGTCATTTAGATATCATAAAATTGTTTCTAACTTGTTTGGTTGCCGAGAAATAGACGGTTTTCTTCTAGTCATTTTTGAAGGTCAATTATTATTCGATTTTCCTAAAATCTTCACTGTGGGATACCTAGTATTATTTACGATGTCATACAAGTAATTTAAGATTTTCAATATAACCGTAAGTAACGTCATTTTTTTCAAAAACCCTATTTTTAGCCATCAAAACAGATATTTTTTTCAAATGATTGGTAATGTTTTTAAAATTATTATATTTGATTCCCTTCAACAAGTGTACATTGACAATTTCGATTTAGTAAGCGAATCTGTTGTGTCAGATATTATTAAATCGTCAGGCCCCAAGACCTGCCCTCTTGACCCCCTCCCCACATCTTTACTAAAAGAAAACCTTAATTTAATCTTACCTGTGATTACTGATATCATAAATTCTTGTATCCAAGAACGAAAAGTACCCGATTGTTTTAAAGTTGCTAATGTCGTTCCAGTTATTAAAAAATCAACTTTAGATAGAAATGTGCTAAAATATTACCGTCCTGTATCAAACTTAAGTTTTATCTCCAAAATTTTTGAAAAATTTATAGCCAAACAACTGATAGAACATATTGACACACACAACCTTCATGATAGTCTACAGAGTGCATATCGTAAGTTTCACAGTGTTGAGACGGCGCTTATCAAAGTGCAAGATGATATATTAAGGTCAATAGACAATAGAAACTGTGTTCTTTTAGTACTCTTAGATTTGTCCACAGCCTTTGACACCATAGATTCTACTGTCCTGCTACAAAGACTTCAGACAGACTTTGGTGTCAAAGGCTCTGCACTTCAGCTACTTGAAAGTAATCTTACTGATAGAAAGCAGAGGGTTGTTATCGGTAATGTGGCGTCAGACTATCATAAGAATTCATATGGAGTACCACAAAGGTCGGTCCTTGGACCCATTTCATTTACTCTTTATACTGCTCCAGTTGGTAAAATTGTTAAAAGACATGGTCTTGACTATCAAATTTATGCTGATGATACCCAGCTGTATTTAAGTTTTAAAGGGACAATAACACTCTAGCTGGCTTGACAGGTTCCGAAAAAAATAATGAGCCTAAATCTAACTACTAGATGTTTAAGTGTCCTCCCTGTTGTGTAAAGTATCCATTATAACCTATCTTACTTGTCCAGAGGTTTCGAAAATATGTTTAAATCCATGTTGCATTTGAAAGTGCTTACGTAAGGCTTTTCAAACCATGTTACGGCATGTAGTTGAATTTTTTCAATTTTTAAAATTAGGTGTGTTAAGATGAAATTTGTATCATTTATTAATTGGAATATTGTAAAATAGTATAATTTTATGACCAGAATAAAGATTGGGACATATTATTCAGTTACAACAAGAGTGTTATTGGGGCTTTAATCCTTTAAATGCGAATGAGCATGCTTTGAGCAAATCTAATATTGAGCAGTGTATCAATGAAATTAAATTATGGATGTCTGTAAATTTTCAATGCTTAAATGGTGATAAAACTGAATTTATTTTGCTTGGATCTAATCATAACCTCAACACCATAACTGATTCTACTTCGATTAAGATTGATGGAAATGAAATTACTCCTAGTAATTCTGTTCGCAATATTGGAGGTTATTTTGATAGTAAAATGACCATGTCTAATCACGTGAACAATATTTGTAAATCCTGCTACTTTCATATCCGTAATATTGGCAAAATTCGTAAATTTCTTTCCCCGAATTCAACTAAAACGTTTGTTCATGCTTTTATTACTTCAAGACTTGATACTTTTAACTCACTTTTATCCGGCTTACCCAATAAATTAATATACAAATTGCAAAAAGTTCAAAACACCGCTGCACGACTTATTACCCTTACGAAAATACATGATCATATTACTCCCATACTTAAACAACTTCACTGGCTTCCCATTCCATATCGTATTCAATTTAAGATTCTTTTAACTGCTTATAAATGTTTTCATGGCTTAGCCCCATCTTATTTATGTCATCTAATTGAATTGAAAAACACACAAATGCTCGCAGTCTCCGTAGTTCAAATGACAGTTATCGTCTCAAACCAAGATCTGCTAGAATGGTTACATATGGTGAAAGATCGTTTTCATTTCTAGCCCCAAACCTGTGGAATGATTTAAACCATCTGGTTCTGATACTGATATTCGTTCCAGCCCTTCAGTACAATCTTTTAAATGTGCTCTTAAAACTTACTTATTTAAACAGGCTTTTAATAAGATATATATTATTTTATTATATTGCATCTTTTTGTAGTCTTTTAGTTGTTTTATATATTTTCTGTTTTACTGGTATATGATTGTAAAGCGCTTCTGAACACCGTTGGTGGAATTAGCGCTATATAAATGTTTTAATAATAATAATAATAATAATAACTAGATCTGCTACTGTCCCATGCAGATATGAAAGCTTTCATATTCATCGTCACGTGTCATGAAATATGTCAAGTATTTTAAAGAAGGTAACAAGAAAAAAGTATTAAAATTGGTCAAAAAGTTACAGGTTTAAATATAGTTAGAAACATTGCACCCGGGCAAAAACAAATGATCTGAAAACATTGGTTACATCGTGGGGCATGCGCGAAATTAAAAGAAATTATGGTCGATTTAAGAATTTGGGGTTTATTTTGGAGTTGTTTGGTAAATGACGGCGGATCTAAGGTGGCGGCCATAATACAATATAAAACGCGTTGAAGAATGAACAAATTTTCGTTACGGGTTTTAATTCGCACCGCCCGAGCAACGTTCCGAAGGTCCGATTACCTTCAAATTTGCACCGATTGTACCTCACATATTAAAAAAGAAGAGTGTGAGATTCAAAGAACGTTGAAAATCAATTCAAAACCCACCCCATCCACCAAAGTTGTTTTGATTAAAAATAGTCGTATTTTATCAATTTTTATAACTTTTTATATATGAGCAATGGATCTAAATACTCATACCTATCAAACATGGAAGCATGTTCCTGAAGCAACGGACGCAAGTTTTACAACAGTTAACCGTTGCTTCAATACTTGGCTATTCCTAAACTTTTACACTGGTTGTGTTTACACGTTACTAATTAGCATTCAAAGCATTGTCCAATCAGAGGTCGTGGCACGTAACACACTCACAATGTAGCACGTGACTGTAGTAAACAAATATGGCAGCCCCCACAGAAAAAGAACTAGACAAGTTTACAGCCGTTGAATGTTTTTTTCCGCTAACTCACTGACAACTAAAAACGCCGGTGTAAATGTTAAACGTCGATGAATCGAACCTTGACCTTTGCATTTCGATTGTCACATAGACATTTTAGCTAGAAGCGCGAGACCTGATAATCGTGACGATTTTTTTAAACGCAGGATAAATAAAATGAATTGAAAGTAGTCTATTTTTAGTGACCTATTTAACGAAGGAATCTGACTGGATCACGGTTGAGGGCTTATACCCAATCAAATTTAGTGCCGAAAAATGAAGAGTGTTGAGTGAAGGGCTTGATAAGCTGTATGTAGTTAAGGCGAGATCAAGCCTTCTAATGAAGATGACATGAAAGAGGCGATAAAATCACGTTGCATTTGCAATTTCACAATTAATTATAACCAATTTTAAATTCCGAAAATCGATTTTTTTCCGTAAATTGTCTTGTATAGAAAAAACGACCAACGGCAGGTGCTAAGAACAAACGACTTGAACAAATGCAGGTATCATCTTGAAAATTTCAGGGTACCTAGGTACCAACGTGAACAGTTACTCGCCGGAATTGGGCACTCATGGTACCTTCGGTTCTAGCGTAGCGCATGCACAAAGTCATGACGCACGGTAGGTGCCACGACCAAACGACTTGAAGAAATGCAGATATCGCCTTGAAAATTTTAGGGTACCTAGGTACTAACGTGAAAAGTTCCTCGCCGGAATTTGGTACTCATGGTACCTTTGGTTCCAGCGTAACCCATGCGCGAAGTCAAAACAAGCTTACTCGAAAACAACCTTGTCGGCACGGAAAACATCATAGGGGTAATTCGAATTTTTGAAATATTCAAAAACCAATCATTCGACCATGAGCCAGGTTATCATTAAATGTATTAATTATGTACATAAGAAACAAATTCTCCAAGCCACGACCAATTGTGTATGTTTTTAAGCCCATGAATGTGGATTTTTCACTATTGCTCATTTTCAATTCAAAATGGCGTCCATCATTTGCCAAAAATGAAAATTCTAATCCCGACAGTTTTTAGGCTTTTCTAAAAGGATTCGGAAAATATAATTGCCCTGTCTGTAAGTAAATTATCACTAAAGGAATATCGATTTTCACATTTCAAGATGGTGGCACTTTCGGTTTGTGCTACAATTTCCATTTTTTGTGTACGTATCAGTAGTGCCGTAGCTAGTAAAAAATAAAAAATTCAAGGCAATCTGACCAATATTTCTTCGAATTTTTCGAAAATTTTGATCCTTAATTTCTCCAAGGGGAGATAATTTTAAAAAATTCTAATAACATTTTTAACGTCACATGAGCAAAATCTACTGACATACTAAATTTCATAAAAATCGTTCAACTATTAAAGAAGTTGTCATTTTGATTTTAACTTCCGGTTCGAAATCGTCCATCATTTTCCAAAAATCAAAATTCTAGTCGCGACAGTTTTTTGGCTTTTCTAAAAGGATTCGGAAAATATAATTGCCTTGTCTGTAAGTAAAATATCAACAAAGGAATATCCATTTTGACGTTTCAAGATGGTTGCACTTCCGGTTTGGGCTACAATCTCAATTTTTGTGTGCGAATCAGTAGTGTCGTAGCTAGTAAAAAATAAAAAAATTCAAGGCAATCTAACCTATATTTCGTCGATTTTTATGAAAACTTTGATCCTTAATATCACCAAGGGGAGATAATTTAGAAAATTTATAATGACAATTTTAAAGTCCCAATAGCGAGGTCTACTAACATACCAAAATTTCATGAAAATCGTGCAACTATTTAAGAAGTTGTCATTTTGATTTTACTTCCGGTTCGAAATCACAGCGACGAATTTTCGAAATTAATTGCAGATTTGAAGTAAATGTTACAAGGTATACAAAGAAAAAGGAATAAGTAAAATAGGTCAAATAGTCACAAAGTTACAGCAAAGTAGGTCAAATGCATTTGTTCGTAAAATTCGGTGATTTCGGATTCGAAAAACGTTTTGAAAATATATTTAACCAAGAGCCACAACCCATTTTTTTTTTGGGGGGGGGGGGTACGTAAAAATTTCAGAAAGATCCTATGGGTAGATTCTGAGAAAACCGAAAAGTGGATAAAACACAAAAAAAAAATTTTAACTAGATCTGCTACTGTCCCATGCAGATATGAAAGCTTTCATATTCATCGTCACGTGTCATGAAATATGTCAAGTATCTTAAAGGAGGTAACAAGAAAAAAGTATTAAAATTGGTCAAAAACTCGCAAAGTTACAGGTTTAAATATAGTTAGAAACATTGCACCCGGGCAAAAACAAAATGATCTGAAAACATTGGTTACATCGTGGGGCATGCGCGAAATTAAAAGAAATTATAGTCGATTTGAGAATTTGGGGTATATTTTGGAGTTGTTTGGTAAATGACGGCGGATCTAAGGTGGCGGCCATAATACAATATAAAACGTGTTGAAGAATGAACAAATTTTCGTTACGGGTTTTAATTCGCACCGCCCGAGCAACGTTCCGAAGGTCCGATTACCTTCAAATTTGCACCGATTGTACCTCACATATTAAAAATAGAAGAGTGTGGGATTCAAAGAACGTTGAAAATAAATTCAAAACCCACCCCATCCATCAAAGTTGTTTTGATTAAAAATAGTCGTATTTTATCAATTTTTAAAACTTTTTATTATGAGCAATGGATTTAAGTACTCATACCTATCAAACATGGAAGCATGTTCCTGAAGCAACGGACGCAAGTTTTACAACAGTTAACCGTTGCTTCAATACTTGGCTATTCCTAAACTTTTACACTGGTTGTGTTTACACGTTACTAATTAGCATTCAAAGCATTGTCCAATAAGAGGTCGTGGCACGTAACACACTCACAATGTAGCACGTGACTGTAGTGAACAAATATGGCAGCCCCCACAGAAAAAGAACTAGACAAGTTTACAGCCGTTGAATTTCTTTTTTTCGCTAACTCACTGAAAACTAAAAACGCCGGTGTAAATGTTAAACGTCGATGAATCGAACCTTGACCTTTGCATTTCGATTGTCACGTAGACATCTTAGCTAGAAGCGCGAGACTTGATAATCGTGTCGATTTTTTTAAACGCAGGATAAATAAAATGAATTGAAAGTAGTCTTTTTTTAGTAACCCATTTAACGAAGGAATCTGATTGGATCACGGTTGAGGGCCTATACCCAATCAAATTTAGTGCCGAAAAATGAAGAGTGTTGAGTGAAGGGCTTGATAAGCTGTATGTAGTTAAGGCGAGATCAAGCATTCTAATGAAGATGACATGAAAGAGGCGATAAAATCACGTTGCATTTGCAATTTCACAATTAATTATAACCAATTTTAAATTCCGAAAATCGATATTTTTCCGTAAATTGTCTTATATAGAAAAAGACGACCAACGGCAGGTGCCAAGAACAAACGACTTGAACAAATGCAGGTATCACCTTGAAAATTTTAGGGTACCTAGGTACCAACGTGAACAGTTCCTCGCCGGAATTTGGTACTCATGGTACCTTAGGTTCTAGCGTAGCGCATGCACAAAGTCATGACGCACGGTAGGTGCCACGAACAAACGACTTGAACAAATGCAGATATCGCCTTGAAAATTTAATGGTACCTTTGGTTCCAGCGTAACGCATGCGCGAAGTCAAAACAAGCTAACTCGAAAACAACCTTGTCGGCACGGAAAACATCATAGGGGTAATTCGAATTTTTGAAATATTCAAAAACCAATCATTCGACCATGAGCCAGGTTATCCTTAAAGTGCACATAAGACGACAAATTGAAACTCGGCGTAGTGATGGACAGTGGTTATTATATGCACATTACGGAAAGTTAACATCAATCTGATTAAAAATAAATCAGCTATCTTCACTCAAAGTCGCAAATATAGACCTCCCGTAAAAACGACTTGGCCAATTATCGAAAACACTCTTAATCCCCTCAGTCCCTAGTGACGTCACAGTGTACAAATGCATATTCGGAATGTTTATTCCTTAATTACCTAAATACAGTCGGTGTGTGTATTCATTAACGCTTGACCGATTCCTTAATCCTTGACTACGGAAAAATTTGTTTTACTAAATGCCATTCAAAGAATAAAGAATAAATTTGTTTCGTAATTTAGAATTTGTTTTATAAAGCCGGTTGCTGTAGCCATATTCCCCACGTCTTTTTAATCAGAATAAGCACACCGTAAACCAAAAATGTAGCTTACATGGGACCGGTTATCGTCAAGATTTTACGAAAAAAAATAAACTTACCTTACCACCCAGAATCTAATACACGTATCCAGTTTATAGATTGCCGTCTAGAATATGTTAAATGCTGCCAAGATTTATCAAAAACCGCCCAGTTTGTGTGCTACCGTGTAGATCAAAAAACATCGTTTTGTTATCGGTCGTCCACTTTACGACCGTTCAGTTTCTCGGGGCGATTTGAAGGAGTTTATTTTTAGACAAGACATTTATTTTCCCGGACGTTGTGGAGAAATGAACAGTGTTTAAAAGATTTTACGTCAAATTACCACTTGGTCATCGTTTTATTCTTTCTGTTATTCATATCCCATTACCTCGTGCACCAACAACGATAATTAATTTTTCATTGGGTAGGACCATCTCAACGCGGAAAAATTTACAGTAGCTATTGGCTAACAGCATGTAGGAAAGGCGGGGAGATATCACACGGGTTACGTATGACTGAAATGAAAGATGAAAGCGAGGATTTCCCTTTCATGTCACGTGATTCCGATAAGAATTGAGAGAAATAATTTAGTGATTTGCATTGTTATGCTAGGCTACTTTAAAAATTAGACATAATTCGTATCAACAAATAATAACTTATAAACTTATAATATAGAACATAGTTTAATAATATTACTATAATCTCTACTTCATTCATTAATGATTCGGCATTACACGAAGTTCATAATAAATGGAGTATATTTGTGATTGCGTAGGAACCGTGACCCAAATTTATTACTTCAAAAAGACGTTCTCCGAGGTAAAATAGTACCACGCGTTTAACGACTAATAAAGACAAATATCTACGTAGATCATCATGCGATTCGAGACATTTTAATGTGTAATATTTTTATATCCACCATCATCGGGCTCTCTGATTGGTCAATCTCTTTACGATGATTGACAGGTCGGAACAATGATATTAACAGATCAAAGAATAAAATTGCACGTAGCCACAAATACTAGGTCAGTATTAAAGCAAAGCATGCAGTGTCCACCTTACAACATATTTCATTGATTTATGATTTATTTTATAATATATTACTACACAGTGTAGACCACAATGTGTTACGATTCGCATTTTGGTATTCTAAATTGATTCTTATACGGAATTCTTAAATTTGGAACCTTTTAGTTCCATTTCGTGTACGGAAATTAAATCAACGATTAGTTTTTAAATTATTTATGATGCCGAAATAATATCAATCTAATTTGTCTTATCTAAAAGGGCTCCGGCGCAATTTAACGAATTACTGGGTAAATAAAGTATGTATTCACTTGTCGCTATATTATTTTAATTTTAGTGCCGAAATAATATCAATCTAATTTGTCTTATCTAAAAGTGACCTCGGCGCTATTTATAGTTGATTATTTAATTATTAGGCGTTCAGTCCGTGATGTATTTTGGCGAGTGATTTAGATGGCAATATGTAGCCTACTTGTAAAATAAACCATGTCTGTCATCATAAACTAATCTTATCACAAACATTTATCCATCGAATAATTTATATTCGGATTTCATATCAAGTCAATTAAATATTGTCTAAATATATTTTATTACAAAAAACATCGGTGAACTGATCTAATATCTAAAATCATATCGGCAATAAAATAACAATACGATTATACAGCGAGGGACTAATCTCGTTTGTTACCGGTAATCACCAAAAATCAACGAGTAAAACTTATTTATTCCATTTAAATTTTAAATTGTGTACGATTTAAGTATTAGTTGTGGACGACTTAACCAATCAGTTGTTGTGTACGACTCTATTCAAGTAATAATTGTTTTGGACGATACCACCAATGCCTTGTGGACGACTTCGCTGTGGACGACTTCGCTTGTAGACGACTTGACTGGCACCCGGCCGGTATATGTTGCTGTCAATATCTGATATCGGTAAAACTTAATCTACACGGTAACACAAACTTGGCGGTTTTTAATGAATGCTGGCGGCATTTAACACACTCTAGACGGCAATCTATTGACTGGACAAATGTATTAGATTCTGGATGGTAAAGGTAGTATCTTTGCTTTTTCGTAATATCTGGACGATACCCGGTCCCTCATAGTGATAATTACGAGCTAATGATTACCGACAATACACACTTTTAACTGGTGGTGTTGTGTATACAGTGATATATTATACAGGCAGTGATATATTTGATAGATAATGTGTATACTATGTGTAGCGCCTGTGATAAAACTAGAAATTGAAATAAAATTAAACCATATGTTAGTCCCGAAATGACCTAGTTTGTGTCGAGTGGACGCTAAACTCTATCTCTTCCCCCCCCCCTCTCTCTCTCAGCCAATTAACCGGATTAAGGTCGTTTATGAAAATTTGAAAACCGTTTTTGGCTGTCCTATACTAAAACGTAAATAGCTCAGTTAATTTTAATCAGATTGATTTGACCTTTCCGTAATATGGATTTAGTAATCATTGTTTATTATATTATGTAATAGGAAATTATGATCTTATGTGCACTTTAAATGTATTAATTATGTACATAAGAAACAAATTCTCTAAGCCACGACCAATTGTGTATGTTTTCAAGCCCATGAATGTGGATTTTTCACTATTGCTCATTTTCAATTCAAAATGGCGTCCATCATTTGCCAAAAATGAAAATTCTAATCCCGACAGTTTTTAGGCTTTTCTAAAAGGATTCGGAAAATATAATTGCCTTGTCTGTAAGTAAAATATCACCAAAGGAATATCGATTTTCACATTTCAAGATGGTGGCACTTCCGGTTTGTGCTACAATTTCCATTTTTTGTGTACGAATCAGTAGTGCCGTAGCTAGTAAAAAATAAAAAATTCAAGGCAATCTGACCAATATTTCTTCGATTTTTTGAAAATTTTGATCCTTAATTTCTCCAAAGGGAGATAATTTCAAAAAATTTCTAATAACATTTTGAAAGTCCCATGAGCAAAATCTACAGACATACTAAATTTCATAAAAATCGTTTAATTATTAAAGAAGTTGTCATTTTGATTTTAACTTCCGGTTTGAAATCGTCCATCATTTTCCAAAAATCAAAATTCTATTCGCGACAGTTTTTTGGCTTTTCTAAAAGGATTCGGAAAATATAATTGCCTTGTCTGTAAGTAAAATATCAACAAAGGAATATCGATTTTGACGTTTCAAGATGGTTGCACTTCCGGTTTTGGCTACAATCTCAATTTTTTGTGTGCGAATCAGTAGTGTCGTAGCTAGTAAAAAATAAAACAATTCAAGGCAATCTAACCTATATTTCGTCGATTTTTATGAAAACTTTGATCCTTAATATCACCAAGGGGAGATAATTTAGAAAATTTCTAATGACAATTTTAAAGTCCCAATAGCGAGGTCTACTAACATACAAAATTTCATAAAAATCGTGCAATTATTTAAGAAGTTGTCATTTTGATTTAACTTCCGGTTCGAAATCACAGCGACGAATTTTCGAAATTCGAAAATCAGAAATTGCAGATTTGAAGTAAATGTTACAAGGTATTCAAAGAAAAAGGAATAAGTAAAATAGGTCAAATAGTCACAAAGTTACAGCAAAGTAGGTCAAATGCATTTGTTCGTAAAATTCGGTGATTTCGGATTCGAAAAACGTTTTGAAAATATATTTACCCAACAGCCACCACCCATTCTTGGGGGGTAGGTAAAAATTTCAGAAAGATCCTATGGGTAGATTCTGAGAAAACCGAAAAGTGGATAAAACACAAAAAAAATAAAAATAATAGGAATAATAATCTTTACAAAAACAATAAGCTTTCATATTAAAATATGAAAGCTTAATAATAACAAATATATTAATCCCAAACGATCATAAAAATACTACAAAATAGATTTAAACTTGCACAGTTGCAGAGAAATAGACGATTTTCTACAAGTCAATTTTCAAGGTTTTTGGTCTATAAAAGTAGCAATTATTATTCCATTTACGTAAACGTTTCACTATGTGATGCCTTATGCCATTTCTGGTTACGATAAACTAATTGAATATTTTCACGATCACCGGTAATGTAATTTTGTCTAAAATGTATAAAATGAATTGATATTGCTGGATTTGGTTGACACTTCTCCCATTGTATTTGATGTGTGCAATGTTTATGTGGAAATCTGTTGATCGGTTCCATTGGTATTGCAAGTGATATGTGTGTAAGGGTAACGTGGCACTTAAATTTACATAAGTGCAAAGGTAATGTGGTACCAGTGAAACCCGTCATTGCAGCTTCGCAGGTCTAGTTTACATTATTTTCACACAAAAACCTGAAGGCTCTTATACGTTCCCGTCAAGGTCATGAATATTCACCAATACCTGGCAGAAAATGTATATTCAAACCCTCTTCTTTGATTCTACACCAAAAAGTCAACAAAATTCGCCATGCAAAAGGGGAAAATTGAAAGGGAAAGAAAAACTATAAATATATTTGACCCTTGTTTTAATGGTCCAGTCAAAAATAATGTAAACTAGACCTGCAAGCAGCACTGAATCGGCTTTCACGAAGTATGTCATAAAATAGCCTATTCATCGAGCTAGAAAACGATACTTAATTGTTTTCATTCGGTGACACCTGGCTGAGATATTCCAATTTTTTACTGCATTTTCTTTTTTTAAATTTTATTTTTGTGTTGTTTTCCCAAATATCTGATATTTTTTCGACTACTTCTGGATTTTTGATCATTGTCGGGATAGTTTTAACAAGTTGTTTAGAAAAATATCTTTCTGTACCAGAAGTGTCCGAAACATCTATTCAGTAGTTGTTTGTAAAAAATGATAAATAAAAGAACATTTTCAATAATTTGAAGATTTTTCAACTTTTTTCAAAGAGTTGGGCCATTTTATGACACCCTAAATTATTTCAAACCTTTTCCCTTTGAATTGACGCCACAGACCACCGATAGGACTCTGAGTAAAAAAAGTTTTAAAAAAATCGCTTGAGTCGTTTTCAAGAAAAAGGCGTCTCAAAAGTCTCCAAAAACGAAAAATACCAGATTTTCGGCGTAACATCATTTATTTTCTAGCCATCGACATCGTACCATTGAGATGCCATATAATAGTCCATTTATGGGGTTATCCTAAGACAATTTACTTTTTTGGGTCCGGTAGTATCTGACCGAGATATTCAGCTTTTTTAAAGATCGACAATTTTTTAACCTTTTTTCATTTCTTTAATACTTCCGGTATGGAGACTATGGTAAGGCTAGTTTTAATAACCAAATTGGGCAATTAAATAGCGACAGGGTTCTGTAATGATATATAACATTATCTGATCAGATAAAATGCCCCTAAGATATCCTATGTTTAAAAGTGCCAAAAATGTCAAAATATCTAAAATTAAATTTCAATAACTGAAAACATTTTTTGGGGTAAATCAGTAAAAATAAAAAAATAATAAGAGGATTTTTCAAAATTTCACGATTTTTCGACTTTTTTTTAAATTTTCAGTTCGTTTTTTGACCTATTAAAGATATTTCAAAGTCTAAACAGACTATTTCATACACAAGACTACCTAAAAGTCTCTTGATAGAGAAAGTTGAAGAAAAGTCGCTGGAGCAGTTTTCGAGATACAGGCGTTCAAAAACGCTCCAAATCAGAAAATACTTGATTTTCAGCGTGCGATATGTTACTTCCTGTTCATGGTATATGTAAGAATTAGGCATCATACGATACTGCAATTCTCGGGCAACCCAACGATGTCTTAATCGTTTTAATCCTTTGATATCGGACTGAGAAATCATGTTTTCCCCAAAAGCATTCATTTTTTGCGTTTTTTTCAAAATTCGTCTACTTCCGGTTTATAGATGTTTGTCGAAATAGCTTTATACGTTAGTTTTGAGCTATAACTTCATGTTTCAGAAGTTTCAGAAACGTCGACTCGGCCGTAAAACGAAACTCAAGCTCACAATATGGGCAAAAAATTCGAAAAAAATCTAAAAATAAAGGGTGATAACTCGGAATGAAATTTATATTTCTGGAATGGGATGGTCGTCAGGTATCCAAAAATGTAGGCCAAATTTGAACATTTTGAAAAAAATGACAAAAATTGTCTGTTATTTTTTTTTTCATTTTTCAAACGCTAGAAGTCAGCAACGAAGTTTCGAAATTTCGAAATTTTCAACTGCTATCATCAAAGAAAAGACATAGGGTTTCCGAAAATGTCATTTGTGTGAAAATAGGTTCAGAATTTAAGAACCTACGACCGTTTTTTTGATTTTTTGACATCGTACGAAATTCGGCCACTTCCGGTCCGCGCAGAAGTTTCAAATATAGCCCATATGTTGCAACCACGTGGGTTACTGATAGAAAATGAGGTCCCAGATCGGTATCTGTTACAAGCACTGAATTTCTTTTTAATAATAACTAGACCTGCAAGCAGCACTGAATCGGCTTTCAGGAATCAGACAGGAAGTATGTCATAAAATAGCCCATTCATCGAGCTACAAAACGATACTTTAATTGTTTGATTCAGTGACACCTGGCTGAGAAATGTCGATTTTTGCAAGAGTACCAATTTTTTACTGTATTTTAAAAGACTACTTCTGGATTTTGGATTATTGTCGGGATAGTTTTAACAAGTTGTTTGGATAGATATCTTTCTGTACCAGAAATGTCAGAAACATCTATTCAGTAGTTGTTTGTAAAAAAGATAAATAAAGGAACATTTTCAATAATTTAACGATTTTTCTACTTTTATTGAGGCCATTTTATGACACCTTAAATTATTTCAAACCTTTTCCTTTTGGATTCACGCAACAAACCACAGATAGGAGTCTGAGTAAAAAATTTTTTAAAAAATCGCAACAGTCGTTTTCGAAAAAAAGGCGTCTCAAAAGGCTCCAAAAACGAAAAAAAATAGATTTTCGGCGTAACATAATATATTTACTATCCATCAAAATCGTATCATTGAGATGCCATATGATAGTCCATCCAAAGACACTTTATTTCTTTTGGGTCAGATAATATCTGACGGAGAAATCCAGCTTTTTGCAAGAACGCCATTTTTTTATCCTTTTTTTTTTCATTTTTTAAATACTTCCGGTATGGTGATTATTATCGAGATAGTTTTAATAACCGGTTTAGGCAATTAAATAGCGACAGAGTTCTGTAACCATATAAAACAATAATATTGATATTTTGGCATTTTTGCATTTTTGGCACTTATCTGATCATATATTATATGATCAGATAAGTGCCAAAAATGCCAAAATGCCAAAATATCAAATTTCAATAACTGAATACATATTATACATTTTTGGATTCGACATTAGATCAGATATCTAAATATTATAAGTTTTTTTTGAAAATCAGTAAAAATAAAAAAAATAATAGAGTATTTTCCAAAATTTCACGATATTTCGACTTTTTGGGATTTTCAGTTCGTTATTTGACCTATTACGGATATTTTAAAGTCTAAACGGACTGTCTCATACACAAGACCACCGAAAGGTCTCTTGATAGAGAAAGTTGACGAAAAATCGCAGGATCAGTTTTCGAGATATAGATGTTCAAATACGCTAAAAAAATCAGAAAATACTTGATTTTCAGCGTGCCATATTTTACTTGCTGTTCATGTTATCTGTAAGAATTGGATATCATATGATACTGCATTTCTCGGGTAACCCAACGATATCTTAATCGTTTTAATCCGTTGATATTCAAACGACAATAGTCCCATAGGAATTTTCGAAATTGAAAAATGTGAGATAGCCATTTCCTTGGGAAAGATTCAGGGTTTACAAAAATGTCATTTGTATGAAAATAGGTACAGAATTAACGTATCTACGGCTGTTTTTTGATTTTTTGACACCGTACGAAATTTGGCCACTTACGGTCCGCGCACAAGTTTCAAATATAGCCCATATGTTGCAAACACATGGTTTAATGATAGAAAATGAGGTGCTAGATCGGTATCTGTTACACGCACTGAGAAATAGGCTCCCCCGAAAAAAAAAAAATAATAACTAGACCTGCAAGCAGCACTGAATCGGCTTTCAGGAATCAGACAGGAAGTGTGTCATAAAAGAGCCCATTCATCGAGCTACAAAACGATACTTTAATTGTTTTGATTCATTGACACCTGGCTGAGAAATGCAGATTTTTGCAAGAGTACCAATTTTTTACTGTATTTTCTTTTTTAAAATTTTTTTGTGTGTTTTTTTCCCAAATATCTGATATTTTTTCGACTACTTCTGGATTTTTGATTATTGTCGGGATAGTTTTAACAAGTTGTTTGAATAGATATCTTTCTGTACCAGAAATGTCAGAAACATCTATTTAGTAGTTGTTTGTAAAAAAGATAAATAAAAGAACATTTTCGATAATTTAACGATTTTTCTACTTTTATCAAAGATTGAGGCCATTTTTTGACACCTTAAATTATTTCAGACCACAGATAGGAGTTTGAGTAAAAAAGGTTTTAAAAAAATCGCAGGAGTCGTTTTCGAGAAAAGTGTGTCTCAAATGGCTCCAAAAACGAAATATACTAGATTTTCGGCGTAACATAATTTATTTACTAACCATCGAAATCGTACCATTGAGATGCCATATGATAGTCCATTAATGGGGCCATCCAACGACACTTTATTTTTTTGGGCCGGTAATATCTGATGGAGAAATCCAGCTTTTTGCAAGAACGTCATTTTTTTATCTTTTTTTTTCATTTTTTGAATACTTCCGGTATGGTGATTATTATCGAGGTAGTTTTAATAACCGGTTTTGGCAATTAAAAAGCGACAAAGTTCTGTAATGATATTTACAATATATGATCAGATAAAATGCCCCTGAGAAATCCTATGTTTAAAAGTGCCAAAAATGCAAAAATGTCAAAATATCAAAAATTAAATTTCAATAACTGAATAGATATTATACACTTTTGGATTCGACATTAGATCAGATATCTAAATATCATAAAGTTTTTTGAAAATTAGTAAAAATAAAAAAATAATAGAGTATTTTCAAAAATTTCACGATTTTTCAACTTTTTTCGATTTTCAGTTCGTTATTTGACCTATTACGAATATTTCAAAGTCTAAACGGACTGTTTTATACACAAGACTACCAAAACGTATCTTGATAGAGAAAGTTGAAGAAAAATCATTGGAGCAGTTCTCGAGATACAGGCGTTCAAAAACGCTCCAAATCAGAAAATACTTGATTTTCAGCGTGCCATATTTTACTAGCTGTTCATGTTATCTGTAATAATAGAATATCATATGATACTGCAATTCTCGAGCAACCCAACGATATCTTAATCGTTTTAATCCGTTGATATCGGACTGAGAATTCGTGTTTTTCCCAATAGCATTAATTTTTTGCGTTTTTTTCAAAATATCGGCCATTATTTCGACTACTACCGGTTAACAGATGTTTGTCGAAATAGCTTTATACGTTAGTTATGAAGTATAACTTCATGTTCCAGGAGTTTCAGAAACGTCGATTCGGCCGTAAAACGAAATTCGAGCTCACAAAATGGGCAGAAAATTCGAAAAAAATCGAAAAAAAAGGGTGATAACTCGGAATAAAACTTATATTTCTTGAATCGGATCGTCTTCAGATATCCAAAAATGTAGGTCAAATTTGAAAATTTTGAAATATGACAAAAATTGTCTCTTAAATTTTGTTTTTTCAATTTTCGAACGACAATAGTCCCATAGGTTTTTTTCGAAATTGAAATATGTGAGATAGCCATTTCTTTGGGAAAGATTCGGGGTTTACAAAAATGTCATTTGTATGAAAATAGGTACAGAATTAACGAATCTACGGCTGTTTTTTGATTTTTTGACACCGTACGAAATTCGGCCACTTCTGGTCCGCACAGAAGTTTCAAATATAGCCCATATGTTGTGAACACATGGTTTAATAATAGAAAATGAGGTTCTAGATCGGTATCTGTTACAGGCACTGAGAAATAGGCTCCCCGGAAAAAAAATAATAACAAACTAGATCTGCTACTGTCCCAAGCAGATATGAAAGCTTTCATATTCACAGTCATTTCCGGTCACATGTCAAGGGTCATATGTCATCAGGTATCTAAATAAATTACACTTACCTTATAAACAAGGTGGGGAAAATACAAAACAAAATTTAGTCGGATCAAAATAGGAGTAATGCACAGCAAAAAAGCGGAACTTCTATCATGGGCTCAATTTGTATTCAAATCGTCTGAAAAATTGATACAACCTGCGCTAGGTTGCTGCGCAGGTTATATTAAACTTTCAGATGGCTGGGGTAAAAAAATGAGCCGCCCCGACGCGATGCCGTGAAATGCACAAAAAACGGGAAATGCACAAAACACGGGATTGATCTCTCAGGCTAGTAGAGGTCAGCCAAGGTCATGACCTTGACCTCAGGCGCGGCCACGTCGACGGGTTTGTGGGTCGTGGCCTTGACCTTGACCTTGATGGAGATTTTCGGAACGGGAAATGCACAAAACACGGGATTGATCTCTCAGGCTAGTAGAGGTCAGCCAAGGTCATGACCTTGACCTCAGGCGCGGCCACGTCGACGGGTTTGTGGGTCGTGGCCTTGACCTTGATGGAGATTTTCGGGACGGTACCTAAGTTTTGGGAATTTTTCGACCCCAAGGTCAAGGTCAGGTCAAGGTCAAGCTCTCTCATGAAAGGACATTGATGACTCCATCTAGGCTCAAGACCCTTTCCATGCTACGAGGCCCTCGAAGGTCAAGGTAGGGTCAAACTTCACTTCATGGGCCCGTTTCGCCCACTTCCGGTCCCCGGGCGGACATTTTGACGTGACGCAGCGACTCGGCGGGGTGGATATACCTTTTGAATACCAAGCCTCGAGACCCGCCCGGGCACCCTTCGGGACGTTTACAGGTGGGGGTGCGGGTACATCGGTGAAAAATGCTTGTCCAGTGAGTCTCAGATGTAAACGACTAGTAGGAAAATTTTGAAAAATGACAAAAATTGTCTATTAAATTTTGTTTTTTCAATTTTCGAACGACAATAGTCAAATAGGTTTTTTCTAAATTGAAAAATGTGAGATAGCCATTTCCTTGGGAAAGATTCGGGGTTCACCTAAATGTCATTTGTATGAAAATAGGTACAGAATTAACGAATCTACGGCTGTTTTTTGATTTTTTGAAACCGTACGAAATTCGGCCACCTCCGGTCCGCGCAGAAGTTTCAAATATAGCCCATATCTTGCGAACACATGGTTTAATAATAGAAAATAAGGTTCTAGATCGGTATTTGTTACAGGCACTGAGAAATACTAGTAGGCTCCCCCGAAAAAAAAAATAATAATAATAACTAGACCTGCAAGCAGCACTGAATCGGCTTTCAGGAATCAGACAGGAAGTATGTCATAAAATAGCCCATTCATCGAGCTACAAAACGATACTTTAATTGTTTTGATTCAGCGACACCTGGCTGAGAAATGTCGATTTTTGCAAGAGTACCAATTTTTTTACTGTATTTTCTTTTTTTAAATTTTTTTTTGTGTTTTTTTCCGAAATATCTGATATTTTTTCGACTACTTCTGGATTTTGGATTATTGTCGGGATAGTTTTAACAAGTTGTTTGGATAGATATCTTTCTGTACCAGAAATGTCAGAAACATCCATTGAGTAGTTTTGGAAAAAAAGATAAATTAAAGAGCGTTTCCAAAAATTTAACGATTTTTCAATTTTTTTCAAAGTCTAAGGCCATTTTTCCACCACTTATATTATTTCAATGCTTTTCATTTTGGATTCCCTATATAGACAACCGAAAGGACTTTGAGTAAGAAAAGTTTAAGAAAAATTGTAGGCGTCGTTTTCGAGAAAAGGGTGTCTCAGAATGTTAAAAAATTGGAAAATACTAGATTTTTGGCATACAATAATTTATTTCCTTACCATCGAAATCGTATTATTTAGATACCGTATGATGGCCCATTAATAGGTCTATCCAGCGACACTTTAGTTCTTTTGGTCCGCTATTACCTAAGAGAGAAATCAAGTTTTTCCCAAGTGCGACAATGTTTTTACTCCTTTTTTTCATTTTTTGAATACTTCCGGTATGGTTATTATTGTCGAAATAGTTTTAATAGCCGGTTTGGGCACTAAAATAGCCACAGGGCTCTGTAATGATACATTACATTATCTGATCAGATATAATGCCCCTGAGAAATCCTATGTTCAAAAGTGCCAAAAATGCAAAAAAATTAAAATATCTTAAATTAAATTTTAATAATTACATACATATTATACATTGTTAGAATCGTAATTAGGTCAGCTATCTGAATATACAACCTTTTTTTAAAAATCTCTTAAAATAAAAAAAATAGTAGAGCATTTTCCAAAATTTCACGATTTTTCGACTTTTTTCGATTTTCAGTCCCTTTTTTTATCCTATTCCAGACATTTCAAAGTCTTTTTGGATGACTTCATGCAAAATACCTCCAAAAGGACTGTCGATAGAAAAAAAATTAAAAAATTTGCAGGTTAAGTTTTCGAGATACAGGCGTCCAAAAACGCTCCAAATCAGAAAATACTTGATTTTCAGCGTGCCATATTTTGCTGTCTGTTCATAGTATTTGTATGTGATGGATAATGGCCGAAGACTGTCCATTATGTAAATAGAAAGAACAAATGAGGGACGTTAGCCCCGAAGTTTTTCTTTGTATTTACATAATGGACAGTCTGAGGCTATTATCAAACTTAAAACATAGCACCATAGAGATACAAATAATGGATAGTTTTCTAAAACACCAAGCCTCAAAATAATGGATATATTCTTAAAACAACATGCACATGCCCGTGAATGCATGTCACAAAACACTCCAGTCATACAATGCAAGCATACACGGACAGTCCAAAATGTTTGACATTGAGATGACATGTTTATAACACAGTCCAAAACTAATATTAATAGTGAGAGTATAATATGATAAGCATGTGGATACTGATTACATAATGTACTCTATATGGAAGATGATAGTTATACAAATTGTGATGTTCTTCGTATGGGAAATAATAGCCGTCAAAGTTGTGATGGAAAGGCTGCTCACGAGAATGATTTAGATATTAATAACATTCTAAGTGGTGTGGTTAATATGGAGGGTACTAGCCGTCCAAATTGTGACCCTATAACGTCAGTCATTCGATTAACTAATCTGAATCGATGTTGCGAGTGGCTATAGTTGCTTTGTTTTGATTCCTATCGCTGTCAATGTCTACCCACAGTTCCGCGCAAAAAGGTCAAGCACTCGATTCAACAGACCATGTTATTGGCTGACCCCACATTTGAAGCAGAGCTCGAGTTTAAACAACTCTTCCAGATCCAAGAGTAATAAAGACAAGTAAAACGAAATTTTGAACTATAAAAACGAAACGAAATACGATATGTGTTTTAATCAGATTGTGATATAAGTGACAGGAGGACACAGTATCAAAGGCACAAACCAACTCACGAAATCCAAACTCAACTGTCATTATGGTGTAACGGTGATATTTGAACCTTTCTTTTTTAAAATCGGATAAAAAATTGTTCCCTGTATCGGTTCCACAGGCTCAAAACACTTTTTTTTTGTTCAACCAGGGGCCATAATCCAGGAAGTGACGGTCCGATATGCACCAATATTGGAAGGAATCGAGATCTGTGGGTTATAAACTCACCTGTTCAGTTCCATTAAAATGGGCAAATAATTTTGACCTCTAGTGTGTACAGTCAGGCGCCATAATCCATGAAGTTACGGTCGCACACAAGCCAATATCGAAAGGAACCGAGATCTTTGGGATATATGCCTATATTTCAAGTTATGACCTGTAGAGTGTCCACAAAGAAGGTGCGTGAAAATGTGGGCGTATAAAAACGTATCATCGATCTATAGTTCCGAACGTACTATTAAACGTACAAGTGACATATATAACGGACGGATTTAAGTGGAAATCTTTTTGTAGACAAACATTCGGTCATGTGATATTTCGGTAACTCTGCGGTTTTAAAGTAATTTTATTTTCTGTAATTTGATTTGTTCAGAGAATAAAATGTCCCAAAATACATTTTCATTTTTAAGATAAGTGTCTATTATTGGTATTTACTTAAACAATCGTCTATTATTATAAAACTGTCCATTATTTACTGAAAATAATGGACAGTTTTATAAATAATAGACGATTGTTAAAGAAAAGCGTACATTCTCCTATATAATGGTTAAAAACATCAAAGGGTGACGTTATATCTATGTTTTAAGAATAGGGTATCATATGATAGTCCAGCAATCGTGCCATCAAACGATACCTTCATTCGTTTAATCCATTGATATCGGACGGAGAAATAGCGTTTTCCCCCAAAATATCTATTTTTTGCATTTTTTTCAAAATATTGCACATTATTTCGACCACTTCCGGTTTAAGGATTCGTGTCGAAATTGCTTTAACAGTTGGTATTGGACTATAACTTCATGTTCCAGAAGTTTCAGAAATGTCAATTCTGCCATAAAACGAGACCCGAGCTCACAAAATGGGAAGGAAATTCGAAAAAAATCGGAAAATAAAGGGCGATAACTCTGAATGAATCTTATATTACTGGAATCGGATGGACTTCAGGTATCCAAAAATGTAGGTCAAATTTGAAAATTTTGAAAAATAACAAAAATTGTCTCGTAAACAACATGTTTTCAATTTTCGAAAGAAAAAAATCATAAACGAATGTTCGAAATTGAAAAATGTGAGATAGCCATTGTCTCAGAAAAGATTGAGGGATTCCAAAAATGTAATTTGTTTGAAAATGGATAAAGAATTGACGAAACTATGGCCGATTTTCAATTTTTAGAGAAAGTACAAAGTTAGGTCACTTCCGGTATGCGCAGAAATTTCGAAAATATTTTATCAAGTAGCCACCACATGGTTTCCCGATAGAAAAGCTAATTCCAGATCGATATCTGTTTTCGAACATGGAGATCTAGGCCCTCGCGGTAAATAATAATAATAATAATAATAATAATAATTTTAGTAATCTCAATAGGCTTTCAGACGAAAGTCTGACAGCCTAATAATAATTTTAGTAATCTCAATAGGCTTTCAGACGAAAGTCTGAAAGCCTAACTAGACCTGCAAGCAGCACTGAATCGGCTTTCAGGAATCAGACATAAGGTATGTCATAAAATAGCCCAGCTACAAAACGATACTTTAATTGTTTTGTTTCAGTGACACCTGGCTGAGAAATGCCGATTTTTGCAAGAGTACCAATTTTTTACTGTATTTTCTTTTTTTTAAATTTCTTTTCTGTTTTTTCCCAAATATCTGATATTTTTTCGACTACTTCTGGATTTTGGATTATTGTCGGAATAGTTTTAACAAGTTGTTTGGATAGATATCTTTCTGTACCAGAAATGTTAGAAACATCTATTCAGTAGTTGTTTGTAAAAAAGATAAATAAAAGAACATTTTCGATAATTTTACGATTTTTCTACTTTTATCAAAGATTGAGGCCATTTTTTGACACCTTAAATTATTTCAAACCTTTTCCTTTTGGACTCACGCCACAGACCACAGATAGGAGGCTGAGTAAAAAAGGTTTTAAAAAAAATCGCTGTAGTCGTTTTCGAGAAAAGGGTGTCTCAAAAGGCTCCAAAAACGAAAAATACTAGATTTTCGGCGTAACATCATTTATTTACTAACCATCGAAATCGTACCATTGAGATGCCATATGATAGTCCATTAATGGGGCCATCCAAAGACACTTTATTTCTTTTGGGCCGGTAATATCTGATGGAGAAATCCAGCTTTTTGCAAGAACGACATTTTTATACCTTTTTTTATTCATTTTTTTGAATACTTCTGGTATGGTGATTATTATCGAGATAGTTTTAAAAACCGGTTTAGGCAATTAAATAGCGACAGAGTTCTGTAATGATATATTACAATATATGATCAGATAAAATGCCCCTGAGAAATCCTATGTTTAAAAGTGCCAAAAATGCAAAAATGTCAAAATATCAAAAATTAAATTTCAATAACTGAATACATATTATACATTTTTGGATTCGACATTAGATCAAATATCTAAATATCATAAAGTTTTTTGAAAATCAGTAAAAATTAAAAAAAAATACAGTATTTTCCAAAATTTCACGATTTTTCGACTTTTTTCGATTTTCAGTTCGTTATTTAACCTATTACGGATATTTCAAAGTCTAAACGGACTGTTTCATACACAAGACTACCAAAAGGTATCTTGATAGATAAAGTTTAAGAAATATCATTGGAGCGGTTTTCGAGATACAGGCGTTCAAAAACGCTCCAAATCAGAAAATACTTGATTTTCAGCGTGCCATATTTTACTTGCTATTCATGTTATCTGTAATAATAGGATATCATATGATACTGCAATTCTCGGGCAACCCAAAGATATCTTAATCGTTTTAATCCGTTGATATCGGACTGAGAATTCATGTTTTTCCCAAAAGCATTCATTTTTTGCGTTTTTTTCAAAATATCGGCCATTATTTCGACTACTTCCGGTTTATAGATGTTTGTCGAAATAGCTTTATACGTTAGTTTTGAACTATAACTTCAAGTTCCAGGAGTTTCAGAATTATCGATTCGGCCGTAAAACGAAACTCGAGCTCACAAAATGGGCAGAAAATTCGAAAAAAATCGAAAAATAAAGGGTGATAACTCGGAATGAAACTTATATTTCTGGAATTGGATGGTCTTCGGGTACCCAAAAATGTAGGTCAAATTTGAAAATTTTGAAAAATGACAAAAATTGTCTATTAAATTTAGTTTTTTCAATTTTCGAACGCTAGAAGTCAGCGACGAAGTTTCGAAATTTCGAAATTTTCAACTGCTATCATCCGAGAAAGATTTGGTGTTGCCGAAAATGTCATTTGTATGAAAATAAGTACAGAATTGACGAATCTACGGCCGTTTTTTGATTTTTTGAAACCGTACGAAATTCGGCCACTTCCGGTCCGCGCAGAAGTTTTGAATATAGCCCATATGTTGCGAACACATGGTTTAATGATAGAAAGTGAGGTTCTAGATCGGTATCTGGGGCAGGCACTGAGAAATAGGCTCCCCTGAAGAAAAAAAAAATAATAAACTAGATCTGCTACTGTCCCATGCAGATATGAAAGCTTTCATATTTATCGTCACGTGTCATTGATTGTATCAAGTATCCTAAAAAAAAGGATAAGAAGAAACTCGCGAAGTTACAAGTCTAAATATAGTATGAATCATTGCACCCAGGCATAACAATAATCTGAAAACTAAAGGGAAATAACTGAAACTTGTATTACTGGAATGAGACGGATGAGAAAATGAAATGAAAATGGCGGGGAAAAAAATTAAAAATGGCAGGTTGGACAGGCGACCTTACTCCTTGACACGTACATCCGAGCATTCGAAAACACGCTAGTTAACTCAATGACAGGCGCGCGTGCTAACCATTCAGCCACCCAACCCCCTTTGAAATCAGACACGTGCAATATGTAAATTAATGAGTTTAGGTCAAAAGGTTGAGCTACTGTTTTAGAGTATTTAATAGTTTTAAAGAGACACGTTAAGAGTTGTTCATAGTTAAATGAAAGTTTAATTTTAAAAAGACCAATCAAATTAGGATTTAATAATGCCAGACTAATATTTCCAATATGTTTGGTTATAAGTAGGAAATTCCTGACGACTTCTTAAGCATGTTTTAAACAAAGGGTCATAGACTGCAATATACAAGAATGGCACTCTGCAATATAAAAAAACTGGCCAAAGCAAGATTTCTATGCAGAAATTAAATAATTGCTAGAACCAGAAAAATATTTATCCACTATAATAAATAAGCAACATAGAGAAAATGAAATGAAATTGAATGGGGTTTAACGTCCTACTGTGCTGCTCCTAAAATGGGCTACTGAAGACGGGCATACGCCAAAAAGTGTGCAATGAGGGAAATTTTACCCGGTCAGCGGCGTTACGACCTACGAGGTTGGACATGCGACTATACTCCTTGTCACGTACAACCAAGAAATCGAAACAACGCCAGTTGACTCAGTGACAGACGTTATGATACAGAGCGCACGTGCTAACCATTCAGCCACGCAACCTCCCTAAAATCGGCAAATTGCTGACCTACAGCGAGAAATATTTCAACCGGGCCAAATTTTCTATTTTAACAGTTTAATTTGCACGGTACCTTTAGTTATCAACCGAATATTACAAAACTTTTAAAAATAAGCTCCCCCTGACCAGCTTAATCGTTCGCAATAAACGTTTGCCCCTTAAAATCGGCAAATTGCTGACTTTAAATTGAGAAACATTACAACCGGACGAAATTTTCTGTTTTATCACTTTTACAGTACCTTTGATTACCAACCGATTATTACAAAACTTTAAAAATAAAAGAGAAAGAGAGAAATGCGGCCTAATGTCCATTCGACACAAACTAGGTCATTTCGGGACTAACATATGTTTTCTAATTTTATTTAAAAACTCCCCTTGCGCTGACTGGTCTTTAGCCGTTGGGAGGAAACCGAAGAACCCGGAGAAAACCCACGAGATTGGACATCATACACCATGTCACATTCAACCTGGAGATCGAAACAACGCCCGTTGACTCAATGACAAACGATACGATACAGCGAGCACATGCTAACCATTCAGCCATCCAGCCTCCCTGAATTCGGAAAATTGCTGACTTATAGCAAGAAACATTTCAACCGGGCGAAATTTATGAAATGAAAATGGCGGGGGAAAAAAATTAAAAATGGCAGGTTGGACAGGCGACCTTACTCCTTGTCACGTACAACCGAGCATTCGAAAACACGCTAGTTAACTCAATGACAGGCGCGCGTGCTAACCATTCAGCCACCACCCCCCTTTAAAATCAGACACATGCAATATGTCATATAGGAAGAATAACAAGTCGCTCACAACAAAATGGTAAATTAATGAGTTTAGGTCAAAAGGTTGAGCTACTGTTTTAGGGTATTTAATAGTTTTAAAGAGACACGTTAAGAGTTGTTCATAGTTAAATGAAAGTTTAATTTTAAATAAGACCAATCAAATTAGGATTTAATAATGCCAGACTAATATTTCCAATATGTTTGGTTATAAGTAGGAAATCGTGACGACTTCTTAAGCATGTTTTAAACAAAGGGTCATAGACTGCAATATACAAGAATGGCACTCTGCAATATAAAAAAAACTGGCCAAAGCAAGATTTCTATGCAGAAATTAAATAATTGCTAGAACCAGAAAAATATTTATCCACTATAATAAATAAGCAACATAGAGAAAATGAAATGAAATTGAATGGGTTTTAACGTCCTACTGTGCTGCTCCTAAAATGGGCTACTGAAGACGGGCATACGCCATAAAGTGTGCAATGAGGGAAATTTTACCCGGGCAGCGGCGTTACGACCTACGAGGTTGGACATGCGACCATACTCCTTGTCACGTACAACCAAGAAATCGAAACAACGCCAGTTGACTCAGTGACAGACGTTATGATACAGAGCGCACGTGCTAACCATTCAGCCACGCAACCTCCCTAAAATCGGCAAATTGCTGACCTACAGCGAGAATTATTTCAACCGGGCCAAATTTTCTATTTTAACAGTTTAATTTGCACGGTACCTTTAGTTATCAACTGAATATTACAAAACTTTTAAAAATAAGCTCCCCCTGACCAGCTTAATCGTTCGCAATAAACGTTTGCCCCTTAAAATCGGCAAATTGCTGACTTTAAATTGAGAAACATTACAACCGGACGAAATTTTCTGTTTTATCACTTTTACAGTACCTTTGATTACCAACCGATTATTAAAAAACTTTAAAAATAAAAGAGAAAGAGAGAAAGGCGGCCTAATGTCCATTCGACACAAACTAGGTCATTTCGGGACTAACATATGTTTTTTAATTTTATTTAAAAACTCCCCTTGCGCTTACTGGTCTTTAGCCGTTGGGAGGAAACCGAAGAATACGGAGAAAACCCACGAGATTGGACATCATACACCATGTCACGTGCAACCTGGAGATCGAAACGACGCCCGTTGACTCAATGACAAACTTTACGATACAGCGAGCACATTCTAACCATTCAGCCATCCAGCCTCCCTGAATTCGGAAAATTGCTGACTTATAGCAAGAAACATTTCAACCGGGCGAAATTTTCTGTTTTAACAGTTTAATGTGCACGGTACTTTAATAATTACCAACCGATTATTACAAAACTTTTGAAAATAAGCTCCAACTGACCAGCTTAATCGTATGCAATAAACGTGTGGCCTGAATTGAAAGTTCTGCACGGAAAAAGTTCATCTCGATTTCCCGGCGTGGTTCCCCTTGTCAGTGAGGCAGAACGCAGGGCCTGACAAGCACAGATGTCTAGTCCTTCGGATGGGACGAAAAACCAAGGTCCCGTGTACACATTGGAGTGCACGTAAAATATCCCTAAGCAGTTGGAATTCGATACTGTTGAATAAACTCTATACGATGACTAAATGCGTAGATTGTAGTCACCCACACTGCATGTTTCGCTTAACAATGAAAGGGTGCCGTTTTCAATGTTCGATCCTTTTGTTCTTCTACTCCTGATATGTTGGACTGTTGATCGATGGTTTCATATAAAAGACTACCAATAAGACTCTTTGTAGAAGAAGTTCTCAAAAAATAGTATGTTGACTTTACGAGAAAGACCTCTAAACATGCTCCAAATTGTAAAAATACGACTTTTTGGATTTTCAATCTCTTTTTTTCGATAGAGAAAATGAAATGAAATTGAATGGGGTTTAACGTCCTACTGTGCTGCTCCTAAAATGGGCTACTGAAGACGGGCATACGCCATAAAGTGTGCAATGAGGGAAATTTTACCCGGGCAGCGGCGTTACGACCTACGAGGTTGGACATGCGACCATACTCCTTGTCACGTACAACCAAGAAATCGAAACAACGCAAGTTGACTCAGTGACAGACGTTATGATACAGAGCGCACGTGCTAACCATTCAGCCACGCAGCCTCCCTAAAATCGGCAAATTGCTGACCTACAGCGAGAAATATTTCAACCGGGCCAAATTTTCTATTTTAACAGTTTAATTTGCACGGTACCTTTATTTATCAACCGAATATTACAAAACTATTAAAAAAAAGCTCCCCCTGACCAGCTTAATCGTTCGCAATAAACGTTTGCCCCTTAAAATCGGCAAATTGCTGACTTTAAATTGAGAAACATTACAACCGGACGAAATTTTCTGTTTTATCACTTTTACAGTACCTTTGATTACCAACCGAATATTACAAAACTTTAAAAATAAAAGAGAAAGAGAGAAATGCGGCCTAATGTCCATTCGACACAAACTAGGTCATTTCGGGACTAACATATGTTTTTTAATTTTATTTAAAAACTCCCCTTGCGCTTACTGGTCTTTAGCCGTTGGGAGGAAACCGAAGAACACGGAGAAAACCCACGAGATTGGACATCATACACCATGTCACGTGCAACATGGAGATCGAAACGACGCCCGTTGACTCAATGACAAACGTTACGATACAGCGAGCACATGCTAACCATTCAGCCATCCAGCCTCCCTGAATTCCGGAAATTGCTGACTTATAGCAAGAAACATTTCAACCGGGCGAAATTTTCTGTTTTAACAGTTTAATGTGCACGGTACTTTAATAATTACCAACCGATTATTACAAAACTTTTGAAAATAAGCTCCAACTGACCAGCTTAATCGTATGCAATAAACGTTTGGCCTGAATTGAAAGTTCTGCACGGAAAAAGTTCATCTCGATTTCCCGGCGTGGTTTCCCTTGTCAGTGAGGCAGAACGCAGGGCCTGACAAGCACAGCTGTCTAGTCCCTCGGATGGTACGAAAAACCAAGGTCCCGTGTACACATTGGAGTGCACGTAAAATATCCCTAAGCAGTTGGAATTCGATATTGTTGAATAAACTCTATACGATGACTAAATGCGTAGATTGTAGTCACCCACACTGCATGTTTCGCTTAACAATGAAAGGGTGCCGTTTTCAATGTTCGATCCTTTTGTTCTTCTACTCCTGATATGTTGGACTGTTGATCGATGGTTTCATATAAAAGACTACCAATAATACTCTTTGTAGAAGAAGTTCCCAAAAAATAGTATGTTGACTTTACGAGAAAGACCTCTAAACATGCTCCAAATTGTAAAAATACGACTTTTTGGATTTTCAATCTCTTTTTTTCGATAGAGAAAATGAAATGAAATTGAATGGGGTTTAACGTCCTACTGTGCTGCTCCTAAAATGGACTACTGAAGACGGGCATACGCCATAAAGTGTGCAATGAGGGAAATTTTACCCGGGCAGCGGCGTTACGACCTACGAGGTTGGACATGCGACCATACTCCTTGTCACGTACAACCAAGAAATCGAAACAACGCCAGTTGACTCAGTGACAGACGTTATGATACAGAGCGCACGTGCTAACCATTCAGCCACGCAGCCTCCCTAAAATCGGCAAATTGCTGACCTACAGCGAGAAATATTTCAACCGGGCCAAATTTTCTATTTTAACAGTTTAATTTGCACGGTACCTTTAGTTATCAACCGAATATTACAAAACTTTTAAAAATAAGCTCCCCGTGACCAGCTTAATCGTTCGCAATAAACGTTTGCCCCTTAAAATTGGCAAATTGCTGACTTTAAATTGAGAAACATTACAACCGGACGAAATTTTCTGTTTTATCACTTTTACAGTACCTTTGATTACCAACCGATTATTACAAAACTTTAAAAATAAAAGAGAAAGAGAGAAATGCGGCCTAATGTCCATTCGACACAAACTAGGTCATTTCGGGACTAACATATGTTTTTTAATTTTATTTAAAAACTCCCCTTGCGCTTACTGGTCTTTAGCCGTTGGGAGGAAACCGAAGAACACGGAGAAAACCCACGAGATTGGACATCATACACCATGTCACGTGCAACCTGGAGATCGAAACGACGCCCGTTGACTCAATGACAAACGTTACGATACAGCGAGCACATGCTAACCATTCAGCCATCCAGCCTCCCTGAATTCGGAAAATTGCTGACTTATAGCAAGAAACATTTCAACCGGGCGAAATTTTCTGTTTTAACAGTTTAATGTGCACGATACTTTAATAATTACCAACCGATTATTACAAAACTTTTGAAAATAAGCTCCAACTGACCAGCTTAATCGTATGCAATAAACGTTTGGCCTGGATTGAGAGTTCTGCACGGAAATAGTTCATCTCGATTTCCCGGCGTGGTTCCCCTTGTCAGTGAGGCAGAACGCAGGGCCTGACAAGCACAGCTGTCTAGTCCTTCGGATGGGAATAAAACCAAGGTCCCGTGTACACATTGGAGTGCACGTAAAATATCCCTAAGCAGTTGGAATTCGATACTGTTGAATAAACTCTATACGATGACTAAATGCGTAGATTGTAGTCACCCACACTGCATGTTTCGCTTAACAATGAAAGGGTGCCGTTTTCAATGTTCGATCCTTTTGTTCTTCTACTCCTGATATGTTGGACTGTTGATCGATGGTTTCATATAAAAGACTACCAATAAGACTCTTTGTAGAAGAAGTTCCCAAAAAATAGTATGTTGACTTTACGAGAAAGACCTCTAAACATGCTCCAAATTGTAAAAATACGACTTTTTGGATTTTCAATCTCTTTTTTTCGGCTATCCCTGATATTTAAAAAAAATGATACAATGATTTCACACAACAGGCTAGCTATTAGACTCTCTATTAACAAAAGTGTCACCGCCCTCCCTTCATTATAACCGAAGTTATCGTGCCCTAAAGAATCAACAAATCAGCATGCTTATCTCTGCTTACCCTAAGCAGAAAATGCTCATCTTTGAACTCAATCATAACATTGACCTAGTTAACGTCTACAACAAGTTTGAACACTCTAGCTTAATTAGAATGAGAGTTATTGTGCTCCAAAATCTCGGCCCTTCAAATTGCTTCTATTTTTTATTTTCAATTCAAAATGGTGACTCCCGGTTGACCTAAATCAGAATTCTATTGCGACATTTGTTAGGCCTTCCTACAAGGATTCAGAAAATATAACTCCGGAGTCTGTAAGTAAAATAGCAAAAAAGCCTTATTGATTTTTCACGTTTAAAGATGGTGGCACTTCCGGTTCGATCGACAAACTCCATATTTTGTGTACGAATCAGTAATTCCTTGTCTAGTATAGAAAAAAAACTAGGTCATTCTGACCTATATTTCGACGATTTTTTTGAAAACTTTGATCCTTAATTTCACCAAGGGGAGATAAGTTAGAAAATTTCTAAAGTCATTTTTCAAGTCGCATCATTAAGGTCTACTTACATATTAAATTTCATGAAAATCGTACCATTCAGCCACCAACCCCCCTTTGAAATCAGACACGTGCAATATGTCATATGGGAAGAATAAGAAGTCGCTCACAACAAAATGGTAAATTAATGAGTTTAGGTCAAAAGGTTGAGCTACTGTTTTAGAGTATTTAATAGTTTTAAAGAGACACGTTAAGAGTTGTTCATAGTTAAATGAAAGTTTAATTTTAAATAAGACCAATAAAATTAGGATTTAATAATGCCAGACTAATATTTCCAATATGTTTGGTTATAAGTAGGAAATCGTGACGACTTCTTAAGCATGTTTTAAACAAAGGGTAATAGACTGCAATATACAAGAATGGCACTCTGCAATAAAAAAAACTGGCCAAAGCAAGATTTCTATGCAGAAATTAAATAATTGCTAGAACCAGAAAAATATTTATCCACTATAATAAATAAGCAACATAGAGAAAATGAAATGAAATTGAATGGGGTTTAACGTCCTACTGTGCTGCTCCTAAAATGGGCTACTGAAGACGGGCATACGCCATAAAGTGTGCAATGAGGGAAATTTTACCCGGGCAGCGGCGTTACGACCTACGAGGTTGGACATGCGACCATACTCCTTGTCACGTACAACCAAGAAATCGAAACAACGCCAGTTGACTCAGTGACAGACGTTATGATACAGAGCGCACGTGCTAACCATTCAGCCACGCAGCCTCCCTAAAATCGGCAAATTGCTGACCTACAGCGAGAAATATTTCAACCGGGCCAAATTTTCTATTTTAACAGTTTAATTTGCACGGTACCTTTAGTTATCAACCGAATATTACAAAACTTTTAAAAATAAGCTCCCCGTGACCAGCTTAATCGTTCGCAATAAACGTTTGCCCCTTAAAATTGGCAAATTGCTGACTTTAAATTGAGAAACATTACAACCGGACGAAATTTTCTGTTTTATCACTTTTACAGTACCTTTGATTACCAACCGATTCTGTAAGTAAAATAGCAAAAAAGCCCTATTGATTTTTCACGTTTAAAGATGGTGGCACTCTCGGTTCGATCGACAAACTCCATATTTTGTTTACGAATCAGTAATTCCTTGTCTAGTATAGAAAAAAAACTAGGTCATTCTGACCTATATTTCGACGATTTTTTGAAAAATTTGATCCTTAATTTCACCAAGGGGAGATAAGTTAGAAAATTTCTAAAGTCATTTTTTAAGTCGCATCATTAAGGTCTACTTACATATTAAATTTTATGAAAATCGTACAACTACTAAAGAAGTTGTCGAGTTGGTGTAAACTTCCGGTTCGAAATCACAGCGACGAATTTTCGAAATTTGAAAATCCGAAATTGCAGATTTGAAGTAAAGGAGTCAAGGTATTGAAAGAAAAAAGAATTAGTAAAATAGGTGAAATAGTCACAAAGTTACAGCAAAGTAGGTCAAATGCATTTGTTCGTAAAATTCGGTGATTTCGGATGCGAAAAACGTTTTGAAAATATATTTACCCAACAGCCACCACCCATTTTTGGGGGGGTAGGTAAAAGTTTCAGAAAGATCCTATGAGTAGATTCTGAGAAATCCGATTTGTGGATAAAACACAAAAAAAAAAATAATAAGAAGAATAATAATCTTAACAGAAACAATAAGCTTTCATATGTAAATACATATGAAAGCTTAATAAGAATAGGAAGAATAATAATCTTAACAGAAACAATAAGCTTTCATATATGAATATATGAAAGCTTAATAATAATAATAATTTTAGTAATCACAATAGGCTTTCAGACGAAAGTCTAAAAGCCTAATAATAATTTTAGTAAAAACAATAGTCTTTCAGACGAAAGTCTGAAAACCTAACTAGACCTGCAAGCAGCACTGAATCGGCTTTCGGGAATCAGACAGGAAGTATGTCATAAAATAGCCCAGCTACAAAACGATACTTTAATTGTTTTGATTCAGTGACACCTGGCTGAGAAATGCCGATTTTTGCAAGAGTACCAATTTTTTTACTGTATTTTCTTCTTTTTTTTTTAAATTTCTCTTTTTTTCCCAAATATCTGATATTTTTCGACTACTTCTGGATTTTGGATTATTGTCGGAACAGTTTTAAAAAGTTGTTTGGATAGATATCTTTCTGTACCAGAAATGTCAGAAACATCTATTCAGTAGTTGTTTGTAAAAAAGATAAATAAAAGAACATTTTCGATAATTTAACGATTTTTCTACTTTTATCAAAGATTGAAGCCATTTTATGACACCTTAAATTATTTCAAACCCTTTCCTTCTGGATTGATGGCACAGACCACAGATAGGAGTCTGAGTAAAAAAGGTTTTAAAAAAATCGCAGAAGTCGTTTTCAAGAAAAGGGTGTCTCAAAAGGCTCCAAAAACAAAAAATACTAGATTTTCGGCGTAACATAATTTATTTACTAACCATCGAAATCGTACCATTGAGATGCCATATGATAGTCCATTAATGGGGCCATCCAAAGACACTTTATTTATTTTGGGCCGGTAATATCTGATGGAGAAATCTAGCTTTTTGCAAGGACGCCATATTTTTATCCTTTTTTTTCATTTTTTGAATACTTTCGGTATGGTGATTATTATCGAGATAGTTTTAATAACCGGTTTAGGCAATTGATTAGCTACAGTGTTCTGTAATGATATATTACAATACACGATTTTTCGACTTTTTTCGATTTTTAGTTCGTTATTTGACCTATTACGGATATTTCAAAGTCTAAACGGACTGTTTCATACACAAGACTACCAAAAGGTATCTTGATAGATAAGGTTTAAGAAAAATCGCTGGAGCAATTTTCGAGATACAGGCGTCCAAAAACGCTCCAAATCAGAAAATACTTGATTTTCAGCGTGCCATATGTTATCTGTTAGAATTGGATATCATATGATACTGCAATTCTCGGTCAACCCAACGATATCTTAATCGTTTTAATCCGTTAATATCGGACTCAGAATTCATGTTTTTTCCAAAAGCATTCATTTTTTGCGTTTTTTTCAAAATATCGGCCATTATTTCGACTACTTCCGGTTTATAGATGTTTGTCGAAATAGCTTTATACGTTAGTGATGAACTATAACTTCATGTTCCAGAAGTTTCAAAAACGTCGATTCGGCCGTAAAGCGTAACTCGAGCTCACAAAATGGGCAGAAAATTGGAAATAAATCGAAAAAAAAAGGGTGATAACTCGGAATGAAACTTATATTTCTGGAATCGGATGATCGTCAGGTATCCCAAAAAGTAGGTCAAATTTGAAAATTTTGAAAAATGACAAAAATTGCCTCTTAAATTGTTTTTTTCATTTTTCGAACGCTAGAAGTCAGCAACGAAGTTTTGAAATTTCGAAATTTTCAACTGCTATCATCCGAGAAAAGATTTGGTGTTGCCGAAAATGTTATTTGTATGAAAATAAGTACAGAATTGAAGAATCTACGGCCGTTTTGGGATTTTTTGACACCGTACGAAATTCGACCACTTCCGGTCCGCGCAGAAGTTTCAAATATAGCCCATATGTTGCAAACACATGGTTTAATGATAGAATATGAGGTTCTAGATCGGCATCTGTTACAGGCACTGAGAAATAGGCTCCCCCGAAAAACAAAATAATAATAACTAGATCTGCTACTGTCCCATGCAGATATGAAAGCTTTCATATTTATCGTCACGTGTCATTGATTGTATCAAGTATCCTAAATAAAAGGATAAGAAGAAACTCGCGAAGTTACAAGTCTAAATATAGTATGAATCATTGCACCCAGGCATAACAATAATCTGAAAACTAAAGGAAAATAACTGAAAGTTGTATTACTGTTATGAGACGGATGAGAAAATGAAATGAAAATGGCGGGGGAAAAAATTAAAAATGGCAGGTTGGACAGGCGACCTTACTCCTTGTCACGTACAACCGAGCATTCGAAAACACGCTAGTTAACTCAATGACAGGCGCGCGTGCTAACCATTCAGCCACCCAACCCCCCTTTGAAATCAGACACGTGCAATATGTCATATAGGAAGAATAAGAAAGACTAATAAAATTAGGATTTAATAATGCCAGACTTATATTTCCAATATGTTTGGTTATAAGTAGGAAATCGTGACGACTTCTTAAGCATGTTTTAAACAAAGGGTCATAGACTGCAATATACAAGAATGGCACTCTGCAATAAAAAAACTGGCCAAAGCAAGATTTCTATGCAGAAATTAAATAATTGCTAGAACCAGAAAAATATTTATCCACTATAATAAATAAGCAACATAGAGAAAATGAAATGAAATTGAATGGGGTTTAACGTCCTACTGTGCTGCTCCTAAAATGGGCTACTGAAGACGGGCATATGCGATAAAGTGTGCAATGAGGGAAATTTTACCCGGGCAGCGGCGTTACGACCTACGAGGTTGGACATGCGACCATACTCCTTGTCACGTACAACCAAGAAATCGAAACAACACCAGTTGACTCAGTGACATACGTTATGATACAGAGCGCACGTGCTAACCATTCAGCCACGCAACCTCCCTAAATTGGCAAATTGCTGACCTACAGCGAGAAATATTTCAACCGGGCCAAATTTTCTATTTTAACAGTTTAATTTGCACGGTACCTTTAGTTATCAACCGGATATTACAAAACTTTTAAAAAATAAGCTCCCCCTGACCAGCTTAATCGTTCGCAATAAACGTTTGCCCCTTAAAATCGGCAAACTGCTGACTTTAAATTGAGAAACATTACAACCGGACGAAATTTTCTGTTTTATCACTTTTACAGTACCTTTGATTACCAACCGATTATTACAAAACTTTAAAAATAAAAGAGAAAGAGAGAAATGCGGCCTAATGTCCATTCGACACAAACTAGGTCATTTCGGGACTAACATATGTTTTTTAATTTTATTTAAAAACTCCCATTGCGCTTACTGGTCTTTAGCCGTTGGGAGGAAACCGAAGAACACGGAGAAAACCCACGAGATTGGACATCATACACCATGTCACGTGCAACCTGGAGATCGAAACGACGCCCGTTGACTCAATGACAAACGTTACGATACAGCGAGCACATGCTAACCATTCAGCCATCCAGCCTCCCTGAATTCGGAAAATTGCTGACTTATAGCAAGAAACATTTCAACCGGGCGAAATTTTCTGTTTTAACAGTTTAATGTGTACGGTACTTTAATAATTACCAACCGATTATTACAAAACTTTTGAAAATAAGCTCCAACTGACCAGCTTAATCGTATGCAATAAACGTTTGGCCTGAATTGAAAGTTCTGCACGGAAAAAGTTCATCTCGATTTCCCGGCGTGGTTCCCCTTGTCAGTGAGGCAGAACGCAGGGCCTGACAAGCACAGCTGTCTAGTCCTTCGGATGGGACAAAAACCAAGGTCCCGTGTACACATTGGAATGCGCGTAAAATATCCCTAAGCAGTTGGAATTCGATACTGTTGAATAAACTCTATACGATGACTAAATGCGTAGATTGTAGTCACCCACACTGCATGTTTCGCTTAACAATGAAAGGGTGCCGTTTTCAATGTTCGATCCTTTTGTTCTTCTACTCCTGATATGTTGGACTGTTGATCGATGGTTTCATATAAAAGACTACCAATAAGACTCTTTGTAGAAGAAGCTCCCAAAAAATAGTATGTTGACTTTACGAGAAAGACCTCTAAACATGCTCCAAATTGTAAAAATACGACTTTTTGGATTTTCAATCTCTTTTTTTCGGCTATCCCTGATATTTAAAAAAAATGATATAATGATTTCACACAACAGGCTAGCTGTTAGACTCTCTATTAACAAAAGTTTCACCGCCCTCCCTTCATTATAACCGAAGTTATCGTGCCCTAAAGAATCAACAAATCAGCATGCTTATCTCTGCTTACCCTAAGCAGAAAATGCTCATCTTTGTACTCAATCATAACATTGACCTAGTGAACGTCTACAACAAGTTTGAACATTCTAGCTTAATTAGAATGAGAGTTATTGTGCTCCAAAGTCTCGGCCCTTCAAATTGCTTCTATTTTTCATTTTCAATTCAACATGGTGACTCCCGGTTGACCTAAATCAGAATTCTATTGCGACATTTTTTAGGCCTGCCTACAAGGATTCAGAAAATATAACTCCCGAGTCTGTAAGTAAAATAGCAAAAAAGCCTTATTGATTTTTCACGTTTAAAGATGGTGGCACTTCCGGTTCGATCGACAAACTCCATATTTTGTGTACGAATTAGTAATTCCTTGTCTAGTATAGAAAAAAAACTAGGTCATTCTGACCTATATTTCGACGATTTTTTGGAAAACTTTGATCCTTGATTTCACCAAGGGGAGATAAGTTAGAAAATTTCTAAAGTCATTTTTCAAGTCGCGTCATTAAGGTCTACTTACATATTAAATTTCATGAAAATCGTACAACTACTAAAGAGGTTGTCGAGTTGGTGTAAACTTCCGGTTCGAAATCACAGCGACGAATTTTCGAAATTCGAAAATCCGAAATAGCAGATTTGAAGTAAAGGAGTCAAGGTATTCAAAGAATTTTTTTTTAGTAAAATAGGTGAAATAGTCACAAAGTTACAGCAAAGTAGGTCAAATGCATTTGTTCGTAAAATTCGGTGATTTCGAATGCGAAAAACGTTTTGAAAATATATTTATCCAACAGCCACCACCCATTTTTGGGGGGGTAGGTAAAAGTTTCAGAAAGATCCTATGAGTAGATTCTGAGAAATCCGATTTGTGAATAAAACACAAAAAAAAAAAATAAGAATAATAATCTTAACAGAAACAATAAGCTTTCATATGTAAATACATATGAAAGCTTAATAAATAATAATAATTTTAGTAATCACAATAGGCTTTCAGACGAAAGTCTGAAAGCCTAATAATAATTTTAGTCAAAACAATAGTCTTTAAGTCTGAAAGCCTAATAAATAATAATTTTAGTAAAAACAATAGTCTTTCAGACGAAAGTCTGAAAGCCTAACTAGACCTGCAAGCAGCACTGAATCGGCTTTCAGGAATCAGACAGGAAGTATGTCATAAAATAGCCCAGCTACAAAACGATACTTTAATTGTTTCGATTCAGTGACACCTGGCTGAGAAATGCCGATTTTTGCAAGAGTACCAATTTTTTACTGTATTTACTTTTTTTAAATTTTTTTTCCCAAATATCTGATATTTTATCGACTACTTCTGGATTTTGGATTATTGTCGGAATAGTTTTAACAACTTTGAAATTTGAAAATTTTGAAAAATGACAAAAATTGTCTCTTAAATTTTGTTTTTTCAATTTTCGAACGCTAGAAGTCAGCGACGAAGTTTCGAAATTTCGAAATTTTCCACTGCTATCATCCGCGAAAAGATTTGGTGTTGCCGAAAATGTCATTTGTATGAAAATAAGTACAGAATTGACGAATCTACGGCCGTTTTTTGATTTTTTGACACCGTACGAAATTCGGCCACTTCTGGTCCGCGCAGAAGTTTCAAATATAGCCCATATGTTGCGAACACATGGTTTAATGATAGAAAATGAGGTTCTAGATCGGTATCTGGGACAGGCACTGAGAAATAGGCTCCCCCGAAAAAAAAAATAATAATAACTAGACCTGCAAGCAGCACTGAATCGGCTTTAAGGAATCAGACAGCAAGTAAGTCATAAAATAGCCCATTCATCGAGCTAGAAATCTATACTTTAATTGTTTTGATTCAATGACACCTGGCTGAGAAGTGTCGATTTTTGAAAGAGTACCAATTTTTTACTGTATTTTCTTCTTTTTTTTGTTGAGGGGGGGGGGTCCATAATATCTGATATTTTTACGAATACTTCTAGATTTTGGATCATTGTCGGGATAGTTCGAACAAGTTGTTTGGATAAATATATTTCTGTACCCTAAATTTAAGAAACATCTATTCAGTATTTGTTTGTAAAAAAGATAAATAAAAGAACATTTTCAATAATTTAACGATTTTTCTTCTTTTATCAAAGATTGGGGCCATTTTATGACACCTTAAATTATTTCAAACCTTTTCCTTTTGGATTCACGCCACAAACCACAGGTAGGACTCTGAGTGAAAAAAAGTTTTTAAAAAGTCGCAGGAGTCGTTTTCGAGAAAAGGGTGTCTCAAAAGGCTCCAAAAACGATAATACTAGATTTTCAGCGTAACATAATTTATTTACTAACCATCGAAATCGTACCATTGAGATGCCATATGATAGTCCAAAGACACTTTATTTCTTTTGGGCCGGTAATATCTGATGGAGAAATCCAGCTTTTTGCAAGAACGACATTTTTTTTATCCTTTTTTTTTCATTATTTGAATACTTCCGGTATGGTGATTATTATCGAGATAGTTTTAATAACCAGTTTAGGAAATTAAATAGCAACAGAGCTCTGTAATGATGTATTACAATATATGATCAGATAAAATGCCCCTGAGAAATCTTACGTTTAAAAGTGCCAAAAATGCAAAAATGTTAAAATATCAAAAATTAAATTTCAAAAACTGCATAGATATTATACATTTTTGGATTCGACATTAGATCAGATATCTAAATATCATAAAGTTTTTTGAAAATCAGTAAAAATAAAAAGATAATAGAATATTTTCCAAAATTTCACGATATTAAGACTTTTTTCGATTTTCAGTTCGTTATTTGACCTATTACGGATATTTCAAAGTCTAAACGGACTGTTTCATACACAAGACTACCAAACGGTCTCTTGATAGAGAAAGTTTAAGAAAAATCATTTGAGCAGTTTTCGAGATACAGGCGTTCAAATACGGAATGTTTCATACACAAGACTACCTTTTGGTCTCTTGATAGAGAAAGTTAAAGAAAAATCGCTGGAGCAGTTTTCGAGATACAGGCGTTCAAAAACGCTCCAAAGCAGAAAATACTTGATTTTCAGCGTGCCATATTTTACTTGCTGTTCTTGTTATCTGTAATAATAGGATACATGTATCATATAATACTGCAATTCTCGGGGAACAAAACAATATCTTAATCGTTCTAATCTGAGAATTCATGTTTTTCCCAAAAGCATTCATTTTTTGCGTTTTTTTCAAAATATCGGCCATTATTTCGACTACTTCCGGTTAATAGATGTTTGTCGAAATAGCTTTATACGTTAGTTTTGAACTATAACTTCATGTTCCAGGAGTTTCAGAAACGTCGATTCGGCCGTAAAACGAAACTCGAGCTCACAAAATGGGCAGAAAATTCGAAAAAAATCGAAAAATAAAGGGTGATAACTCGGAATGAAACTTATATTTCTGGAATCGGATGGTCTTTAGGTATCCAAAAATGTAGGTCAAATTTGAAAATTTTGAAAAATGACAAAAATTGTCTTTTAAATTTTGTTTTTTCAATTTTCGAACGCTAGAAGTCAGCGACGAAGTTTCGAAATTTCGAAATTTTCAATTGCTATCATCCGAGAAAAGATTTGGTGTTGCCGAAAATGTCATTTGTATGAAAATAAGTACAGAATTGACGAATCTACGGCCGTTTTTTGATTTTTTGACACCGTACGAAATTCGGCCACTTCTGGTCCGCGCAGAAGTTTCAAATATAGCCCATATGTTGCGAACGCATGGTTTAATGATAGAAAATGAGGTTCTAGATCGGTATCTGGGACAGGCACTGAGAAATAGGCTCCCCCGAAAAAAATAAAAAAATAACTAGACCTGCAAGCAGCACTGAATCGGCTTTCAGGAATCAGACAGGAAGTATGTCATAAAATAGCCCAGCTACAAAACGATACTTTAATTGTTTTGATTCAGTGACACCTTGCTGAGAAATGCCGATTTTTGCAAGAGTACCAATTTTTTACTGTATTTTCTTTTTTTAAATTTTTTTTTCTGTTTTTTCCCAAATATCTGATATTTTTTCGACTACTTCTGGATTTTGGATTATTGTCGGAATAGTTTTAACAAGTTGTTTGGATAGATATCTTTCTGTACCAGAAATGTTAGAAACATCTATTCAGTAGTTGTTTGTAAAAAAGATAAATAAAAGAACATTTTCGATAATTTTTTTTTTTTTGACACCTTAAATTATTTCAAACCTTTTCCTTTTAGATTCACGCCACAGACCACAGATAGGAGTCTGATAAAAAAAAGGTTTTAAAAAAATCGCAGTAGTCGTTTTCGAGAAAAGGGTGTTTCAAAAGGCTCCAAAAACGAAAAATACTAGATTTTCGGCGTAACATCATTTATTTACTAACCATCGAAATCGTACCATTGAGATGCCATATGATAGTCCATTAATGGAGCCGTCTAAAGACACTTTATTTCTTTTGGGCCGGTAATATCTGATGGAGAACTCCAGCTTTTTGCAAGAACGACATTTTTATACCTTTTTTTTTCATTTTTTGAATACTTCCGGTATGGTGATTATTATTGAGATAGTTTTAAAAACCGGTTTAGGCAATTAAATAGCGACAGAGATCTGTAATGATATATTACAATATATGATCAGATAAAATGCCCCTGAGAAATCCTATGTTTAAAAGTGCCAAAAATGCAAAAATGTCAAAATATCAAAAATTAAATTTCAATATCTGAATACATATTATACATTTTTGGATTCGACATTAGATCAGATATCTAAATATCATAAAGTTTTTTGAAAATCAGTAAAAATAAAAAAAAATAGAGTATTTTCCAAAATTTCACGATTTTTGGACTTTTTTCGATTTTCAGTTCGTTATTTGACCTATTACGGATATTTCAAAGTCTAAACGGACTATTTCATACTCAAGACTACCAAAAGGTATCTTGATAGAGAAAGTTTAAGAAAAATCATTGTAGCAGTTTTCGAGATACAGGCGTTCAAAAACGCTCCAAATCAGAAAATACTTGATTTTCAGCGTGCCATATTTTACTTGCTGTTCATGTTATCTGTAATAATAGAATATCATATGATACTGCAATTCCCGGGCAACCCAACGATATCTTAATCGATTTAATCCGTTGATATCGGTCTGAGAATTCATGTTTTTCCCAAAAGCATTCATTTTTTGCGTTTTTTTCAAAATGTCGGCCATTATTTCGACTACTTCCGGTTTATAGATGTTTGTCGAAATAGCTTTATACGTTAGTTTTGAACTATAACTTCATGTTCCAGGAGTTTCAGAAACGTCGATTCTGCCGTAAAACGAAACTCGAGCTCACAAAATGGGCAGAAAATTCGAAAAAAATCGAAAAATAAAGGGTGATAACTCGGAATGAAACTTATATTTCTGGAATCGGATGGTCTTCAGGTATCCAAAAATGTAGGTCAAATTTAAAAATTTTGAAAAATGACAAAAATTGTCTCTTAAATATTTTTTTTTCCTTTTTCGAACGCTAAAAGTCAGCGACGAAGTTTCGAAATTTCGAAATTTTCAACTGCTAACATCCGAGAAAAGATTTGGTGTTGCCGAAAATGTCATTTGTATGAAAATAGGTACAGAATTAACGAATCTACAGCTGTTTTTTGATTTTTTAACACCGTACGAAATTCGGCCACTTCCGGTCCGCGCAGAAGTTTCAAATATAGCCCATATGTTGCGAACACATAGTTTAATGATAGAAAATGCGGTTCTAGATCGGTATCTGTTACAGGCACTGAGAAATAGGCTCCCCCGAAAAAAAAAATAATAATAAATAATAATAATAATTTTAGTAAAAACAATAGTCTTTCAGACGAAAGTCTGAAAGCCTAACTAGACCTGCAAGCAGCACTGAATCGGCTTTCAGGAATCAGACAGGAAGTATGTCATAACATAGCCCATTCATCGAGCTACAAAACGATACTTTAATTGTTTTGATTCAATTACACCTGGCTGAGAAATGTCGATTTTTGCAAGAGTACCAATTTTTTACTGTATTTTCTTTTCTTTAATTTTTTTGTGTGTTTTTTCCGAAATATCTGATATTTTTTCGACTACTTCTGGATTTTGGATTATTGTCGGGATAGTTTTAACAAGTTGTTTGGATAGATATCTTTCTGTACCAGAAATGTCAGAAACATCTATTCAGTAGTTGTTTGTAAAAAAGATACAAACATTTTCAATAATTTAACGATTTTTCTACTTTTATCAAAGATTGAGGCCATTTTATGACACCTTAAATTATTTCAAACCTTTTCCTTTTTGATTCACGCCACAGACCACAGATCGGAGTCTGAGTAAAAAAATCGAAGGAGTTGTTTTAGAGAAAAAGGCGTCTCAAAAGGCTCCAAAAACGAAAAATACTAGATTTTCGGCGTAACATTATTTATTCACTAACCATCGAAATCGTACCGTTGAGATGCCATATGATATTCCATTAATGGGGCCATCCAAAGACACTTTATTTCTTTTGGGCCGGTAATATCTGACGGAGAAATCTAACTTTTTGCAAGAACAACATTTTTTATCCTTTTTTTTTCATTATTTGAATACTTCCGGTATGGTGATTATTATCGAGATAGTTTTAATAACCGGTTTAGGCAATTAAATAGCGACAGAGTTCTGTAATGATATATTACAATATATGATCAGATAAAATGCCCCTGAGAAATCCTATGTTTAAAAGTGCCAAAAATGCAAAAATGTCAAAATATCAAAAATTAAATTTCAATAACTGAATACATATTATACATTTTTAGATTCGACATTAGATCAGATATCTAAATATCATAAAGTTTTTTGAAAATCAGTAAAAATTAAAAAAAAATAGAGTATTTTCCAAAATTTCACGATTTTTCGACTTTTTTCGATTTTCAGTTCGTTATTTGACCTATTACGGATATTTCAAAGACTACCAAAAGGTATCTTGATAGAGAAAGTTTAAGAAAAATCATTGGAGCAGTTTTCGAGATACAGGCGTTCATAAACGCTCCAAATCAGAAAATACTTGATTTTCAGCGTGCCATATTTTACTTACGGTTCATGTTATCTGTAATAATAGGATATCATATGATACTGCAATTCTCGGGCAACCCAATGATATCTTAATCAATTTTATCCGTTGATATCGGACTGAGAATTCATTTTTTTCCCAAAAGCATTCATTTTTTGCATTTTTTTCAAAATATCGGCCATTATTTCGACTACTTCCGGTTTATAGATGTTTGTCGAAATAGCTTTATACGTTAGTTTTGAACTATAACTTCATGTTCCAGGAGTTTCAGAAACGTCGATTCTGCCGTAAAACAAAACTCGAGCTCACAAAATGGGCAGAAAATTCGAAAAAAATCGAAAAATAAAGGGTGATAACTCGGAATGAAACTTATATTTCTGGAATCGGATGGTCTTCAGGTATCCAAAAATGTAGGTCAAATTTGAAAATTTTGAAAAATGACAAAAATTGTCTCTTAAATTTTGTTTTTTTAATTTTCGAACAACAATAGTCCGATAGGAATTTTCGAAATTGAAAAATGTGAGATAGCCATATCCTTGGGAAAGATTCGGGGTTTACAAAAATGTCATTTGTATGAAAATAGGTACAGAATTAACGAATCTACAGCTGTATTTTGATTTTATGACACCGTACGAAATTCGGCCACTTCCGGTCCGCGCAGAAGTTTCAAATATAGCCCATATGTTGCGAACACATGGTTTAATGATAGAAAATGAGGTTCTAGATCGATATCTGCTACAGGCACTGAGTAATAGGCTCCCCCGAAAAAAAAATAATAATAAATAATAATAACTAGACCTGCAAGCAGCACTGAATCGGCTCTCAGGAATCAGACAGGAAGTATGTCATAAAATAGCCCAACTACAAAACGATACTTTAATTGCTTTGATTCAGTGACACCTGGCTGAGAAATGCCGATTTTTGCAAGAGTACCAATTTTTTACTGTATTTTCTTTTTTTAAAATTTTTTTTCTGTTTTTTCCCAAATATCTGATATTTTTTCGACTACTTCTGGATTTTGGATTATTGTTGGAATAGTTTTAACAAGTTGTTTGGATAGATATCTTTCTGTACTAGAAATGTTAGAAACATCTATTCAGTAGTTGTTTGTAAAAAAAGATAAATAAAAGAACATTGTCGATAATATAACGATTTTTCTACTTTTATCAAAGATTGAGGCCATTTTTTGACACCTTAAATTATTTCAAACCTTTTCCTTTTGGATTCACGCCACAGACCACAGATAGGAGTCTGAGTAAAAAAGGTTTTAAAAAAATCGCAGTAGTCGTTTTCGAGAAAAGGGTGTCTCAAAAGGCTCCAAAAACGAAAAATACTAGATTTTCGGCGTAACATCATTTATTTACTAACCATCGAAATCGTACCATTGAGATACCATATGATAGTCCATTAATGGGGCCATCTAAAGACTTTTTATTTCTTTTGGGCCGGTAATATCTGATGGAGAAATCCAGCTTTTTGCAAGAACGACATTTTTATACCTTTTTTTTATCATTTTTTGAATACTTCCGGTATGGTGATTATTATCGAGATAGTTTTAAAAACCGGTTTAGGCAATTAAATAGCGACAGAGTTCTGTAATGATATATTACAATATATGATCAGATAAAATGCCCCTGAGAAATCCTATGTTTAAAAGTGCCAAAAATGCAAAAAGTCAAAATATAAAAAATTAAATTTCAATAACTGAATACATATTATACATTTTTGGATTCGACATTAGATCAGATATCTAAGTATCATAAAGTTTTTTGAAAATCAGTAAAAATAAAAAAAAAATAGAGTATTTTCCAAAATTTCACGATTTTTCGACTTTTTTTGATTTTCAGTTCGTTATTTGACCTATTACGGATATTTCAAAGTCTAAACGGACTATTTCATACTCAAGACTACCAAAAGGTATCTTGATAGAGAAAGTTTAAGAAAAATCATTGGAGCAGTTTTCGAGATACAGGCGTTCAAAAACGCTCCAAATCATAAAATACTTGATTTTCAGCGTGCCATATTTTACTTTCTGTTTATGTTATCTGTAATAATAGGATATCATATGATATTGCAATTCTCGGGCAACCCAACGATATCTTAATCGTTTTAATCCGTTGATTTCGGACTCAGAATTCATGTTTTTTCCAAAAGCATTCATTTTTTGCGTTTTTTTCAAAATATCGGCCATTATTTCGACTACTTCCGGTTTATTGATGTTTGTCGAAATAGCTTTATACGTTAGTGATGAACTTTAACTTCATGTTCCAGAAGTTTCAAAAACGTCGATTCGACCGTAAAGCGTAACTCGAGCTCACAAAATGGGCAGAAAAATGAAAAAAAATCGAAAAAAAAAGGGTGATAACTCGGAATGAAACTTATATTTATGGAATCGGATGGTCTTAAGGTATCCAAAAATGTAGGTCAAATTTGAAAATTTTGAAAAATGACAAATATTGTCTTTTAATTTTTTTTTTTCATTTTTCGAACGCTAGAAGTCAGCGACGAAGTTTCGAAATTTCAAAATTTTCAACTGCTATCACCCTTGAAAAGATTTGGTGTTGCCGAAAATATCATTTGTATGAAAATAAGTACAGAATTGACGAATCTACGGCCGTTTTTTGATTTTTTGACACCGTACAAAATTCGGCCACTTCCGGTCTGCGCAGAAGTTTCAAATATAGCCCATATGTTGCGAGCACATGGTTTAATGATAGAAAATGAGGTTCTAGATCGGTATCTGTTACAGTCACTGAGAAATAGGCTCCCCCGAAAAAAAAATAATAATAACTAGATCTGCTACTGTCCCATGCAGATATGAAAGCTTTCATATTTATCGTCACGTGTCATTGATTGTATCAAGTATCCTAAATAAAAGGATAAGAAGAAACTCGCGAAGTTACGAGTCTAAATATAGTATGAATCATTGCACCCAGGCATAACAATAATCTGAAAACTAAAGGGAAATAACTGAAACTTGTATTACTGTAATGAGACGGATGAGAAAATGAAATGAAAATGGCGGGGAAAAAAATTAAAAATGGCAGGTTGGACAGGCGACCTTACTTCTTGTCACGTACAACCGATCATTCGAAAACACGCTAGTTAACTCAATGACAGGCGCGCGTGCTAACCATTCAGCCACCCAACCCCCCTTTGAAATCAGACACGTGCAATATGTCATATAGGAAGAATAAGAAGTCGCTCACAACAAAATGGTAAATTAATGAGTTTAGGTCAAAAGGTTGAGCTACTGTTTTAGAGTATTTAATAGTTTTAAAGAGACACGCTAAGAGTTGTTCATAGTTAAATTAAAGTTTAATTTTAAATTAGACCAATAAAATTAGAATTTAATAATGCCAGACTAATATTTCCAATATGTTTGGTTATAAGTAGGAAATCGTGATCTTAAGCATGTTTTAAACAAAGGGTCATAGACTGCAATATACAAGAATGGCACTCTGCAATAAAAAAACTGGCCAAAGCAAGATTTCTATGCAGAAATTAAATAATTGCTAGAACCAGAAAAATATTTATCCACTATAATAAAAAAGCAACATAGAGAAAATGAAATGAAATTGAATGGGTTTAACGTCCTACTGTGCTGCTCCTAAAATGGGCTACTGAAGACGGGCATACGCCATAAAGTGTGCAATGAGGGAAATTTTACCCGGGCAGCGGCGTTACGACCTACAAGGTTGGACATGCGACCATACTCCTTGTCACGTACAACAAAGAAATCGAAACAACGCCAGTTGACTCAGTGACAGACGTTATGATACAGAGCGCACGTGCTAACCATTCAGCTACGCAACCTCCCTAAAATCGGCAAATTGCTGATCTACAGCGAGAAATATTTCAACCGGGCCAACTTTTCTATTTTAACAGTTTAATTTGCACGGTACCTTTAGTTATCAAACGAATATTACAAAACTTTTAAAAATAAGCTCCCCCTGACCAGCTTAATCGTTCGCAATAAACGTTTGCCCCTTAAAATCGGCAAATTGCTGACTTTAAATTGAGACACATTACAACCGGACGAATTTTCTGTTTTATCACTTTTACAGTACCTTTGATTACCAACCGATTATTACAAAACTTTAAAAATAAAAGAGAAAGAGAGAAATGCGGCCTAATGTCCATTCGACACAAACTAGGTCATTTCGGGACTAACGTATGTTTTTTAATTTTATTTAAAAACTCCCCTTGCGCTTACTGGTCTTAAGCCGTTGGGAGGAAACCGAAGAACACGGAGAAAACCCACGAGATTGGACATCATACACCATGTCACGTGCAACCTGGAGATCGAAACGACGCCCTTTGACTCAGTGACAAACGTTACGATACAGCGAGCACATGCTAACCATTCAGCCATCCAGCCTCCCTGAATTCGGAAAATTGCTGACTTATAGCAAGAAACATTTCAACCGGGCGAAATTTTCTGTTTTAACAGTTTAATGTGCACGGTACTTTAATAATTACCAACCGATTATTACAAAACTTTTGAAAATAAGCTCCAACTGACCAGCTTAATCGTATGCAATAAACGTTTGGCCTGAATTGAAAGTTCTGCACGGAAAAAGTTCATCTCGATTTCCCGGCGTGGTTCCCCTTGTCAGTGAGGCAGAACGCAGGGCCTGACAAGCACAGCTGTCTAGTCCTTCGGATGGGACGAAAAACCAAGGTCCCGTGTACACATTGGAGTGCACGTAAAATATCCCTAAGCAGTTGGAATTCGATACTGTTGAATAAACTCTATACGATGACTAAATGCGTAGATTGTAGTCACCCACACTGCATGTTTCGCTTAACAATGAAAGGGTGCCGTTTTCAATGTTCGATCCTTTTGTTCTTCTACTCCTGATATGTTGGACTATTGATCGATGGTTTCATATAAAAGACTACCAATAAGACTCTTTGTAGAAGAAATTCCCAAAAAATAGTATGTTGACTTTACGAGAAAGACCTCTAAACATGGTCCAAATTGTAAAAATACGACTTTTTGGATTTTCAATCTCTTTTTTTCGGCTATCCCTGATATTTAAAAAAAATGATACAATGATTTCACACAACAGGCTAGCTATTAGACTCTCTATTAACAAAAGTTTCACCGCCCTCCCTTCATTATAACCGAAGTTATCGTGCCCTAAAGAATCAACAAATCAGCATGCTTATCTCTGCTTACCCTAAGCAGAAAATGCTCATCTTTGAACTCAATCATAACATTGACCTAGTGAACGTCTACAACAAGTTTGAACATTCTAGCTTAATCAGAATGAGAGTTATAGTGCTCCAAAGTCTCGGCCCTTCAAATTGCTTCTATTTTTCATTTTCAATTCAACATGGTGACTCCCGGTTGACCTAAATCAGAATTCTATTGCGACATTTTTTAGGCCTTCCTACAAGGATTCAGAAAATATAACTCCCGAGTCTGTAAGTAAAATAGCAAAAAAGCCTTATTGATTTTTCACGTTTTAAGATGGTGGCACTTCCGGTTCGATTGACAAACTCCATATTTTGTGTACGAATCAGTAATTCCTTGTCTAGTATAGAAAAAAAAACTAGGTCATTCTGACCTATATTTCGAAGATTTTTTTGAAAACTTTGATCCTTAATTTCACCAAGGGGAGATAAGTTAGAAAATTTCTAAAGTCATTTTTCGAGTCGCATCATTAAGGTGTACTTACATATTAAATTTCATGAAAATCGTACAACTACTAAAGAAGTTGTCGAGTTGGTGTAAACTTCCGGTTCGAAATCACAGCGACGAATTTTCGAAATTCGAAAATCCGAAATTGCAGATTTGAAGTAAAGGAGTCAATGTTTTCAAAGAAAAAAGAATTAGTAAAATAGGTGAAATAGTCACAAAGTTACAGCAAAGTAGGTCAAATGCATTTGTTCGTAAAATTCGGTGATTTCGAATGCGAAAAACGTTTTGAAAATATATTTATCCAACAGCCACCACCCATTTTTGGGGGGGTAGGTAAAAGTTTCAAAAAGATCCTATGAGTAGATTCTGAGAAATCCGATTTGTGAATAAAACACAAAAAAAAAAATAATAAGAAGAATAATAATCTTAACAGAAACAATAAGCTTTCATATATGAATATATGAAAGCTTAATAATAATTTTAGTAAAAACAATAGTCTTTCAGACGAGTCTGAAAGCCTAACTAGATCTGCTACTGTCCCAAGCAGATATGAAAGCTTTCATATGAACAGTCATTTCCGGTCACATGTCAAGGGTCATATGTCATCAGGTATCTAAAAAAAAATTACACTTACCTTATAAACAAGGTGGGGAAAATACAAAACAAAATTTAGTCGGATCAAAATAGGAGTAATGCACAGCAAAAAAGCGGAACTTCTATCATGGGCTCAATTTGTATTCAAATTGCTGAAAAATTGATACAACCTGCGCTAGGGTGCTGCGCAGGTTGTATTACACTTTCAGATGGCTGGGGTAAAAAAATGAGCCGCCGCGACGCGATGCCGTGAAATGCACAAAAAACGGTAAATGCATAAAACACGGGATTGATCTCTCAGGCTAGTAGAGGTCAGCCAAGGTCATGACCTTGACCTCAGGGACGGCCCCGTCGATGGGTTTGTGGGTCGTGGCCTTGACCTTGATGCAGATTTTCGGGACGGTACCTAAGTTTTTGGAATTTTTCGACCCCAAGGTCAAAGGTCAGGTCAAAGGTCAAACTCTCTCATGTAAGGACATTGATGACTCCATCTAGGCTCATGACCTTTTTAATGCTACGAGGCCCTCGAAGGTCAAGGTAGGGTCAAACTTCACTTCATGGGCCCGTTTCGCCCACTTCCGTTCCCCGAGCGGGCATTTTGACGTGACGCAGCGAGTCGGCGGGATGGATATACCTTTTGAATACCAAGCCTCGAGACCCGCCCGGGCACCCTTCGGGACGTTTACAGGTGGGGGTGGGGGTACATCGGTGAAAAATGCTGGTCCAGTGAGTCTCAGATGTAAACGACTAGAAGGAATGCAGTTATCAGGCTGAAAGTTAAAGGACACCTAGGCACCAGCGAGAGCAGGGTGGGAGCAGAGTTTAGTAGCGCTGGTGCTATTGGTTCCAGCTGTGCGCATGCGCGAATGTCGAAAAACGCCTAAGTTTTAAATATCGTGCCGCGTGCATGGCATTCGGGTGAGAGCTGCGAACTTTTTATACAATGGAGAGAATGGTCAAGGCTATTATTCCCAGCCAACACATTTTGATTCGAACCCATAGGGGCCGAGCTATAAGGCAGCAAACATGGCCCTTCGTTTTGGGAAGCCATGTTTGACATCCTGTCACGTGACCGTGGTTAGGGTCAGGGGTTCAAACTTTTTATACGACGGAGGGAAGTGTCCAAGCTATGGATCCCGATCAAAACATATGGAATCAAACCCATAGCGGCCGAGCTATGGGGCCTCAAACGTAGCGCACGAAAAAGTGACTTGTTAGTCTAAAAACATTCGAAAAATAGGCAAAAAATAGGCCTAACTGCGCGAGCGTGTTTGAGCAGGCGTTATGGTTGTCGGAATTTCTTGAAATTTTCAGAGATTGTGCCTTGGGATGTTAGCTAGCACATATACAAAATTAAAGTGACTTCTAATACGGGAACATGGCCTAAAAAATTCGAACCCAAGCCGACCCAGCAACTTTTTTTTATTGTAAAACATGGCCATATTTTTTCGAATTTTTATTCGATCATGTTCTCCTTTTGATATGTTTCTAACCTCATCGCGGCGCATCCGACCAGTATAATTTTTTTAAAAAATACCCCCCAATGATGCCTCGACAGTCTCAGAACATCAAAACTTTGACAGTCTCAAAAATATAGTCCGCCATTTTGAAAAAATCAAACCCAATACGCATCGGTGCAGAAGACTCATACCCATCACATGAGACTAACAAAATGACTTTATCTTGTCGTTTGCAATTTCAAAATTCTACAAAAAATTTTAGTCTCAAAATCGGCGAAAAAAGCCGTAAATCGTTTTTTTGGTCATAACTTATGTTTTTTCATCGAAATCAGATGTAACCAGTACTCAAAATTCGGGCTAGTAAATGGGCACATCGTGCCAAAAAACCAGGTTAATCGAAGAGTTTGTGGCGCTGCTAGGGCGAAAAAGCCCCTTTTTTCCCCCTTGTGGAGTACGGTAAAATCGAAATGAACTTTCTCGGCCAATGCAGGGATCGAACACCCGATCTCTAGGCTATGGCCCATTGTATCATATATAATACACTATAACTCGACATTGGTTTTCAGAAAAAATATTGTTTATTTTTAAACTTGAATTAGACTAGTAAAACAAATATTTTCTGGCAATAGAAAGTGTAAAATGGTCGCAGGGTTCTAGAAGTTTTACAGCACCCGGTGACCTATTTTTATTTAACTGGGGAATAAGTGATATTTCATATTATAGCATTAAATGATTTAAATATTTCATAAGGATTTTAATACTATGTATATCATGTATGTGTCAAGGTCATAATACGTCCGGTCATAGTATCATCCATCGAGGTTTCCCGAATGCAGATTTTTGCGACCGGGATAGATTTGCACTGCCCAGGCAACGTTCCAGTGGTCCGTTTGCCTTCAAATTTGCAAAGATTGTACTTTGAGATTTTCGCTATCGCATATAAAAAATGGAAATGAGTGAGATTCCGGGAACAATGAAAATAAATTATAAACCCACCCCCACCCATCAAAATTTTTTTGCTTGAAAAATTGCCGTATTTTATCGATTCATTTTCGTTCTTGATATCTGAATATTTTCTCCTTTTAATATGTGATAAATCTCATCGCGGCACAGGCAACCACTAGAAATTCCAGAGATTTAACCTTTGAATACCAAGCCTCGAGACCCACCCGGGCACTCTTAAATATCGTAGCGCGTGCATGGCATTCGGGTGAGATCTAACAACTTTTTATACAATGGAGAGAATTGTCAAGGCTATTATTCCCAGCCAACACATTTTGATTTGAACCCATAGGGGCCGAGCTAAAAGGCAGCAAACATGGCCCTTCGTTTTGGAAAGCCATGTTTGACACCCTGTCACGTGACCGTGGTTAGGGTCAGGGGTCCAAACTTTTTATACGACGGAGGGAAGTGTCCAAGCTATCGATCCCGATCAAAACATATGGATTCAAACCCATAGCGGCCGAGCTATGGGGCCTCAAACGTAGCGCACGAAAAAGTGACTTGTTAGTCTAAAAACATTCAAAAAATAGGCAAAAAATAGGCCTAATTGCGCGAGCGTGTTTTAGCAGGCGTTACGGTTGTCGGAATTTCTTGAAATTTTCAGAGATTGTGCCTTAGGATGTTAGCTAGCACATATAAAAAATTTAAGTGATTTCTAATACGGGAATATGGCCTAAAAATATCGAACCCAAGCCGACCCAGCAACTTTTTTTTATTGTAAAACATGGCCATATTTTTTCGAATTTTTATTCGATCATGTTCATCTTTTGATATGTTACTAACCTCATCGCGGCGCATCCGACCAGTATAAATTTTTAAAAAAAATACCCCCCAATGATGCCTCGACAGTCTCAGAACATCAAAACTTTGACAGTCTCAAAAATATAGTCCGCCATTTTGAAAAAATCAAACCCAATCCGCATCGGTGCAGAAGACTCATACCCATCACATGAGACTAACAAGATGACTTCATCTTGTCGTTTGCAATTTCAAAATTCTAAAAAAAACTTTTTAGTCTCAAAATCGGCGAAAAAAGCCGTAAAATCGTTTTTTTGACCATAACTTTTGTTTTTTTTCATCGGAATCAGATAGGACAAGTACTCAAATTCGGGCTAGTAAATGGGCACATCGTGCCCAAAAAAAGGTTAGTCGAAGAATTTTTGGCGCTGCTAGGGCAAAAAACACTTCTTTCCCCTTACGGAGTGCGGGAATTTACTTAGAAAAAAAACGGCAAAAAAATCCGCCGCCTCACATGTAAACGACTTGAAGGAATGCAGGTATCGATCTGAACTTTTAAGGACTAGTAGGTACCAACGTGACAAGTAGGGGGCCGGAGGTTGGTAGCCATCATACCTTTGGTTCTAGCGTAGCGCATGCGCGAAGTCAAAACCGCTAACCTCGAAAACAACCTTGTCGGCACAGAAAACGTCAAAGGAGAAATTCGAATTTTTGAAATATTAGAATACCAAACACTCTACCATGAGCCAGGCTATCCTGAAATGTATCAATTTCGTTAATAGGAGACACACTCTCTAAGCCACGACCAATTGTGTATGTTTTCAAGCCCAATAATGAAGATTTTTTACTATATGTCATTTTCAATTCAAAATGGTGACTCCCGGTTGACCTAAATCAGAATTCTATTGCGACATTTTTTAGGCCTTCCTACAAGGATTCAGAAAATACAACTCCCGAGTCTGTAAGTAAAATAGCAAAAAAGCCTTATTGATTTTTCACGTTTAAAGATGGTGGCACTTCCGGTTCGATCGACAAACTCCATATTTTGTGTACGAATCAGTAATAACTTGTCTAGTATCGAAAAAAAACACTAGGTCATTCTGACCTATATTTCGACGATTTTTTTGAAAACTTTGATCCTTAATTTCACCAAGGGGAGATCAGTTAGAAAATTTCTAAAGTCATTTTTCAAGTCGCATCATTAAGGTCTACTTACATATTAAATTTCATGAAAATCGTACAACTACTAAAGAAGTTGTCGAGTTGGTGTAAACTTCCACTTCGAAATCACAGTAAAAAATTGGTACTCTTGCAAAAATCGGCATTTCTCAGCCAGGTGTCACTGAATCAAAACAATTAAAGTATCGTTTTGTAGCTGGGCTATTTTATGACATACTTCCTGTCTGATTCATGAAAGCCGATTCAGTGCTGCTTGTAGGTCTAGTTAGGCTTTCAGATTTTCGTCTGAAAGACTATTGTTTTTACTAAAATTAATATTATTATTATTTTTTTTTTCGGGGGAGCCTTTTTCTCAGTGCCTGTCCCAGATACCGATCTAGAACCTCATTTTCTATCATTAAACCATGTGTTCGCAACATATGGGCTATATTTAAAACTTCTGCGCGGACCGAAAGTGGCCGAATTTGGTACGGTGTCAAAAAATCAAAAAACGGCCCTAGATTCGTCAATTCTGTACTTATTTTCATACAAATGACATTTTCGGCAACACCAAATCTTTTCTCGGATGATAGCAATTGAAAATTTTGAAATTTCGAAACTTCGTCGCTGACTTCTAGCGTTCGAAAATTGAAAAAACAAAACTTGAGAGACAATTTTTGTCATTTTTCAAAATCTTCAAATTTGACCTACATTTTTGGATACCTGAAGACCATCCGATTCCAGAAATATAAGTTTCATTCCGAGTTATCACCCTTTATTTTTCGATTTTTTTCGAATTTTCTGCCCATTTTGTGAGCTCGAGTTTCGTTTTACGGCCGAATCGACGTTTCTGAAACTCCTTGAACATGAAGTTATAGTTCAAAACTAACGTAAAAAGCTATTTCGACAAACATCTATAAACCGGAAGTAGACGAAATAATGGCCGATATTTTGAAAAAAAACGCAAAAAATGAATGCTTTTGGGAAAAACATGAATTCTCAGTCCGATATCAACGGATTAAATCGATTAAGATATCGTTGGGTTGCCCGAGAATTGCAGTATCATATGATATCCTATTATTACAGATAACATGAACAGCAAGTAAAATATGGCACGCTGAAAATCAAGTATTTTCTGATTTTGAGCGTTTTTGAACGCCTGTATCTCGAAAACTGCTCCAATGATTTTTCTTAAACTTTCTCTATCAAGAAACCTTTTGGTAGTCTTGTGTATGAAACAGTCCGTTTAGACTTTGAAATATCCGTAATAGGTCAAATAACGAACTGAAAATCGAAAAAAGTCGAAAAATCGTGAAATTTTGGAAAATACTCTATTTTTTTATTTATTTTTACTGATTTTTAAAAAACTTTATGATATTTAGATATCTGATCTAATGTCGAATCCAAAAATGTATAATATGTATTTTGTTATTGAAATTTAATTTTTGATATTTTGACATTTTTGCATTTTTGGCACTTTTAAACATAGGATTTCTCATGGGCATTTTATCTGATCATATATTGTAATATATCATTACAGAACTCTGTCGCTATTTAATTGCCTAAACCGGTTTTTAAAACTATCTCGATAATAATCACCATACCGGAAGTATTCAAAAAATGAAAAAAAAAGGTATAAAAATGTCGTTCTTGCAAAAATTTAAAAAAAAGAAAATACAGTAAAAAATTGGTACTCTTGCAAAAATCGGCATTTCTCAGCCAGGTGTCACTGAATCAAAACAATTAAAGTATCGTTTTGTAGCTGGGCTATTTTATGACATACTTCCTGTCTGATTCATGAAAGCCGATTCAGTGCTGCTTGTAGGTCTAGTTAGGCTTTCAGACTTTCGTCTGAAAGACTATTGTTTTTACTAAAATTAATATTATTATTATTTTTTTTTTCGGGGGAGCCTATTTCTCAGTGCCTGTCCCAGATACCGATCTAGAACCTCATTTTCTATCATTAAACCATGTGTTCGCAACATATGGGCTATATTTAAAACTTCTGCGCGGACCGAAAGTGGCCGAATTTGGTACGGTGTCAAAAAATCAAAAAACGGCCCTAGATTCGTCAATTCTGTACTTATTTTCATACAAATGACATTTTCGGCAACACCAAATCTTTTCTCGGATGATAGCAATTGAAAATTTTGAAATTTCGAAACTTCGTCGCTGACTTCTAGCGTTCGAAAATTGAAAAAACAAAACTTGAGAGACAATTTTTGTCATTTTTCAAAATCTTCAAATTTGACCGACATTTTTGGATACCTGAAGACCATCCGATTCCAGAAATATAAGTTTCATTCCGAGTTATCACCCTTTATTTTTCGATTTTTTTCGAATTTTCTGCCCATTTTGTGAGCTCGAGTTTCGTTTTACGGCCGAATCGACGTTTCTGAAACTCCTTGAACATGAAGTTATAGTTCAAAACTAACGTAAAAAGCTATTTCGACAAACATCTATAAACCGGAAGTAGTCGAAATAATGGCCGATATTTTGAAAAAAAAACGCAAAAAATGAATGCTTTTGGGAAAAACATGAATTCTCAGTCCGATATCAACGGATTAAATCGATTAAGATATCGTTGGGTTGCCCGAGAATTGCAGTATCATATGATATCCTATTATTACAGATAACATGAACAGCAAGTAAAATATGGCACGCTGAAAATCAAGTATTTTCTGATTTTGAGCGTTTTTGAACGCCTGTATCTCGAAAACTGCTCCAATGATTTTTCTTAAACTTTCTCTATCAAGAAACCTTTTGGTAGTCTTGTGTATGAAACAGTCCGTTTAGACTTTGAAATATCCGTAATAGGTCAAATAACGAACTGAAAATCGAAAAAAGTCGAAAAATCGTGAAATTTTGGAAAATACTCTATTTTTTTATTTATTTTTACTGATTTTAAAAAAACTTTATGATATTTAGATATCTGATCTAATGTCGAATCCAAAAATGTATAATATGTATTTTGTTATTGAAATTTAATTTTTGATATTTTGACATTTTTGCATTTTTGGCACTTTTAAACATAGGATTTCTCATGGGCATTTTATCTGATCATATATTGTAATATATCATTACAGAACTCTGTCGCTATTTAATTGCCTAAACCGGTTTTTAAAACTATCTCGATAATAATCACCATACCGGAAGTATTCAAAAAATGAAAAAAAAAAGGTATAAAAATGTCGTTCTTGCAAAAAGCTGGATTTCTCCATCAGATATTACCGGCCCAAAAGAAATAAAGTGTCTTTGGATGGCCCCATTTATGGACTATCATATGGCATCTCAATGATACGATTTCGATAGTTATTAAATAAACGATGTTACGCCGAAAATCTAGTATTTTTCGTTTTTGGAGCCTTTTGAGACACCCTTTTCTCGAAAACGACTTCTGCGATTTTTTTAAAACCTTTTTTACTCAGCCTCCTATCTGTGGTCTGTGGCGTGAATCCAAAAGGAAAAGGTTTGAAATAATTTAAGGTGTCAAAAAATGGCCTCAATCTTTGATAAAAGTAGAAAAATCGTTAAATTATCGAAAATGTTCTTTTATTTATCTTTTTTAAAAACAACTACTGAATAGACGTTTCTAACATTTCTGGTACAGAAAGATATCTATCCAAACATCTTGTTAAAACTATCCCGACAATAATCCAAAATCCAGAAGTAGTCGAAAAAATATCAGATATTTGGGAAAAAACACCAAAAAAAATTTAAAAAAAAGAAAATACAGTAAAAAATTGGTACCCTTGCAAAAATCGGCATTTCTCAGCCAGGTGTCACTGAATCAAAACAATTAAAGTATCGTTTTGTAGCTCGATGAATGGGCTATTTTATGACATACTTCCTGTCTGATTCCTGAAAGCCGTTTCAGTGCTGCTTGCAGGTCTAGTTATTATTTTTTTTTTTTTTTGGGGGAGCCTATTTCTCAGTGCCTGTAACAGATACCGATCTAGAACCTCATTTTCTATCATTAAACCATGTGTTCGCAACATATGGGCTATATTTTAAACTTCTGCGCGGACCGGAAGTGGCCGAATTTCGTACGGTGTCAAAAAATCAAAAAACGGCCGTAGATTCGTCAATTCTGTACTTATTTTCATACAAATGACATTTTCGGCAACACCAAATCTTTTCTCGGATGATAGCAGTTGAAAATTTCGAAATTTAGAAACTTCGTCGCTGACTTCTAGCGTTCGAAAAATGAAAAAACAAAATTTAATGACATTTTTGTAAACCCCAAATGACATTTTTGTAAACCCCAAGTCTTTCCCAAGGAAATGGCTATCTCACATTTTTCAATTTCGAAAATTCCTATGGGACTATTGTTGTTCGAAAATTGAAAAAACAAAATTTAAGAGACAATTTTTGTCATTTTTCAAAATTTTCAAATTTGACCTACATTTTAGGATACCTGAAGACCATCCGATTCCAGAAATATAAGTATATCCCTTTATTTTTTGATTTTTTTCGAATTTTCTGCCCATTTGGTGAGCTCGAGTTTCGTTTTACGGCCGAATCGACGTTTCTGAAACTCCTGGAACATGAAGTTATAGTTCAAATCTAACGTATAAAGCTATTTCGACAAACATATATAAACCGGAAGTAGTCGAAATAATGGCCGATATTTTGATAAAAACGCAAAAAATGAATGTTTTTGGGAAAAACATGAATTCTCAGTCCGATATCAACGGATTAAATTGATTAAGATATCGTTGGGTTGCCCGAGAATTGCAGTATCATATGATATCCTCTTATTACAGATAACATGAACAGCAAGTAAAATATGGCACGCTGAAAATCAAGTATTTTCTGATTTGGAGCGTTTTTGAACGCCTGTATCTCGAAAACTGCTCCAATGATTTTTCTTAAACTTTCTCTATCAAGAAACCTTTTGGTAGTCTTGTGTATGAAACAGTCCGTTTAGACTTTGAAATATCCGTAATAGGTCAAATAACGAACTGAAAATCGAAAAAAGTCGAAAAATCGTGAAACTTTGGAAAATACTCTATTATTTTTTTTATTTTTACTGATTTTCAAAAAACTTTATGATATTTAGATATCTGATCTAATGTCGAATCAAAAATATATAATATGTATTTTGTTATTGAAATTTAATTTTTGATATTTTGACATTTTTGCATTTTTGGCACTTTTAAACATAGGATTTCTCAGGGGCATTTTATCTGATCATATATTGTAATATATCATTACAGAACTCTGTCGCTATTTAATTGCCTAAACCGGTTTTTAAAACTATCTCGATAATAATCACCATACCGGAAGTATTCAAAAAATGAAAAAAAAAAGGTATAAAAATGTCGTTCTTGCAAAAAGCTGGATTTCTCCATCAGATATTACCGGCCCAAAAGAAATAAAGTGTCTTTGGATGGCCCCATTTATGGACTATCATATGGCATCTCAATGATACGATTTCGATAGTTATTAAATAAACGATGTTACGCCGAAAATCTAGTATTTTTCGTTTTTGGAGCCTTTTGAGACACCCTTTTCTCGAAAGCGACTCCTGCGATTTTTTTAAAACCTTTTTTACTCAGCCTCCTATCTGTGGTCTGTGGCGTGAATCCAAAAGGAAAAGGTTTGAAATAATTTAAGGTGTCAAAAAATGGCCTCAATCTTTGATAAAAGTAGAAAAATCGTTAAATTATCGAAAATGTTCTTTTATTTATCTTTTTTAAAAACAACTACTGAATAGACGTTTCTAACATTTCTGGTACAGAAAGATATCTATCCAAACATCTTGTTAAAACTATCCCGACAATAATCCAAAATCCAGAAGTAGTCGAAAAAATATCAGATATTTGGGAAAAAACACAAAAAAAAATTTAAAAAAAAGAAAATACAGTAAAAAATTGGTACCCTTGCAAAAATCGGCATTTCTCAGCCAGGTGTCACTGAATCAAAACAATTAAAGTATCGTTTTGTAGCTCGATGAATGGGCTATTTTATGACATACTTCCTGTCTGATTCCTGAAAGCCGTTTCAGTGCTGCTTGCAGGTCTAGTTATTATTTTTTTTTTTTTTGGGGGAGCCTATTTCTCAGTGCCTGTAACAGATACCGATCTAGAACCTCATTTTCTATCATTAAACCATGTGTTCGCAACATATGGGCTATATTTTAAACTTCTGCGCGGACCGGAAGTGGCCGAATTTCGTACGGTGTCAAAAAATCAAAAAACGGCCGTAGATTCGTCAATTCTGTACTTATTTTCATACAAATGACATTTTCGGCAACACCAAATCTTTTCTCGGATGATAGCAGTTGAAAATTTCGAAATTTAGAAACTTCGTCGCTGACTTCTAGCGTTCGAAAAATGAAAAAACAAAATTTAATGACATTTTTGTAAACCCCAAATGACATTTTTGTAAACCCCAAATCTTTCCCAAGGAAATGGCTATCTCACATTTTTCAATTTCGAAAATTCCTATGGGACTATTGTTGTTCGAAAATTGAAAAAACAAAATTTAAGAGACAATTTTTGTCATTTTTCAAAATTTTCAAATTTGACCTACATTTTAGGATACCTGAAGACCATCCGATTCCAGAAATATAAGTATATCCCTTTATTTTTTGATTTTTTTCGAATTTTCTGCCCATTTGGTGAGCTCGAGTTTCGTTTTACGGCCGAATCGACGTTTCTGAAACTCCTGGAACATGAAGTTATAGTTCAAATCTAACGTATAAAGCTATTTCGACAAACATATATAAACCGGAAGTAGTCGAAATAATGGCCGATATTTTGATAAAAACGCAAAAAATGAATGTTTTTGGGAAAAACATGAATTCTCAGTCCGATATCAACGGATTAAATTGATTAAGATATCGTTGGGTTGCCCGAGAATTGCAGTATCATATGATATCCTCTTATTACAGATAACATGAACAGCAAGTAAAATATGGCACGCTGAAAATCAAGTATTTTCTGATTTGGAGCGTTTTTGAACGCCTGTATCTCAAAAACTGCTCCAATGATTTTTCTTAAACTTTCTCTATCAAGATACCTTTTGGTAGTCTTGGGTATGAAACAGTCCGTTGAGACTTTGAAATATCCGTAATAGGTCAAATAACGAACTGAAAATCGAAAAAAGTCGAAATATCGTGAAACTTTGGAAAATACTCTATTATTTTTTTTATTTTTACTGATTTTCAAAAAACTTTATGATATTTAGATATCTGATCTGATGTCGAATCAAAAATATAATATGTATTCAGTTATTGAAATTTAATTTTTGATATTTTGACATTTTTGCATTTTTGGCACTTTTAAACATAGGATTTCTCAGGGGCATTTTATCTGATCATATATTGTAATATATCATTACAGAACTCTGTCGCTATTTAATTGCCTAAACCGGTTATTAAAACTATCTCGATAATAATCACCATACCGGAAGTATTCAAAAATGAAAAATAAAGGATAAAAAAATGGCGTTCTTGCAACGGCCCAAAAGAAAAAAGGTGTCTTTGGGTGGCCCCATTAATGGACTATCATATGGCATCTCAATGGTACGATTTCGATGGTTAGTAAATAAATTATGTTACGCCGAAAATCTAGTATTTTTCGTTTTTGGAGCCTTTTGAGACACCCTTTTCTCGAAAGCGACTCCTGCGATTTTTTTAAAACCTTTTTTACTCAGACTCCTATCTGTGGTCTGTGGCGTGAATCCAAAAGGAAAAGGTTTGAAATAATTTAAGGTGTCATAAAATGGCCTCATTCTTTGATAAAAGTAGAAAAATCGTTAAATTATCGAAAATGTTCTTTTATTTTTCTTTTTTACAAACAACTACTGAATAGATGTTTCTGACATTTCTGGTACAGAAAGATATCTATTCAAACAACTTGCTAAAACTATTCCGATAATAATCAAAAATCCAGAAGTAGTCGAAAAAATATCAGATATTTTGGGAAAAAAACACATTTTTTTTTTTAAAAAAGTAAAAAATTGGTACTTTTGTAAAAATCTGCATTTCTCAGCCAGGTGTCACTGAATCAAAACAATTAAAGTATCGTTTTGTAGCTCGATGAATGGGCTATTTTATGACATACTTCCTGTCTAATTCCTGAAAGCCGATTCAGTGCTGCTTGCAGGTCTAGTTATTATTATTATTAAGCTTTCATATATTCATATATGAAAGCTTATTGTTTCTGTTAAGATTATTATTAAGCTTTCATATGTATTTACATATGAAAGCTTATTGTTTCTGTTAAGATTATTATTAAGCTTTCATATATTCATATATGAAAGCTTATTGTTTCTGTTAAGATTATTATTCTTCCTATTCTTATTAATTTTTTTTTTTGTGTTTTATTCACAAATCGGATTTCTCAGAATCTACTCATAGGATCTTTCTGAAACTTTTACCTACCCCCCCAAAAATGGGTGGTGGCTGTTGGGTAAATATATTTTCAAAACGTTTTTCGCATTCGAAATCACCGAATTTTACGAACAAATGCATTTGACCTACTTTGCTGTAACTTTGTGACTATTTCACCTATTTTACTAATTCTTTTTTTTTTGAATACCTTGACTCCTTTACTTCAAATCTGCAATTTCGGATTTTCGAATTTCGAAAATTCGTCGCTGTGATTTCGAAGTGGAAGTTTACACCAACTCGACAACTTCTTTAGTAGTTGTACGATTTTCATGAAATTTAATATGTAAGTAGACCTTAATGATGCGACTTGAAAAATGACTTTAGAAATTTTCTAACTTATCTCCCCTTGGTGAAATTAAGGATCAAAGTTTTCAAAAAAATCGTCGAAATATAGGTCAGAATGACCTAGTGTTTTTTTTCGATACTAGACAAGTTATTACTGATTCGTACACAAAATATGGAGTTTGACGATCGAACCGGAAGTGCCACCATCTTTAAACGTGAAAAATCAATAAGGCTTTTTTGCTATTTTACTTACAGACTCGGGAGTTATATTTTCTGAATCCTTGTAGGAAGGCCTAAAAAATGTTGCAATAGAATTCTGATTTAGGTCAACCGGGAGTCACCATGTTGAATTGAAAATGAAAAATAGAAGCTCCTTGAACATGAAGTTATAGTTCAAAACTAACGTAAAAAGCTATTTCGACAAACATCTATAAACCGGAAGTAGTCGAAATAATGGCCGATATTTTGAAAAAAAACGCAAAAAATGAATGCTTTTGGGAAAAACATGAATTCTCAGTCCGATATCAACGGATTAAATCGATTAAGATATCGTTGGGTTGCCCGAGAATTGCAGTATCATATGATATCCTATTATTACAGATAACATGAACAGCAAGTAAAATATGGCACGCTGAAAATCAAGTATTTTCTGATTTTGAGCGTTTTTGAACGCCTGTATCTCGAAAACTGCTCCAATGATTTTTCTTAAACTTTCTCTATCAAGAAACCTTTTGGTAGTCTTGTGTATGAAACAGTCCGTTTAGACTTTGAAATATCCGTAATAGGTCAAATAACGAACTGAAAATCGAAAAAAGTCGAAAAATCGTGAAATTTTGGAAAATACTCTATTTTTTTATTTATTTTTACTGATTTTTAAAAAACTTTATGATATTTAGATATCTGATCTAATGTCGAATCCAAAAATGTATAAAATGTATTTTGTTATTGAAATTTAATTTTTGATATTTTGACATTTTTGCATTTTTGGCACTTTTAAACATAGGATTTCTCAGGGGCATTTTATCTGATCATATATTGTAATATATCATTACAGAACTCTGTCGCAATTTAATTGCCTAAACCGGTTTTTAAAACTATCTCGATAATAATCACCATACCGGAAGTATTCAAAAAATGAAAAAAAAAGGTATAAAAATGTCGTTCTTGCAAAAAGCTGGATTTCTCCATCAAATATTACCGGCCCAAAAGAAATAAAGTGTCTTTGGATGGCCCCATTTATGGACTATCATATGGCATCTCAATGATACGATTTCGATAGTTATTAAATAAATGATGTTACGCCGAAAATCTAGTATTTTTCGTTTTTGGAGCCTTTTGAGACACCCTTTTCTCGAAAACGACTACTGCGATTTTTTTAAAACCTTTTTTACTCAGCCTCCTATCTGTGGTCTGTGGCGTGAATCCAAAAGGAAAAGGTTTGAAATAATTTAAGGTGTCAAAAAATGGCCTCAATCTTTGATAAAAGTAGAAAAATCGTTAAATTATCGAAAATGTTCTTTTATTTATCTTTTTTACAAACAACTACTGAATAGACGTTTTTAACATTTCTGGTACAGAAAGATATCTATCCAAACAACTTGTTAAAACTATCCCGACAATAATCCAAAATCTAGAAGTAGTCGAAAAAATATCAAATATTTGGGAAAAAACACCAAAAAAAATTTAAAAAAAAGAAAATACAGTAAAAAATTGGTACCCTTGCAAAAATCGGCATTTCTCAGCCAGGTGTCACTGAATCAAAACAATTAAAGTATCGTTTTGTAGCTCGATGAATGGGCTATTTTATGACATACTTCCTGTCTGATTCCTGAAAGCCGTTTCAGTGCTGCTTGCAGGTCTAGTTATTATTTTTTTTTTGGGGGGAGCCTATTTCTCAGTGCCTGTAACAGATACCGATCTAGAACCTCATTTTCTATCATTAAACCATGTGTTCGCAACATATGGGCTATATTTGAAACTTCTGCGCGGACCGGAAGTGGCCGAATTTCGTACGGTGTCAAAAAATCAAAAAACGGCCGTAGATTCGTCAATTCTGTACTTATTTTCATACAAATGACATTTTCGGCAACACCAAATCTTTTCTCGGATGATAGCAGTTGAAAATTTCGAAATTTAGAAACTTCGTCGCTGACTTCTAGCGTTCGAAAAATGAAAAAACAAAATTTAATGACATTTTTGTAAACCCCAAATGACATTTTTGTAAACCCCAAATCTTTCCCAAGGAAATGGCTATCTCACATTTTTCAATTTCGAAAATTCCTATGGGACTATTGTTGTTCGAAAATTGAAAAAACAAAATTTAAGAGACAATTTTTGTCATTTTTCAAAATTTTCAAATTTGACCTACATTTTTGGATACCTGAAGACCATCCGATTCCAGAAATATAAGTTTCCCCCTTTATTTTTTGATTTTTTTCGAATTTTCTGCCCATTTGGTGAGCTCGAGTTTTGTTTTACGGCCGAATCGACGTTTCTGAAACTCCTGGAACATGAAGTTATAGTTCAAATCTAACGTATAAAGCTATTTCGACAAACATATATAAACCGGAAGTAGTCGAAATAATGGCCGATATTTTGATAAAAACGCAAAAAATGAATGTTTTTGGGAAAAACATGAATTCTCAGTCCGATATCAACGGATTAAATTGATTAAGATATCGTTGGGTTGCCCGAGAATTGCAGTATCATATGATATCCTCTTATTACAGATAACATGAACAGCAAGTAAAATATGGCACGCTGAAAATCAAGTATTTTCTGATTTGGAGCGTTTATGAACGCCTGTATCTCAAAAACTGCTCCAATGATTTTTCTTAAACTTTCTCTATCAAGATACCTTTTCGTAGTCTTGGGTATGAAACAGTCCGTTGAGACTTTGAAATATCCGTAATAGGTCAAATAACGAACTGAAAATCGAAAAAAGTCGAAATATCGTGAAACTTTGGAAAATACTCTATTATTATTTTATTTTTCTGATTTTCAAAAAACTTTATGATATTTAGATATCTGATCTGATGTCGAATCGAAAATATAATATGTATTCAGTTATTGAAATTTAATTTTTGATATTTTGACATTTTTGCATTTTTGGCACTTTTAAACATAGGATTTCTCAGGGGCATTTTATCTGATCATATATTGTAATATATCATTACAGAACTCTGTCGCTATTTAATTGCCTAAACCGGTTATTAAAACTATCTCGATAATAATCACCATACCGGAAGTATTCAAAAATGAAAAATAAAGGATAAAAAAATGGCGTTCTTGCAACGGCCCAAAAGAAAAAAAGGTGTCTTTGGATGGCCCCATTAATGGACTATCATATGGCATCTCAATGGTACGATTTCGATGGTTAGTAAATAAATTATGTTACGCCGAAAATCTAGTATTTTTCGTTTTTGGAGCCTTTTGAGACACCCTTTTCTCGAAAACGACTCCTGCGATTTTTTTAAAACCTTTTTTACTCAGACTCCTATCTGTGGTCTGTGGCGTGAATCCAAAAGGAAAAGGTTTGAAATAATTTAAGGTGTCATAAAAGGGCCTCATTCTTTGATAAAAGTAGAAAAATCGTTAAATTATCGAAAATGTTCTTTTATTTTTCTTTTTTACAAACAACTACTGAATAGATGTTTCTGACATTTCTGGTACAGAAAGATATCTATTCAAACAACTTGCTAAAACTATTCCGATAATAATCAAAAATCCAGAAGTAGTCGAAAAAATATCAGATATTTTGGGAAAAAAACACATTTTTTTTTTTTAAAAAGTAAAAAATTGGTACTTTTGTAAAAATCTGCATTTCTCAGCCAGGTGTCACTGAATCAAAACAATTAAAGTATCGTTTTGTAGCTCGATGAATGGGCTATTTTATGACATACTTCCTGTCTAATTCCTGAAAGCCGATTCAGTGCTGCTTGCAGGTCTAGTTATTATTATTATTAAGCTTTCATATATTCATATATGAAAGCTTATTGTTTCTGTTAAGATTATTATTAAGCTTTCATATGTATTTACATATGAAAGCTTATTGTTTCTGTTAAGATTATTATTAAGCTTTCATATATTCATATATGAAAGCTTATTGTTTCTGTTAAGATTATTATTCTTCCTATTCTTATTAATTTTTTTTTTTGTGTTTTATTCACAAATCGGATTTCTCAGAATCTACTCATAGGATCTTTCTGAAACCTTTACCTACCCCCCCAAAAATGGGTGGTGGCTGTTGGGTAAATATATTTTCAAAACGTTTTTCGCATTCGAAATCACCGAATTTTACGAACAAATGCATTTGACCTACTTTGCTGTAACTTTGTGACTATTTCACCTATTTTACTAATTCTTTTTTTTTTGAATACCTTGACTCCTTTACTTCAAATCTGCAATTTCGGATTTTCGAATTTCGGATTTTCGAATTTCGAAAATTCGTCGCTGTGATTTCGAAGTGGAAGTTTACACCAACTCGACAACTTCTTTAGTAGTTGTACGATTTAATATGTAAGTAGACATTAATGATGCGACTTGAAAAATGACTTTAGAAATTTTCTAACTTATCTCCCCTTGGTGAAATTAAGGATCAAAGTTTTCAAAAAAATCGTCGAAATATAGGTCAGAATGACCTAGTGTTTTTTTTCGATACTAGACAAGGAATTACTGATTCGTACACAAAATATGGAGTTTGTCGATCGAACCGGAAGTGCCACCATCTTTAAACGTGAAAAATCAATAAGGCTTTTTTGCTATTTTACTTACAGACTCGGGAGTTACATTTTCTGAATCCTTGTAGGAAGGCCTAAAAAATGTCGCAATATAATTCTGATTTAGGTCAACCGGGAGTCACCATGTTGAATTGAAAATGAAAAATAGAAGCAATTTGAAGGGCCGAGACTTTGGAGCACAATAACTCTCATTCTAATTAAGCTAGAATGGTCAAACTTGTTGTAGACGTTCACTAGGTCAATGTTATAATTGAGTTCAAAGATGAGCATTTTCTGCTTAGGGTAAGCAGAGATAAGCATGCTGATTTGTTGATTCTTTAGGGCACGATAACTTCGGTTATAATGAAGGGAGGGCGGTGAAACTTTTGTTAATAGAGAGTCTAATAGCTAGCCTGTTGTGTGAAATCATTGAAAAAAAGAGATTGAAAATCCAAAAAGTCGTATTTTTACAATTTGGAGCATGTTTAGAGGTCTTTCTCGTAAAGTCAACATACTATTTTTTGGGAACTTCTTCTACAAAGAGTCTTATTGGTAGTCTTTTATATGAAACCATCGATCAACAGTCCAACATATCAGGAGTAGAAGAACAAAAGGATCGAACATTGAAAACGGCACCCTTTCATTGTTAAGCGAAACATGCAGTGTGGGTGACTACAATCTACGCATTTAGTCATCGTATAGAGTTTATTCAACAGTATCGAATTCCAACTGCTTAGGGATATTTTACGTGCACTCCAATGTGTACACGGGACCTTGGTTTTTCGTCCCATCCGAAGGACTAGACAGCTGTGCTTGTTAGGCCCTGCGTTCTGCCTCACTGACAAGGGGAACCACACCGGGAAATCGAGATGAACTTTTTCCGTGCAGAACTTTCAATTCAGGCCAAACGTTTATTGCATACGATTAAGCTGGTCAGTTGGAGCTTATTTTCAAAAGTTTTGTAATAATCGGTTGGTAATTATTAAAGTACCGTGCACATTAAACTGTTAAAACAGAAAATTTCGCCCGGTTGAAATGTTTCTTGCTATAAGTCAGCAATTTTCCGAATTCAGGGAGGCTGGATGGCTGAATGGTTAGCCTGTGCTCGCTGTATCGTAACGTTTGTCATTGAGTCAACGGGCGTCGTTTCGATCTCCAGGTTGCACGTGACATGGTGTATGATGTCCAATCTCGTGGGTTTTCTCCGTGTTCTTCGGTTTCCTCCCAACGGCTAAAGACCAGTAAGCGCAAGGGGAGTTTTTAAATAAAATTAAAAAACATATGTTAGTCCCGAAATGAGCTAGTTTGTGTCGAATGGACATTAGACCGCATTTCTCTCTTTCTCTTTTATTTTTAAAGTTTTGTAATAATCGGTTGGTAATCAAAGGTACTGTAAAAGTGATAAAACAGAAAATTTCGTCCGGTTATAAAGTTTCTCATTTTAAAGTCAGCAATTTGCCGATTTTAAGGGGCAAACGTTTATTGCGAACGATTAAGCTGGTCAGGGGGAGCTTATTTTTAAAAGTTTTGTAATATTCGGTTGATAACTAAAGGTACCGTGCAAATTAAACTGTTAAAATAGAAAATTTGGCCCGGTTGAAATATTTCTCGCTGTAGGTCAGCAATTTGCCGATTTTAGGGAGGTTGCGTGGCTGAATGGTTAGCACGTGCGCTCTGTATCATAACGTCTGTCACTAAGTCAACTGGCGTTGTTTCGATTTCTTGGTTGTACGTGACAAGGAGTATGGTCGCATGTCCAACCTCGTAGGTCGTAACGCCGCTGCCCGGGTAAAATTTCCCTCATTGCACACTTTATGGCGTATGCCCGTCTTCAGTAGCCAATTTTAGGAGCAGCACAGTAGAACGTTAAACCCCATTCAATTTCATTTCATTTTCTGTATGTTGCTTATTTATTATAGTGGATAAATATTTTTCTGGTTCTAGCAATTATTTAATTTCTGCATAGAAATCTTGCTTTGGCCAGTTTTTTTTTTATTGCAGAGTGCCATTCTTGTATATTGCAGTCTATGACCCTTTGTTTAAAACATGCTTAAGAAGTCGTCACGATTTCCTACTTATAACCAAACATATTGGAAATATTAGTCTGGCATTATTAAATCCTAATTTTATTGGTCTTATTTAAAATTAAACTTTCATTTAACTATGAACAACTCTTAACGTGTCTCTTTAAAACTATTAAATACTCTAAAACAGTAGCTCAACCTTTTGACCTAAACTCATTAATTTACCATTTTGTTGTGAGCGACTTCTTATTCTTCCTATATGACATATTGCACGTGTCTGATTTCAAAGGGGGGTTGGGTGGCTGAATGGTTAGCACGCGCGCCTGTCATTGAGTTAACTAGCGTGATTTCGAATGCTCGGTTGTACGTGACAAGGAGTTAGGTCGCCTGTCCAACCTGCCATTTTTAATTTTTTTTCCCCGCCATTTTCATTTCATTTTCTTATCCGTCTCATTACAGTAATACAAGTTTCAGTTATTTCCCTTTAGTTTTCAGATTATTGTTATGCCTGGGTGCAATGATTCATACTATATTTAGACTTGTAACTTCGCGAGTTTCTTCTTATCCTTTTATTTAGGATACTTGATACAATCAATGACACGTGACGATAAATATGAAAGCTTTCATATCTGCATGGGACAGTAGCAGATCTAGTTAAGCTTTCATATATTCATATATGAAAGCTTATTGTTTCTGTTAAGATTATTATTCTTCTTATTATTTTTTTTTTTTGTGTTTTATTCACAAATCGGATTTCTCAGAATCTACTCATAGGATCTTTTTGAAACTTTTACCTACCCCCCCCAAAAATGGGTGGTGGCTCTTGGATAAATATATTTTCAAAACGTTTTTCGCATTCGAAATCACCGAATTTTACGAACAAATGCATTTAACCTACTTTGCTGTAACTTTGTGACTATTTCACCTATTTTACTAATTCTTTTTTCTTTGAAAACATTGACTCCTTTACTTCAAATCTGCAATTTCGGATTTTCGAATTTCGAAAATTCGTCGCTGTGATTTCGAACCGGAAGTTTACACCAACTCGACAACTTCTTTAGTAGTTGTACGATTTTCATGAAATTTAATATGTAAGTACACCTTAATGATGCGACTCGAAAAATGACTTTAGAAATTTTCTAACTTATCTCCCCTTGGTGAAATTAAGGATCAAAGTTTTCAAAAAAATCTTCGAAATATAGGTCAGAATGACCTAGTTTTTTTTTCTATACTAGACAAGGAATTACTGATTCGTACACAAAATATGGAGTTTGTCAATCGAACCGGAAGTGCCACCATCTTAAAACGTGAAAAATCAATAAGGCTTTTTTGCTATTTTACTTACAGACTCGGGAGTTATATTTTCTGAATCCTTGTAGGAAGGCCTAAAAAATGTCGCAATAGAATTCTGATTTAGGTCAACCGGGAGTCACCATGTTGAATTGAAAATGAAAAATAGAAGCAATTTAAAGGGCCGAGACTTTGGAGCACTATAACTCTCATTCTGATTAAGCTAGAATGTTCAAACTTGTTGTAGACGTTCACTAGGTCAATGTTATGATTGAGTTCAAAGATGAGCATTTTGTACTTAGGGTAAGCAGAGATAAGCATGCTGATTTGTTGATTCTTTAGGGCACGATAACTTCGGTTATAATGAAGGGAGGGCGGTGAAACTTTTGTTAATAGAGAGTCTAATAGCTAGCCTGTTGTGTGAAATCATTGTATCATTTTTTTTAAATATCAGGGATAGTCGAAAAAAAGAGATTGAAAATCCAAAAAGTCGTATTTTTACAATTTGGACCATGTTTAGAGGTCTTTCTCGTAAAGTCAACATACTATTTTTTGGGAACTTCTTCTACAAAGAGTCTTATTGGTAGTCTTTTATATGAAACCATCGATCAACAGTCCAACATTTCAGGAGTAGAAGAACAAAAGGATCGAACATTGAAAACGGCACCCTTTCATTGTTAAGCGAAACATGCAGTGTGGGTGACTACAATCTACGCATTTAGTCATCGTATAGAGTTTATTCAACAGTATCGAATTCCAACTGCTTAGGGATATTTTACGTGCACTCCAATGTGTACACGGGACCTTGGTTTTTCGTCCCATCCGAAGGACTAGACAGCTGTGCTTGTCAGGCCCTGCGTTCTGCCTCACTGACAAGGGGAACCACGCCGGGAAATCGAGATGAACTTTTTCCGTGCAGAACTTTCAATTCAGGCCAAACGTTTATTGCATACGATTAAGCTGGTCAGTTGGAGCTTATTTTCAAAAGTTTTGTAATAATCGGTTGGTAATTATTAAAGTACCGTGCACATTAAACTGTTAAAACAGAAAATTTCGCCCGGTTGAAATGTTTCTTGCTATAAGTCAGCAATTTTCCGAATTCAGGGAGGCTGGATGGCTGAATGGTTAGCATGTGCTCGCTGTATCGTAACGTTTGTCACTGAGTCAAAGGGCGTCGTTTCGATCTCCAGGTTGCACGTGACATGGTGTATGATGTCCAATCTCGTGGGTTTTCTCCGTGTTCTTCGGTTTCCTCCCAACGGCTAAAGACCAGTAAGCGCAAGGGGAGTTTTTAAATAAAATTAAAAAACATACGTTAGTCCCGAAATGACCTATTTTGTGTCGAATGGACATTAGGCCGCATTTCTCTCTTTCTCTTTTATTTTTAAAGTTTTGTAATAATCGGTTGGTAATCAAAGGTACTGTAAAAGTGATAAAACAGAAAATTTCGTCCGGTTGTAATGTGTCTCAATTTAAAGTCAGCAATTTGCCGATTTTAAGGGGCAAACGTTTATTGCGAACGATTAAGCTGGTCAGGGGGAGCTTATTTTTAAAAGTTTTGTAATATTCGCTTGATAACTAAAGGTACCGTGCAAATTAAACTGTTAAAATAGAAAATTTGGCCCGGTTGAAATATTTCTCGCTGTAGGTCAGCAATTTGCCGATTTTAGGGAGGTTGCGTGGCTGAATGGTTAGCACGTGCGCTCTGTATCATAACGTCTGTCACTGAGTCAACTGGCGTTGTTTCGATTTCTTGGTTGTACGTGACAAGGAGTATGGTCGCATGTCCAACCTTGTAGGTCGTAACGCCGCTGCCCGGGTAAAATTTCCCTCATTGCACACTTTATGGCGTATGCCCGTCTTCAGTAGCCCATTTTAGGAGCAGCACAGTAGGACGTTAAACCCATTCAATTTCATTTCATTTTCTCTATGTTGCTTATTTATTATAGTGGATAAATATTTTTCTGGTTCTAGCAATTATTTAATTTCTGCATAGAAATCTTGCTTTGGCCAGTTTTTTTATTGCAGAGTGCCATTCTTGTATATTGCAGTCTATGACCCTTTGTTTAAAACATGCTTAAGATCACGATTTCCTACTTATAACCAAACATATTGGAAATATTAGTCTGGCATTATTAAATTCTAATTTTATTGGTCTAATTTAAAATTAAACTTTAATTTAACTATGAACAACTCTTAGCGTGTCTCTTTAAAACTATTAAATACTCTAAAACAGTAGCTCAACCTTTTGACCTAAACTCATTAATTTACCATTTTGTTGTGAGCGACTTCTTATTCTTCCTATATGACATATTGCACGTGTCTGATTTCAAAGGGGGGTTGGGTGGCTGAATGGTTAGCACGCGCGCCTGTCATTGAGTTAACTAGCGTGTTTTCGAATGCTCGGTTGTACGTGACAAGAAGTAAGGTCGCCTGTCCAACCTGCCATTTTTAATTTTTTTCCCCGCCATTTTCATTTCATTTTCTCATCCGTCTCATTAGAGTAATACAAGTTTCAGTTATTTCCCTTTAGTTTTCAGATTATTGTTATGCCTGGGTGCAATGATTCATACTATATTTAGACTCGTAACTTCGCGAGTTTCTTCTTATCCTTTTATTTAGGATACTTGATACAATCAATGACACGTGACGATAAATATGAAAGCTTTCATATCTGCATGGGACAGTAGCAGATCTAGTTATTTTTTTTTTTGTGTTTTATTCACAAATCGGATTTCTCAGAATCTACTCATAGGATCTTTTTGAAACTTTTACCTACCCCCCCAAAAATGGGTGGTGGCTGTTGGATAAATATATTTTCAAAACGTTTTTCGCATTCGAAATCACCGAATTTTACGAACAAATGCATTTGACCTACTTTGCTGTAACTTTGTGACTATTTCACCTATTTTACTAATTCTTTTATCTTTGAAAACATTGACTCCTTTACTTCAAATCTACAATTTCGGATTTTCGAATTTCGAAAATTCGTCGCTGTGATTTCGAACCGGACGTTTACACCAACTCGACAACTTCTTTAGTAGTTGTACGATTTTCATGAAATTTAATATGTAAGTACACCTTAATGATGCGACTCGAAAAATGACTTTAGAAATTTTCTAACTTATCTCCCCTTGGTGAAATTAAGGATCAAAGTTTTCAAAAAAATCTTCGAAATATAGGTCAGAATGACCTAGTTTTTTTTTCTATACTAGACAAGGAATTACTGATTCGTACACAAAATATGGAGTTTGTCAATCGAACCGGAAGTGCCACCATCTTAAAACGTGAAAAATCAATAAGGCTTTTTTGCTATTTTACTTACAGACTCGGGAGTTATATTTTCTGAATCCTTGTAGGAAGGCCTAAAAAATGTCGCAATAGAATTCTGATTTAGGTCAACCGGGAGTCACCATGTTGAATTGAAAATGAAAAATAGAAGCAATTTGAAGGGCCGAGACTTTGGAGCACTATAACTCTCATTCTGATTAAGCTAGAATGTTCAAACTTGTTGTAGACGTTCACTAGGTCAATGTTATGATTGAGTTCAAAGATGAGCATTTTCTGCTTAGGGTAAGCAGAGATAAGCATGCTGATTTGTTGATTCTTTAGGGCACGATAACTTCGGTTATAATGAAGGGAGGGCGGTGAAACTTTTGTTAATAGAGAGTCTAATAGCTAGCCTGTTGTGTGAAATCATTGTATCATTTTTTTTAAATATCAGGGATAGCCGAAAAAAAGAGATTGAAAATCCAAAAAGTCGTATTTTTACAATTTGGACCATGTTTAGAGGTCTTTCTCGTAAAGTCAACATACTATTTTTTGGAATTTCTTCTACAAAGAGTCTTATTGGTAGTCTTTTATATGAAACCATCGATCAACAGTCCAACATATCAGGAGTAGAAGAACAAAAGGATCGAACATTGAAAACGGCACCCTTTCATTGTTAAGCGAAACATGCAGTGTGGGTGACTACATTCTACGCATTTAGTCATCGTATAGAGTTTATTCAACAGTATCGAATTCCAACTGCTTTGGGATATTTTACGTGCACTCCAATGTGTACACGGGACCTTGGTTTTTCGTCCCATCCGAAGGACTAGACAGCTGTGCTTGTCAGGCCCTGCGTTCTGCCTCACTGACAAGGGGAACCACGCCGGGAAATCGAGATGAACTTTTTCCGTGCAGAACTTTCAATTCAGGCCAAACGTTTATTGCATACGATTAAGCTGGTCAGTTGGAGCTTATTTTCAAAAGTTTTGTAATAATCGGTTGGTAATTATTAAAGTACCGTGCATATTAAACTGTTAAAACAGAAAATTTCGCCCGGTTGAAATGTTTCTTGCTATAAGTCAGCAATTTTCCGAATTCAGGGAGGCTGGATGGCTGAATGGTTAGCATGTGCTCGCTGTATCGTAACGTTTGTCACTGAGTCAAAGGGCGTCGTTTCGATCTCCAGGTTGCACGTGACATGGTGTATGATGTCCAATCTCGTGGGTTTTCTCCGTGTTCTTCGGTTTCCTCCCAACGGCTAAAGACCAGTAAGCGCAAGGGGAGTTTTTAAATAAAATTAAAAAACATACGTTAGTCCCGAAATGACCTAGTTTGTGTCGAATGGACATTAGGCCGCATTTCTCTCTTTCTCTTTTATTTTTAAAGTTTTGTAATAATCGGTTGGTAATCAAAGGTACTGTAAAAGTGATAAAACAGAAAATTTCGTCCGGTTGTAATGTGTCTCAATTTAAAGTCAGCAATTTGCCGATTTTAAGGGGCAAACGTTTATTGCGAACGATTAAGCTGGTCAGGGGGAGCTTATTTTTAAAAGTTTTGTAATATTCGTTTGATAACTAAAGGTACCGTGCAAATTAAACTGTTAAAATAGAAAAGTTGGCCCGGTTGAAATATTTCTCGCTGTAGATCAGCAATTTGCCGATTTTAGGGAGGTTGCGTGGCTGAATGGTTAGCACGTGCGCTCTGTATCATAACGTCTGTCACTTAGTCAACTGGCGTTGTTTCGATTTCTTGGTTGTACGTGACAAGGAGTATGGTCGCATGTCCAACCTTGTAGGTCGTAACGCCGCTGCCCGGGTAAAATTTCCCTCATTGCACACTTTATGGCGTATGCCCGTCTTCAGTAGCCCATTTTAGGAGCAGCACAGTAGGACGTTAAACCCATTCAATTTCATTTCATTTTCTCTATGTTGCTTATTTATTATAGTGGATAAATATTTTTCTGGTTCTAGCAATTATTTAATTTCTGCATAGAAATCTTGCTTTGGCCAGTTTTTTTATTGCAGAGTGCCATTCTTGTATATTGCAGTCTATGACCCTTTGTTTAAAACATGCTTAACATCACGATTTCCTACTTATAACCAAACATATTGGAAATATTAGTCTTGCATTATTAAATTCTAATTTTATTGGTCTAATTTAAAATTAAACTTTAATTTAACTATGAACAACTCTTAGCGTGTCTCTTTAAAACTATTAAATACTCTAAAACAGTAGCTCAACCTTTTGACCTAAACTCATTAATTTACCATTTTGTTGTGAGCGACTTCTTATTCTTCCTATATGACATATTGCACGTGTCTGATTTCAAAGGGGGGTTGGGTGGCTGAATGGTTAGCACGCGCGCCTGTCATTGAGTTAACTAGCGTGTTTTCGAATGCTCGGTTGTACGTGACAAGAAGTAAGGTCGCCTGTCCAACCTGCCATTTTTAATTTTTTTTCCCCGCCATTTTCATTTCATTTTCTCATCCGTCTCATTACAGTAATACAAGTTTCAGTTATTTCCCTTTAGTTTTCAGATTATTGTTATGCCTGGGTGCAATGATTCATACTATATTTAGACTCGTAACTTCGCGAGTTTCTTCTTATCCTTTTATTTAGGATACTTGATACAATCAATGACACGTGACGATAAATATGAAAGCTTTCATATCTGCATGGGACAGTAGCAGATCTAGTTCTTATTATTTTTTTTTTGTGTTTTATTCACAAATCGGATTTCTCAGAATCTACTCATAGGATCTTTCTGAAACTTTTACCTACCCCCCCAAAAATGGGTGGTGGCTGTTGGATAAATATATTTTCAAAACGTTTTTCGCATTCGAAATCACCGAATTTTACAAACAAATGCATTTGACCTACTTTGCTGTAACTTTGTGACTATTTCACCTATTTTACTAATTCTTTTTTCTTTGAATACCTTGACTCCTTTACTTCAAATCTGCAATTTCGGATTTTCGAATTTCGAAAATTCGTCGCTGTGATTTCGAACCGGAAGTTTACACCAACTCGACAACCTCTTTAGTAGTTGTACGATTTTCATGAAATTTAATATGTAAGTAGACCTTAATGACGAGACTTGAAAAATGACTTTAGAAATTTTCTAACTTATCTCCCCTTGGTGAAATCAAGGATCAAAGTTTTCCAAAAAATCGTCGAAATATAGGTCAGAATGACCTAGTTTTTTTTTCTATACTAGACAAGGAATTACTGATTCGTACACAAAATATGGAGTTTGTCGATCGAACCGGAAGTGCCACCATCTTTAAACGTGAAAAATCAATAAGGCTTTTTTGCTATTTTACTTACAGACTCGGGAGTTATATTTTCTGAATCCTTGTAGGCAGGCCTAAACAATGTCGCAATAGAATTCTGATTTAGGTCAACCGGGAGTCACCATTTTGAAATGAAAATGAAAAATAGAAGCAATTTAAAGGGCCGAGATTTTGGAGCACAATAACTCTCATTCTAATTAAGCTAGAATGTTCAAACTTGTTGTAGACGTTCACTAGGTCAATGTTATGATTGAGTTCAAAGATGAGTATTTTCTGCTTAGGGTAAGCAGAGATAAGCATGCTGATTTGTTGATTCTTTGACCACAACTGCCGGACAAAATGGCCGCCACTTGTATGCGAATATTGTGTAAAAATATGGTTTATCAAGGTTGTGAACCCTGTAGAGGTCATAATTTTAATCCGATTTTGAAGTACCTTGAAATGCATGTTCATAACCCATTCAAAGATCTTGGTTCCATTCGATATATGCGCATATCGATTTGTAACTTCATGAGTTATTGTCCTTGATTGTAGGAAAAATCACTTTCTTTTTAGCTTGTTCTCTATCCAACTCTTGTATGTGGGCGTATCCTGCCTGGCAGCCGCTGGTTGTTAAAGTAGTAATTGACCAATGTCCGAATTGATATCTCACTAATCTTTCAAGTCGTTTAACTGTTTGAGTTTATACTTAATGTTACGATATATATAACGTAATTATAGTTAACACGCAATTTTGCTATGTCCATATCTTCTTCTGTATTTATCTTCTTCTGTTTCCTATGTGCAATTTAACATTATATCAAATATTATTATATAACTATTTTAATCCTAAGCTTGTATATATGTTCTGTATTCTATTGTAACGTTAGTCTTGGTTACCGGCTCGCCTTAGCGATACCTATCTCGTTATTGTGACCGTTAACCAGTTTTGGACACTCGTTATTAAAAGTACAATCTTTACTATTTATCTGAGTTTTCGTCGTAAGTGTTGCAATAGGCTACAACCCCCAGGAAGTAGCACTTCGACATAATCATTCACAAAAACAATTTTAATTCAATTTATTTTCACAGCATGGGACATACAGCTACTGTCCATCCGTTTACTTTATTGTAAGGTAATTTAAGCATTTGGATGGCGCCCCATATTAGAACTCCAAGAAAAAAAACACACAAAACTCCAGTAAACTACACACTTAAACAACATTTATATCCAATGTCATGAAAAGAAGAGCACTCTAATCTATAAAGAAAATATCTTCGTGTTTAATATAGCCAATATCTTGGTATTAGAATGCCAAAAGGCCTATAATACCAGACATGCTATATGTAGTATTTACTCATGTTTTTGGGGTTATGATGATTTGTAAAAAGATAAATCAATAATCTCAAATGTATTTATTCAAAAATGTTATAGGCCTATTTGAAATTAAATTTTAATATCATAAATTTATTATTATTTCTTAATGAAGTTACGTTAATAAAACATTCGGAAAAAAACATTTAATTAAGTAAGATAGATAGACTTTTCTGCCTTTTCAAAGTATCATTGAAAGTGTCTATGAGAATGACATTTCAAATCTAGGCATCGGAACATTGGCTTATTGGCGTATTAATTTAATTCCAATATTAATATACTTTTAAACTACGATAAAAAATATTGCAGCCTAGATTAGTCGTTTGAGTGACAAATATCATAATTTGTTTGTGAAAATTCTTAATAGATTCTCTTGTCCAAATTACTATAGCACTACGAAATTCAAGCGCTTTAGTTTATCGATACATTATTCCCATTGAAGCCTGCGAGGAAATCAAATGCCAAGTTCAAGGTCAACCCACCAATACATTTCAAAACTAATAATACGCAATAAACTCATTTATTTCATCTCTCTACGACTTTTCTGACCATGTGCAAACATTTCTGCAACGTATGAAACTCTCCCTATTGATAATGTAACCGTTAATTCAGTTTGTCAACAGTTTTCAGTTTCGAAGCGTATTTGCTTTCACCGTTAGTACCCGCAGCGGAAATCTATTAAAATTGAATTTTAAGTTACAATCGATCTTCGTGAAACGAATAAAATTTAAAATCTCATTTTGATTTTAGTTAAAATCGCTTGCGCCCGCGCAGTGCAGATTTCCGCTTCGGGTACTTACGATGAAAGCAAATACGCTTCGAAACTGAGAACTGTTGACAAACTGAATTAACGGTTACATTATCAATAGGGAAAGTTTTATACGTTGTAGAAATGTTTGCACATGGTCAGAAAGTCGTAGAGAGATGAAATAAATGAGTTTATTGCGTATTATTAGTTTCGAAATGTATTGGTGGGTTGACCTTGAACTTGGCATTTGATTTTCTCGCAGGCTTCAAGTTCAATGTGAATCGATAAACTAAAGCGCTTGAATTTCGTAGTTTTATAGCAATTTGGACAAGAGAAACTATTGAGAATTTTCACAAACATATTATTATTATGATATTTGTCACTCAAACAACTAATCTAGGCTTCAAATTTGTTTGTCGTAGTTTAAAAGTATTTATCAACTTTGAAATTAATACGCCAAATAGCCAATGTTCCGATGCCTAGATTTGAAATGTTATTCTCATAGACCCTTTCAATGATAGGCCTACTTTGAAAAGGCAGAAGAGTCTATCTATCTTACTCAATTTGATGATTTCCCCCCCAGATAAAATAGCTTTGGCGCCTAAATTTCTTAATTTATGTTGTTTTATTAACGTAACTTCATTAAGAATTAATAATAAATTTATGGTATTAAAATTAAATTTCAAATAGTCCTATAACATTTTTGAATAAACACATTTGAGATTATTGATTTATCTTTTTACAAATCATCATAATCCAAAAACCAGAAGTAAATACTACATATGGCATGTCTAGTATTATAGGCCTTTAGGCCTTTTAATCTAAAAAATTGGTCATATTAAACACGGAGATATTTTCTTTATAAATAAGAGTGCTCTTCTTTCCATGACATTTGATATAAATGTTCTTAAAAAATAAACACACTTTATGGATATACTACTTCTGAATCTATTAAGAATTTTCACAAACAAATTATGATATTTGTCACTCAAACGACTAATCTAGGCTGCAATATTTTTTTTTATCGTAGTTTAAAAGTATATTAATATTGGAATTAAATTAATACGCCAATAAGCCAATGTTCCGATGCCTAGATTTGAAATGTCATTCTCATAGACACTTTCAATGATACTTTGAAAAGGCAGAAAAGTCTATCTATCTTACTTAATTAAATGTTTTTTTCCGAATGTTTTATTAACGTAACTTCATTAAGAAATAATAATAAATTTATGATATTAAAATTTAATTTCAAATAGGCCTATAACATTTTTGAATAAATACATTTGAGATTATTGATTTATCTTTTTACAAATCATCATAACCCCAAAAACATGAGTAAATACTACATATAGCATGTCTGGTATTATAGGCCTTTTGGCATTCTAATACCAAGATATTGGCTATATTAAACACGAAGATATTTTCTTTATAGATTAGAGTGCTCTTCTTTTCATGACATTGGATATAAATGTTGTTTAAGTGTGTAGTTTACTGGAGTTTTGTGTGTTTTTTTTCTTGGAGTTCTAATATGGGGCGCCATCCAAATGCTTAAATTACCTTACAATAAAGTAAACGGATGGACAGTAGCTGTATGTCCCATGCTGTGAAAATAAATTGAATTAAAATTGTTTTTGTGAATGATTATGTCGAAGTGCTACTTCCTGGGGGTTGTAGCCTATTGCAACACTTACGACGAAAACTCAGATAAATAGTAAAGATTGTACTTTTAATAACGAGTGTCCAAAACTGGTTAACGGTCACAATAACGAGATAGGTATCGCTAAGGCGAGCCGGTAACCAAGACTAACGTTACAATAGAATACAGAACATATATACAAGCTTAGGATTAAAATAGTTATATAATAATATTTGATATAATGTTAAATTGCACATAGGAAACAGATGTTTAAATACAGAAGAAGATATGGACATAGCAAAATTGCGTGTTAACTATAATTACGTTATATATATCGTAACATTAAGTATAAACTCAAACAGTTAAACGACTTGAAAGATTAGTGAGATATCAATTCGGACATTGGTCAATTACTACTTTAACAACCAGCGGCTGCCAGGCAGGATACGCCCACATACAAGAGTTGGATAGAGAACAAGCTAAAAAGAAAGTGATTTTTCCTACAATCAAGGACAATAACTCATGAAGTTACAAATCGATATGCGCATATATCGAATGGAACCAAGATCTTTGAATGGGTTATGAAAATGCATTTCAAGGTACTTCAAAATCGGATTAAAATTATGACCTCTACAGGGTTCACAACCTTGATAAACCATATTTTTACACAATATTCGCATACAAGTGGCGGCCATTTTGTCCGGCAGTTGTGGTCCGATTTCACAAAATTCAAACTCAACCTTCATTACAATGTAACGATGATATAATCAAATGTTTTTTTAAATCGGATAATAATTGTGACCTCCAGAGGGACCACAAGCTAAACAAAGACGATTTTGCGTATAATCAGGGGCCATAATTCAGGAAGTTACGATCCGATATGCGCAAATATCGAAAGGAACCAAGATCTTTGGGTTATAACCATGCATTTCAAGTTTCATCAAAATCGAATTAAAATTGTGATCTCTACAGGGTCCACAAACTTGATACACCATTTTTTAACAGGATTCGCGTACGAACGGCGGCCATTTTGTATGGTCATTTTAGTCCGATTTTTCCGAAATTTGAACTCAACCCTCCTTAGGGTGTAACGTTGATATAATAGAACGGTTTTACAAATCGGATAATAATTTTGACCTCCAGAGGTACCACGAGCTAAAATAGGTGATTTTTCGGACAATCAGGGGCCATAATTCAGGAAATTACGTTTCGATAGGCGCAAATATCGAAAGGAACCAAGATCTTTGGGTTATAAACATGCATGTCAAGTTTCATCAAAATCGGTTCAAAATTGTGACCTCTATAGGGTCCACAAGCTAAAAACGTGATTTTTCGTACAATCAGGGGCCATAATCCATGAAGTTTTGATCCGATACATGCCAATATCGAAAGCAGCCGAGATCTTTTGGGGATAAACCTATATTTCAAGTTTCGTTAAAATCCAACAAGAATTGTGACCTATAGAGAGTCCACAAACAATTGTGGACGGACGGACGGACGGACGGACGAACGGACGGACGGACGTCCGGACGGACAGACGGACAGGGGCGACGACATAATACGTGGGCGTATAAAAATTATATCATAACATATATACAAAGACACACTACAACAACACCCCGTCGCCCCGAAAAAGCTTTTCTCCGTAAAAGCAAACAATAAATCACACACAGTAGGCGTTTAAATAGATTAAAGACTAATTCAATTAATAAGATAACACCTACAAAATACGTCAGACTAATTATAACACTAAGGAATAAACAATTTCAATCTAAAATGGTGAACTTAAAAGGTACATATTTATGAAATATTAATGTAACACTTATATAATCTCAATAGGAAGGACATAATGACAAGGACATAACCGGAATAAAGTCACATAATAAATCCGTTGTTAATTCTGAAAACAATACCCTAAAAGCAAATAAATTAATTTATATGGATTTTAAAAAAATAAAACAAGCGAGCACTGAAAAAAAGTGCATCAAATTACAAGGAGCAATGATCACATATTTACACAAATTGTCTATCAAATTATGGATACGTCCGACCATTATGCCACACCTGCTGCCGCATTCGTGCATGGAGATGTTGCAGATATGTAACATTCTGACCATATCGAGCGTTAGACGGATCACCTAGCTTAGGTCCAGGTATTTCCTTCGCGTGGTTCTTAATATATATTTTAGCAAGTTCATCCAAATCTTCCTCGGGCACCCACGAATTCATCATTGTCGGGAGACCATTCCAACGAATAAAATATTCCTGTTTGTCTCTTTTAATTCGTTTTCTAATAACTTCCTTGGTTGATTTGGTTGCTATGTCCCGTTTGCGAAAGTTAACATCGGCATTCACATTTTTGCTCCATCGATTTACATTTATACAAACGCTAGGGTCCTCCGATGTCCGTTTGACAACCTTGATTCACACTTTCCGTAGAACACATTGTTTCCACCGAAAATTGACATTGGTCAATTACTACTTTAACAAAAATTATATCATAGCATATATACAAAGACACACTACAACAATTGTATGTTAAAATTATGTGCCAATAATATCTGTATGTCGCAATAGATCAAACAATGTAGCTCTAATCAATGTTTGTTAATGTAGTGATTTTAAGTTAGGAGAGGGTGACAGCTATCCTAAGTTACAATCGATTTTAGTTAAAATTGTCCTTAAAATAGTTTTGTGAAACGCCACTATTTTAAGTTAGGATACAATTGTAACTTACAATATTATTTTAGTGGATTTTGGCTACAATGCTTAAAATCGTTTTGAGACAATTTTAACTAAAATCGATTGTAAGTTCAGATAAGCAGAAGGCTGTCCTAAGTTACAATCAAAATGGCTGCCAATTTTGTTGCTATCCAACAAAATAGGGCTTTACGACGAGAAAGGGTGTTTAAATGCAGATTTAATCCCTTGGATAATCTTCCAGGAACAGTTATACGCGACACGTATAGATTTTGGCCGGCAACGGTATATCAAATATGCAATATCATACAAGACCAGCTGCAACATCCTACTAGGAGGTCAGAGTCAATTCCTGTATTGCTTCAGGTTTTGATAGCATTACGCTTCTATGCAACCGGAACGTAACAATCTGTTGTGGCCGACACACTAAACATTTCGAAATCGACTGTATGTAGGTGTGTGCGGGCCGTAAGTTTGGCACTTCAGGCCGTAGCCAATCGATTTATATCTTTCCCAAATGAAACAGAAGAAGAAGATGTAAAACGAAGATTTTTTAGAATTGCAGGTAAAAGTGATATATCCAATCTCATTTAAAGATAATGTAGTCACCCATATGTCTGTCTGTTAGTCCCGAAATGACCTAGTTGTGTTGAGTGGACGTTAAACCCCATCTCTCTCTCTCTCTCTCTGTCACTAGGCGTTTGTCGGTTACTTTATCATTGCTAAAAATACTGTTTGCATACCTAGGCCTATAATAAATAATATATTTAAAAAATAAGCCCATATCATTTAGGCCTTTTTAAGTCTACTTACATTTATGTTGCTAATAATTATAACATGGTTTTATATTTCTTTAATAAGGGTTTCCTAATGTAATAGGCTGCATTGATGGATGTTTGATAAGAATTAAGAAGCCATCGGTAAACACCCAGGAATTCATCTGCAGGAAAGGGTACCCGTCCATCAATACGCAGGTAGTTAAATAAAAAAAATATGTAATTACAGGTATTATATATTCACGCCTGACTATGGCGTAGAGATGAGAAATTAACACAATTATGTTCCAGTTACGGTGTGAAAACCGACTCAAATTAAACCCAAGCTTTCTCTTTTGTTATGACGTCCCCTTTGATTTAAAGAATCTCTTGATATTTTCAGTTCACTTGTCTGCCAGATCACAGATTTTCTAGTGTCGTTGCCAAATGGCCTGGAAGCTGCCACGATGCTCGAATATTCAATGAATCATCTTTGTTGACCCACATGTCAATTGGTAAGTCTTAAACTTAAAACATGATCAAATTGTGCCTGTATTACAGTGATACAGTTTATTATTTATTTTTTATTTTATTAGGAACGCATGGGATCCTTCTTGGAGATTCTGGCTACCCAAATAGGCCCTATCTTTTGACGCCTGTTTTGGGTCCTCATGGACAACCGGTGGACAGATATAACAGCGCTCACTGCAGGACACGAGTTAAAATTGAGCAGGCTTTCGGGATTCTGAAAAATCGATTTGGGTTAGTATAGAGTAGAGTGTAGCTTTAATAAGTTTGATTTCAAACCCACTACTTATATGACATTAGGTTCCATAACTGACGTTTACTATAATATAGTGAGAACATTATTTTACATATGATATATTTTCACCTGAGTCAATTCATGCATTTATAAGGTTGTTTGAATTTCCAGATGTCTTTTACTTGGACTGAGAGTAACACCAGAGAGAGCAGTGACTATCATAAATGCAGTGGCAGTTCTACATAATATTGCCATCATCAACAGAGACAACTTTGAGCCACTTGTGATGGTTGACGATGCCCCTGAGCCTACTGCAGATGTTCCAGATGCCCAAGCTGGGTTGGCAACACGCCAATATTATATCAACACATATTTTAATTAGAAGAAAACTATCCCATGGCATCAGAATTTATTTGTATCAGTGACTTGTTTTGGGGAGAAACCATTTTAAGTTTCTTTTTGTCATTCGGCTGTCCATTTACCATAAATTAATATCCAAACCGAAGTAAATAACTGGATTATTCTTTTAGGAATACCCACACATTTTTGTTTTTTTATTTTTCTAGTATGATTGGGTGTCTCTACATACCCAAAAATTGTCATACTTTTGGGGGAATGTATAATTAAAGATGCATTATATAATATTGTTTTTTAAAATAAATAATTTAAAATCAATATACTGACAATTTCATTCAAACAACTTTATTCTGAGCCAAGTTATCACTGTTTCACAAGATGTGTCAAATTTTGTTTCCTACTCAATGTTATGTGTTAATGAGACTCCGCCTAACTTTTTCATCTTGAAATAAAATAATTAAATGTTTTAAATCTCTCATTCGATGGGCTACAGACTTGATTATAAGCTTTCCATGTGAATAAATAATAGTTTATACAAAATTTAAGGCTAAAATAACAATCTGCAATAGGCAGATTTAGCTCTTACATAATGCATCTTTAAACATTAATTTATTTATTTTTTATAAATAAACACACTTAACCATGAATTTTGTTTTATTGCTCAATTTCTAACTTTTCAATTTCCAATTGAAGTTTTCTTTGTTTCAATTTTAACACTTTAATATTTTCTTTCAAGAATTCTTCGTAATAGTCGACCTTTTTTCTTTTACCTGTAATATATAAACACACATATTTAGTTCCATGCCAATTACACTAGATCAAAGTGATTTAAAAGTTAAAAAAAATCTGTGATTCCTTGAGCCAATATTATTCCATGTAAGATGTTTATTTGTAATATAATCGTTTCCTTGTTTGTATCTTTAATAATCGGACAGGGTGTGTAAGTATTAACCATTTCTTACCTGGGGTAGACTTGGCAGCTCTGGGGGCGTTTGAAACTTCTTCACTTGTATCTTAATGAAAACAGTAATAAATTAGAGCTATTGCAAATTGATAGTGTTAGAAATAAGATATAATCAGTGCTTTGTTTTAATGTTTCATTTATCTGGTGGACATATATTGATGTTTAGTCAGACCAATTGACCAATCTGTTTCACAGCAGTATTGCAAAAACCTTCTTTTAACTCTATACAAGGTGACAGACTTTTAATAAGGTCTCATGCATTATATGTCTACATAAGCTGTAACAGCACATAACACTGATATGCTTTGTTTACATCAGACCTAGTAATACACATTTGCCCTGACAGAATAGTGATGACTTGTACTCACTGTAGGTATTGTTCTCATTTGAACAGTAGGACGTTAAAGCCCATTTCATTTCCATATACCCATTTACACTAAATTGGAAATATTTTTTATCCAGATGAATTTCCAATGCCTTTATATTTTTTTCTTAATAATATTAGGAACTAACCTGTAAGTTTCGTTATAGATGCTACAGCCGAACAAGCCTCCATTACTTCTGTATTATCTTTGATAAGAAAAAAGTAAAAACTGAACATTTTATTATTATAATTATTATTATCGTTTCAATTTATATAGCCCTACTTTACATATCAAAATCTTCCTAAGCGATTCACAAGACTAATTAGCAAACCATAGTAGCTTTCACTATAAATTTTAAATTATTTTCTATTACTTTATAGTAAATGGTGTTGAATGAAGCGATTCACAAGACTAATAAGCAAACCATAGTAGCTTTCGCCATAAATTTTGAATTATTTTCTACTACTTTATAGTAAATGGTGTTGAATGAAGTATATCCTTTGGGCACACTTCAGGGGGCTTTGAATTTGCAGGGCCCTTTTTCTAAGAAATATGATGGAAGAGCGTTCACAAGGATCTTTGTCTGCCAATACCACAGGGACACTCTAGCTCGAAATATATCTAAGAAAGTTGTAACTAAGAAAAGATATTAACCATACCTGAATCCTGGTTTTTGCTAAAAATACTGAAAATGTCACTGAAATATGAAAAATATGTTAGACAAGCACAACATAAAAACAATTGTAAGGAACACTTGGCACAATAAATTCATGTTGTGAAATCTTCTTGACTTGGAGTTTGGTGTGGGAGATAGGTGTGTGTGTGTGTGTGTCGGGGGGGGGGGGGCTTGTATGCGTTGATTTCTTTTTATATTTGTTTTTATAATTCCTACTTAAGCTCCCTCCTTTCTTTATTTTCAGATTATGGCTTTTGTAATTGGTAGTCTACATAAACTAAACTGCCTGGTGTTTGTCTGGAAAACTACATTATAAATCTAATTGTTGAAAATTAACTTACCAGTGTCTAATGTTGCAAACGAAGATATACCGGTGGCGGTATTGGTTTGAAGATTAGGACTAACTACAATAAACAATATCAATATAATTTTAGTACTCTTCTGCACCTAACCTGGGCTAATGGAAAATGGGCATATAGGCCATACAGTGTGCTATGAGAGAAATTTTGCCCGGGCAGCAGCGCTACGGCCTACTCTTATATTGAATTCCAACTGCCAAGGGATCTTTTTATGTGCACGCCTGTGTACACAGGACCTCAGGTTTTTCATACCATCAGAACGACTAGACATTGTCTTTGTCAAGCCCACCATTCTGCATCACTGACAAGGGAAAACCACGTCGGAAAGTCTAGATGAACTTTCTCGGCCAATGCATGGATCGAACATTCGACCTCTAGGCTAGCGAGCCAGTGCCTTACTCACTTAGTCAGGTGATCCCCTCGACGAGAGGACGAGTTAAGATACCAGACGTAAAGGTACCATACGATATAAAGAAAAATCTAAGTAGAACACTCAGTTTTATGTGCCATACAAAACGTACTTGTAATACACATTGGATTACCTAAGCATTTTATCTGGGCGATCTTTTTTTTCAACTGATCAACAGTTCTCAGATTTGCAGAGGTACTGAAACAGAAATTAAGAATATCATTTAGAATGTATTATGCAAACTCGTAAAAACTCATGATTTGCAGACTTGACTTAGTAGAGAGGTATTTATGTAGGCCTAAACTATATTCTAGACTAGATGTTAAGTATCTCATAACTGTTATCTTATTATAATAATTTGCTATTGTTGATCAGTGCTGAATAGATAGGACTACTCTCAGATAAAGTGAATTTTTAAATACAATAATAGCAATCGGCCTACTGAGAGCTAGGCCCACCATATTATGCATTGATTAGAGCCTAGGGCCTATGGATACAATCACCTGTTAACGATTTCTTTGATGGCATTCCATGCCTCCTCTTTGGTGGCATAAGAAATACCCCTACTGCCTCCCACACCACACCCACTAAATTCCCCTTCAATTATATCGACCCTTTCGATATACGCAGACACAAATGCTATTTCTTCCCGAGGAGCCCAGTTTGGTTGACGGTCTCGTTTCTCGGAAGTCATTTCTAACGAATTGGTACGATTAAATGATCGCCTGCTATATTAAATGCCAAGGCCGTGAAACCTACAACTTTGAACTTAGTCAACTGCAATTTCACAACGTGACACGTCACAAACAAGACTGACAAGAGTGCAATCCATCTCCAACGTTTTCTATCGAATAAAACACAATAAACTCACCGTCATAATATATTCTATGTCTCCGCGACTGTCTGATCATACATCCCAACATTGTTACAACGTATGAAACAACTCACAATACTTATGTATCCATTAGATCTACCTGTCAACAGTTATAACGTTCCGAGGCGTATTGGTTTACAACCTAAGTGCCGCACCGGAAATGTGCACTGCGCAGACGCAAGCAATTTTAACTAAAATTCATTAAAATTGTATTTTAAGTTACAATCGATGTTCGTGAAACGGATAAAATTTAAAATTTCATTTTGATTTTAGTTAAAATCGATTTTAAGGATTTTAGTTTAAGTTTTCGTGAAACAGGGCCCTGGCTGAGAAATGCCGATTATTGCAAGAGTACCAATTTTTTTTTTGTATTTTCTTTTTTAAAATTGTTTTTTTTCTGTTTTTTCCCCAAATATCTGATATTTTTTCGACTACTTCTGGATTTTGTATTATTGTCGGAATAATTTTGAAAGGTTGTTTGGATAGATATCCTTCTGTACCAGAAATGTCAGAAACATCTATTCAGTAGTTGTTTGTAAAAAAAGATAAATAAAAGAACATTTTCGATAATTTAACGATTTTTCTACTTTTATCAAAGATTGAAGCCATTTTATGACACCTTAAATTATTTCAAACCTTTTCCTTTTGGATTCACGCCACAGACCACAGATCGGAGTCTGAGTAAAAAAAGTTTTAAAAAAATCGAAGGAGTTGTTTTCGAGAAAAAGGCGTCTCAAAAGGCTCCAAAAACGAAAAATACTAGATTTTCGGCGTAACATTATTTATTCACTAACCATCGAAATCGTACCGTTGAGATGCCATATGATATTCCATTAATGGGGCCATCCAAAGACACTTTATTTCTTTTGGGCCGGTAATATCTGACGGAGAAATCTAACTTTTTGCAAGAACAACATTTTTTATCCTTTTTTTTTCATTATTTGAATACTTCCGGTATGGTGATTGTTATTGAGATAGTGTTAATAACCGGTTTAGGCAATTAAATAGCGACAGAGTTCTGTAATGATATATTATAATATATGATCAGATAAAATGCCTCTGAGAAATTCTATGTTTAAAAGTGCCAAAAATGCAAAAATGTCAAAATATCAAAAATTAAATTTCAATAACTGAATACATATTATACATTTTTAGATTCGACATTAGATCAGATATCTAAATATCATAAAGTTTTTTAAAAATCAGTAAAAATAAAAAAGAAATAGAGTATTTTCCAAAATTTCACGATTTTTCGACTTTTTTCGATTTCCAGTTCGTTATTTGACCTATTACGGATATTTCAAAGTCTAAACGGACTGTTTCATACACAAGACTACCAAAAGGTATTTTGATAGAGAAAGTTTAAGAAAAATCATTGGAGCAGTTTTCGAGATACAGGCGTTCAAAAACGCTCCAAATCAGAAAATACTTGATTTTCAGCGTGCCATATTTTACTTGCTGTTCATGTTATCTGTAATAATAGGATGTCATATGATACTGCAATTCTCGGGCAACCCAGCGATATCTTAATCGATTTAATCCGTTGATATCGGACTGAGAATTCATGTTTTTCCCAAAAGCATTCATTTTTTGCGTTTTTTCAAAATATCGGCCATTATTTCGACTACTTCCGGTTTATAGATGTTTGTCGAAATAGCTTTATACGTTAGTTTTGAACTATAACTTCATGTTCCAGGAGTTTCAGAAACGTCGATTCTGCCGTAAAACGAAACTCGAGCTCACAAAATGGGCAGAAAATTCGAAAAAAATCGAAAAATAAAGGGTGATAACTCGGAATGAAACTTATATTCCTGGAATCGGATGGTATTCAGGTATCCAAAAATGTAGGTCAAATTTGAAAATTTTGAAAAATGACAAAAATTGTCTCTTAAATTTTTTTTTTATTTTTCGAACGCTAGAAAGCAGCAACGAAGTTTCGAAATTTCGAAATTTTCAACTGCTATCATCCGAGAAAAGATTTGGTGTTTCCGAAAATGTCATTTGTATGAAAATAAGTACAGAATTGACGAATCTACGGCCGTTTTTTGATTTTTTGACACCGTACGAAATTCGGCCACTTCCGGTCTGCGCAGAAGTTACAAATATAGCCCATATGTTGGAAACACACGGTTTAATGACAGAAAATGAGGTTCTAGATCGGTATCTGTTACAGACACTGAGAAATAGGCTCCCCGAAAAAAAATAAATAACTAGACCTGCAAGCAGCACTGAATCGGCTTTCAGGAATCAGACAGCAAGTAAGTCATAAAATAGCCCATTCATCGAGCTAGAAATCTATACTTTAATTGTTTTGATTCAAGGACACCTGGCTGAGAAGTGTCGATTTTTGCAAGAGTACCAATTTTTTACTGTATTTTCTTTTTTTTTTAATTTTTTTTTTTTGTTTTCTATAATATCTGATATTTTTACGAATACTTCTAGATTTTGGATCATTGTCGGGATAGTTTTTACAAGTTGTTTGGATAAATATATTTCTGTACCCTAAATGTCAGAAACATCTATTCAGTATTTGTTTGTAAAAAAGATAAATAAAAGAACATTTTCAATAATTTAACGATTTTTCTACTTTTATCAAAGATTGGGGCCATTTTTTGACACCTTAAATTATTTCAAACCTTTTCCTTTTTGATTCACGCCACAGACCACAGATAGGACTCTGAGTGAAAAAGGTTTTAAAAAAATCGCAGTAGTCGTTTTCGAGAAAAGGGTGTCTCAAAAGGCTCCAAAAACGAAAAATACTAGATTTTCGGTGTAACATCATTTATTTACTAACCATCGAAATCGTACCATTGAGATGCCATATGATAGTCCATTAATGGGGCCATCTAAAGACTTTTTATTTCTTTTGGGCCGGTAATATCTGATGGAGAAATCCAGCTTTTTGCAAGAACGACATTTTTATACCTTTTTTTTTTCATTTTTTGAATACTTCCGGTATAGTGATTATTATCGAGATAGTTTTACAAACCGGTTTAGGCAATTAAATAGCGACATAGTTCTGTAATGATATATTACAATATATGATCAGATAAAATGCCCCTGAGAAATCCTATGTTTAAATTGCCAAAAATGCAAAAATGTTAAAATATCAAAAATTAAATTTCAATAACTGCATAGATATTATACATTTTTGGATTCGACATTAGATCAGATATCTAAATATCATAAAGTTTTTTGAAAATCAGTAAAAATAAAAAGATAATAGAATATTTTCAAAATTTTCACGATTTTTCGACTTTTTTTGATTTTCAGTTCGTTATTTGACCTATTACGGATATTTCAAAGTCTAAACGGACTGTTTCATACACAAGACTACCAAAAGGTATCTTGATAGAGAAAGTTTAAGAAAAATCATTGGAGCAGTTTTCGAGATACAGGCGTTCAAAAACGCTCCAAATCAGAAAATACTTGATTTTCAGCGTGCCATATTTTACTTTCTGTTCATGTTATCTGTAATAATAGGATATCATATGATATTGCAATTCTCGGGCAACCCAACGATATCTTAATCGATTTAATCCGTTGATTTCGGACTGAGAATTCATGTTTTTCCCAAAAGCATTCATTTTTTGCGTTTTTTTCAAAATATCGGCCATTATTTCGACTACTTCCGGTTTATAGATGTTTGTCGAAATAGCTTTATACGTTAGTTTTGAACTATAACTTCATGTTCCAGGAGTTTTAGAAACGTCGATTCGGCCGTAAAACGAAACTCGAGCTCACAAAATGGGCAGAAAATTCGAAAAAAATCGAAAAATAAAGGGTGATAACTCGGAATGAAACTTATATTTCTGGAATCGGATGGTCTTCAGGTATCCAAAAATGTATCTTAAATTTTGTTTTTTTAATTTTCGAACAACAATAGTCCCATAGGAATTTTCGAAATTGAAAAATGTGAGATAGCCATTTCCTTGGGAAAGATTCGGGGTTTGCAAAAATGTCATTTGTATGAAAATAGGTACAGAATTAACGAATCTACAGCTGTTTTTTGATTTTATGACACCGTACGTAATTCGGCCACTTCCGGTCCGCGCAGAAGTTTCAAATATAGCCCACATGTTGCGAACACATGGTTTAATGATAGAAAATGAGGTTCTAGATCGATATCTGTTACAGGCACTGAGAAATAGGCTCCCCCGAAAAAAAAATAATAATAAACTAGATCTGCTACTGTCCCATGCAGATATGAAAGCTTTCATATTTATCGTCACGTGTCATTGATTGTATCAAGTATCCTAAATAAAAGGATAAGAAGAAACTCGCGAAGTTACGAGTCTAAATATAGTATGAATCATTGCACCCAGGCATAACAATAATCTGAAAACTAAAGGGAAATAACTGAAACTTGTATTACTGTAATGAGACGGATGAGAAAATGAAATGAAAATGGCGGGGAAAAAAATTAAAAATGGCAGGTTGGACAGGCGACCTTACTTCTTGTCACGTACAACCGAGCATTCGAAAACACGCTAGTTAACTGACAGGCGCGCAACCCCCCTTTGAAATCAGACACGTGCAATATGTCATATAGGAAGAATAAGAAGTCGCTCACAACAAAATGGTAAATTAATGAGTTTAGGTCAAAAGGTTGAGCTACTGTTTTAGAGTATTTAATAGTTTTAAAGAGACACGCTAAGAGTTGTTCATAGTTAAATTAAAGTTTAATTTTAAATTAGACCAATAAAATTAGAATTTAATAATGCAAGACTAATATTTCCAATATGTTTGGTTATAAGTAGGAAATCGTGATCTTAAGCATGTTTTAAACAAAGGGTCATAGACTGCAATATACAAGAATGGCACTCTGCAATAAAAAAACTAGCCAAAGCAAGATTTCTATGCAGAAATTAAATAATTGCTAGAACCAGAAAAATATTTATCCACTATAATAAATGAGCAACATAGAGAAAATGAAATGAAATTGAATGGGTTTAACGTCCTACTGTGCTGCTCCTAAAATGGGCTACTGAAGACGGGCATACGCCATAAAGTGTGCAATGAGGGAAATTTTACCCGGGCAGCGGCGTTACGACCTACAAGGCTGGACATGCGACCATACTCCTTGTCACGTACAACCAAGAAATCGAAACAACGCCAGTTGACTCAGTGACAGACGTTATGATACAGAGCGCACGTGCTAACCATTCAGCCACGCAACCTCCCTAAAATCGGCAAATTGCTGATCTACAGCGAGAAATATTTCAACCGGGCCAACTTTTCTATTTTAACAGTTTAATTTGCACGGTACCTTTAGTTATCAAACGAATATTACAAAACGCTCCCCCTGGCCAGCTTAATCGTTCGCAATAAACGTTTGCCCCTTAAAATCGGCAAATTGTTGACTTTAAATTGAGACACATTACAACCGGACGAAATTTTCTGTTTTATCACTTTTACAGTACCTTTGATTACCAACCGATTATTACAAAACTTTAAAAATAAAAGAGAAAGAGAGAAATGCGGCCTAATGTCCATTCGACACAAACTAGGTCATTTCGGGACTAACGTATGTTTTTTAATTTTATTTAAAAACCCCCCTTGCGCTTACTGGTCTTTAGCCGTTGGGAGGAAACCGAAGAACACGGAGAAAACCCACGAGATTGGACATCATACACCATGTCACGTGCAACCTGGAGATCGAAACGACGCCCTTTGACTCAGTGACAAACGTTACGATACAGCGAGCACATGCTAACCATTCAGCCATCCAGCCTCCCTGAATTCGGAAAATTGCTGACTTATAGCAAGAAACATTTCAACCGGGCGAAATTTTCTGTTTTAACAGTTTAATGTGCACGGTACTTTAATAATTACCAACCGATTATTACAAAACTTTTGAAAATAAGCTCCAACTGACCAGCTTAATCGTATGCAATAAACGTTTGGCCTGAATTGAAAGTTCTGCACGGAAAAGTTCATCTCGATTTCCCGGCGTGGTTCCCCTTGTCAGTGAGGCAGAACGCAGGGCCTGACAAGCACAGCTGTCTAGTCCTTCGGATGGGACGAAAAACCAAGGTCCCGTGTACACATTGGAGTGCACGTAAAATATCCCTAAGCAGTTGGAATTCGATACTGTTGAATAAACTCTATACGATGACTAAATGCGTAGATTGTAGTCACCCACACTGCATGTTTCGCTTAACAATGAAAGGGTGCCGTTTTCAATGTTCGATCCTTTTGTTCTTCTACTCCTGATATGTTGGACTGTTGATCGATGGTTTCATATAAAAGACTACCAATAAGACTCTTTGTAGAAGAAGTTCCCAAAAAATAGTATGTTGACTTTACGAGAAAGACCTCTAAACATGGTCCAAATTGTAAAAATACGACTTTTTGGATTTTCAATCTCTTTTTTCGGCTATCCCTGATATTTAAAAAAAATGATACAATGATTTCACACAACAGGCTAGCTATTAGACTCTCTATTAACAAAAGTTTCACCGCCCTCCCTTCATTATAACCGAAGTTATCGTGCCCTAAAAAATCAACAAATCAGCATGCTTATCTCTGCTTACCCTAAGCAGAAAATGCTCATCTTTGAACTCAATCATAACATTGACCTAGTGAACGTCTACAACAAGTTTGAACATTCTAGCTTAATCAGAATGAGAGTTATAGTGCTCCAAAGTCTCGGCCCTTCAAATTGCTTCTATTTTTCATTTTCAATTCAACATGGTGACTCCCGGTTGACCTAAATCAGAATTCTATTGCGAGATTTTTTAGGCCTTCCTACAAGGATTCAGAAAATATAACTCCCGAGTCTGTAAGTAAAATAGCAAAAAAGCCTTATTGATTTTTCACGTTTTAAGATGGTGGCACTTCCGGTTCGATTGACAAACTCCATATTTTGTGTACGAATCAGTAATTCCTTGTCTAGTATAGAAAAAAAACCTAGGTCATTCTGACCTATATTTCGAAGATTTTTTTGAAAACTTTGATCCTTAATTTCACCAAGGGGAGATAAGTTAGAAAATTTCTAAAGTCATTTTTCGAGTCGCATCATTAAGGTGTACTTACATATTAAATTTCATGAAAATCGTACAACTACTAAAGAAGTTGTCGAGTTGGTGTAAACTTCCGGTTCGAAATCACAGCGACGAATTTTCGAAATCCGAAATTGCAGATTTGAAGTAAAGGAGTCAATGTTTTCAAAGAAAAAAGAATTAGTAAAAAAGGTGAAATAGTCACAAAGTTACAGCAAAGTAGGTCAAATGCATTTGTTCGTAAAATTCGGTGATTTTGAATGCGAAAAACGTTTTGAAAATATATTTATCCAACAGCCACCACCCATTTTTGGGGGGGTAGGTAAAAGTTTCAAAAAGATCCTATGAGTAGATTCTGAGAAATCCGATTTGTGAATAAAACACAAAAAAAAAAAATAATAAGAAGAATAATAATCTTAACAGAAACAATAAGCTTTCATATATGAATATATGAAAGCTTAATAACTAGATCTGCTACTGTCCCATGCAGATATGAAAGCTTTCATATTTATCGTCACGTGTCATTGATTGTATCAAGTATCCTAAATAAAAGGATAAGAAGAAACTCACGAAGTTACAAATCTAAATATAGTATGAATCATTGCACCCAGGCATAACAATAATCTGAAAACTAAAGGGAAATAACTGAAACTTGTATTACTGTAATGAGACGGATGAGAAAATGAAATGAAAATGACGGGGGAAAAAAATTAAAAATGGCAGGTTGGGCAGGCGACCTTACTCCTTGTCACGTACAACCGAGCATTCGAAAACACGCTAGTTAACTCAATGACAGGCGCGCGTGCTAACCATTCAGCCACCCAACCCCCCTTTGAAATCAGACACGTGCAATATGTCATATAGGAAGAATAAGAAGTCGCTCACAACAAAATGGTAAATTAATGAGTTTAGGTCAAAAGGTTGAGCTACTGTTTTAGAGTATTTAATAGTTTTAAAGAGACACGTTAAGAGTTGTTCATAGTTAAATGAAAGTTTAATTTTAAATAAGACCAATAAAATTAGGATTTAATAATGCCAGACTAATATTTCCAATATGTTTGGTTATAAGTAGGAAATCGTGACGACTTCTTAAGCATGTTTTAAACAAAGGGTCATAGACTGCAATATACAAGAATGGCACTCTGCAATAAAAAAAAAACTGGCCAAAGCAAGATTTCTATGCAGAAATTAAATAATTGCTAGAACCAGAAAAATATTTATCCACTATAATAAATAAGCAACATAGAGAAAATGAAATGTAATTGAATGGGGTTTAACGTCCTACTGTGCTGCTCCTAAAATGGGCTACTGAAGACGGGCATACGCCATAAAGTGTACAATGAGGTTGGACATGCGACCATACTCCTTGTTACGTACAACCAAGAAATCGAAACAACGCAAGTTGACTCAGTGACAGACGTTATGATACAGAGCGCACGTGCTAACCATTCAGCCACGCAACCTCCCTAAAATCGGCAAATTGCTGACCTACAGCGAGAAATATTTCAACCGGGCCAAATTTTCTATTTTAACAGTTTAATTTGCACGGTACCTTTAGTTATCAACCGAATATTACAAAACTTTTAAAAATAAGCTTCCCCTGACCAGCTTAATCGTTCGCAATAAACGTTTGCCCCTTAAAATCGGCAAATTGCTGACTTTAAATTAAGAAACATTACAACCGGACGAAATTTTCTGTTTTATCACTTTTACAGTACCTTTGATTACCAACCGATTATTACAAAACTTTAAAAATAAAGAGAAAGAGAGAAATGCGGCCTAATGTCCATTCGACATTTCGGGACTAACATATGTTTTTTAATTTTATTTAAAAACTCCCCTTGCGCTTACTGGTCTTTAGCCGTTGGGAGGAAACCGAAGAACACGGAGAAAACCCACGAGATTGGACATCATACACCATGTCACGTGCAACCTGGAGATCGAAACGACGCCCGTTGACTCAATGACAAACGTTACGATACAGCGAGCACATTCTAACCATTCAGCCATCCAGCCTCCCTGAATTCGGAAAATTGCTGACCTATAGCAAGAAACATTTCAACCGGGCGAAATTTTCTGTTTTAACAGTTTAATGTGCACGGTACTTTAATAATTACCAACCGATTATTACAAAACTTTTGAAAATAAGCTCCAACTGACCAGCTTAATCGTATGCAATAAACGTTTGGCCTGAATTGAAAGTTCTGCACGGAAAAAGTTCATCTCGATTTCCCGGCGTGGTTCCCCTTGTCAGTGAGGCAGAACGCAGGGCCTGACAAGCACAGCTGTCTAGTCCTTCGGATGGGACGAAAAACCAAGGTCCCGTGTACACATTGGAGTGCACGTAAAATATCCCTAAGCAGTTGGAATTCGATACTGTTGAATAAACTCTATACGATGACTAAATGTGTAGATTGTAGTCACCCACACTGCATGTTTCGCTTAACAATGAAAGGGTGCCGTTTTCAATGTTCGATCCTTTTGTTCTTCTACTCCTGATATGTTGGACTGTTGATCGATGGTTTCATATAAAAGACTAACAATAAGACTCTTTGTAGAAGAAGTTCCCAAAAAATAGTATGTTGACTTTACGAGAAAGACCTCTAAACATGCTCAAAATTGTAAAAATACGACTTTTTGGATTTTCAATCTCTTTTTTTCGATAGAGAAAATGAAATGAAATTGAATGGGGTTTAACGTCCTACTGTGCTGCTCCTAAAATGGGCTACTGAAGACGGGCATACGCCATAAAGTGTGCAATGAGGGAAATTTTACCCGGGCAGCGGCGTTACGACCTACGAGGTTGGACATGCGACCATACTCCTTGTCACGTACAACCAAGAAATCGAAACAACGCCAGTTGACTCAGTGACAGACGTTATGATACAGAGCGCACGTGCTAACCATTCAGCCACGCAACCTCCCTAAAATCGGCAAATTGCTGACCTACAGCGAGAAATATTTCAACCGGGCCAAATTTTCTATTTTAACAGTTTAATTTGCACGGTACCTTTAGTTATCAACCGAATATTACAAAACTTTTAAAAATAAGCTCCCCCTGACCAGCTTAATCGTTCGCAGTAAACGTTTGCCCCTTAAAATCGACAAATTGCTGACTTTAAATTGAGAAACATTACAACCGGACGAAATTTTCTGTTTTATCACTTTTACAGTACCTTTGATTACCAACCGAATATTACAAAACTTTAAAAATAAAAGAGAAAGAGAGAAATGCGGCCTAATGTCCATTCGACACAAACTAGGTCATTTCGGGACTAACATATGTTTTTTAATTTTATTTAAAAACTCCCCTTGCGCTTACTGGTCTTTAGCCGTTGGGAGGAAACCGAAGAACACGGAGAAAACCCACGAGATTGGACATCATACACCATGTCACGTGCAACATGGAGATCGAAACGACGCCCGTTGACTCAATGACAAACGTTACGATACAGCGAGCACATGCTAACCATTCAGCCATCCTGAATTCGGGAAATTGCTGACTTATAGCAAGAAACATTTCAACCGGGCGAAATTTTCTGTTTTAACAGTTTAATGTGCACGGTACTTTAATAATTACCAACCGATTATTACAAAACTTTTGAAAATAAGCTCCAACTGACCAGCTTAATCGTATGCAATAAACGTTTGGCCTGAATTGAAAGTTCTGCACGGAAAAAGTTCATCTCGATTTCCCGGCGTGGTTCCCCTTGTCAGTGAGGCAGAACGCAGGGCCTGACAAGCACAGCTGTCTAGTCCTTCGGATGGGACAAAAACCAAGGTCCCGTGTACACATTGGAATGCGCGTAAAATATCCCTAAGCAGTTGGAATTCGATACTGTTGAATAAACTCTATACGATGACTAAATGCGTAGATTGTAGTCACCCACACTGCATGTTTCGCTTAACAATGAAAGGGTGCCGTTTTCAATGTTCGATCCTTTTGTTCTTCTACTCCTGATATGTTGGACTGTTGATCGATGGTTTCATATAAAAGACTACCAATAAGACTCTTTGTAGAAGAAGCTCCCAAAAAATAGTATGTTGACTGTACGAGAAAGACCTCTAAACATGCTCCAAATTGTAAAAATACGACTTTTTGGATTTTCAATCTCTTTTTTTCGATAGAGAAAATGAAATGAACTTGAATGGGGTTTAACGTCCTACTGTGCTGCTCCTAAAATGGGCTACTGAAGACGGGCATACGCCATAAAGTGTGCAATGAGGGAAATTTTACCCGGGCAGCGGCGTTACGACCTACGAGGTTGGACATGCGACCATATTCCTTGTCACGTACAATCAAGAAATCGAACCAACGCCAGTTGACTCAGTGACAGACGTTATGATACAGAGCGCACGTGCTAACCATTCAGCCAAGCAACCTCCCTAAAATCGGCAAATTGCTGACCTACAGCGAGAAATATTTCAACCGGGCCAAATTTTCTATTTTAACAGTTTAATTTGCACGGTACCTTTAGTTATCAACCGAATATTACAAAACTTTTTAAAATAAGCTCCCCCTGACCAGCTTAATCGTTCGCAATAAACGTTTGCCCCTTAAAATCGGCAAATTGCTGGCTTTAAATTGAGAAACATTACAACCGGACGAAATTTTCGGTTTTATCACTTTACAGTACCTTTGATTACCAACCGATTATTACAAAACTTTAAAAATAAAAGAGAAAGAGAGAAATGCGGCCTAATGTCCATTCGACACAAACTAGGTCATTTCGGGACTAACATATGTTTTTTAATTTTATTTAAAAACTCCCCTTGCGCTTACTGGTCTTTAGCCGTTGGGAGGAAACCGAAGAACACGGAGAAAACCCACGAGATTGGACATCATACACCATGTCACGTGCAACCTGGAGATCGAAACGACGCCCGTTGACTCAATGACAAACGTTACGATACGGCGAGCACATGCTAACCATTCAGCCATCCAGCCTCCCTGAATTCGGAAAATTGCTGACTTATAGCAAGAAACATTTCAACCGGGCGAAAATTTCTGTTTTAACAGTTTAATGTGCACGGTACTTTAATAATTACCAACCGATTATTACAAAACTTTTGAAAATAAGCTCCAACTGACCAGCTTAATCGTATGCAATAAACGTTAGGCCTGAATTGAAAGTTCTGCACGGAAAAAGTTCATCTCGATTTCCCGGCGTGGTTCCCCTTGTCAGTGAGGCAGAACGCAGGGCCTGACAAGCACAGCTGTCTAGTCCTTCGGATGGGACGAAAA